>CM040982.1:11150391-11182891 GCA_022985145.1 Pangasius djambal | reverse complement strand
CTTGTATGAGAAAGTGTATATGAAATATCACATCACACTCTTTTAAAATTTTTCAACCTTTTTACAAAAGAAAGGCAGCGAGGAGTGATAGACACATCATGTTTCTATGGGCTAGACGTGCTTGATTCTTCATGTGTTGATGTTCTGAATACTCCTCTAACAGCATATGCAGACTGTTTTTCTGTCATAAGCAACACAAAACTAAGGGACACAACGCATATATGTGATGAGTTCGACAGAGTTTTAAAAATGTTACAGCCAGAAAAGATCAAGAAAGTTGCCAAACTTTCCAAGGTCTCTCCAAATTATATCTCCAGGACAAGAATGCTATTATGATGATGATTATTATTACGATTATGATGATGATGGACTATTATTATTATTATTATTAACATCTATAGAAACCTTCTGGATAGAATTTGTGTGCATGATGAGTTAAAATAGAGGTAATAGAGTGTGATTCCTGACCAAATGGACCATGATCCAGAAAGTTATCAATCCACCTGTAAAGAAAAATTCGGAGGCACGAAGAAGACACCAGCACCACCACCAACAGTAACAACAGCCCATTATTTTATTTCTACTACCCTGACTACCCTGGATAAAAGCTTTTAACGCTCTTAGCGTGGCGGGTAAATGGGCCAGGGGGCGTGTAGGCTACAGTGTGGCGCGAGCAAGGGGCAAGACTACGCCACTAGAAATACTTAATCTGTGTTTTGACCCCTGGAAAACGATGGACACGCCACTTCCTTCTAAATTTAGCGACATTCTCGTCGGCGCTCCGTGAGCGAGCAAAGCGCCGTCTTCATGTAGTAGCTTGTGTGACCAGAATAAGCCGCTGGTCCCTCGAGATTGGCTGAAGCTCCGCCGCTCTCCATTGCTGCTATGCGGTTCGGCACGTTCTGAGGGCGCGCGACAGAGAACGCCATCGTCATCCGGGCAAGTACACAGCAGCCATGGCGCAGGGGAACCATTTCCTAACCATCCCCAAACAGGAGGGACTTTTCACCACCATTAAGAGCGGTCGAGCCGGGGAGACCCGCGATGATTCCCCCGTCGAAGATGAGGATGAGGAGGAGACCGAGGAAGAGGTGCGGTTCATACCGCGGTGTTCCCCCGTCCCAAGGAAGCGCGGCCCGTCCATTACAGATGAGACCGCCGAGTACATGCGGATTCGCCTCGCGCTCCCGCAGAGGAGAGTGTCCTTCGCGGACGCCTCGGGAGGAGAGCTGGTCGACGTGCGAGAGTTCGCCGCGTTCGACTCGGCCGACGAAGAGGACAACGCCGACTGGGAGGAAGAAGAGGCGAAGTGTCGCAGAGCTTACCTCCAGCCCGTTTACCGCGTGTGGCCCGAGTTCCAGGCTCGTGCGGGAAGCGAGCTGGCGCTCGCGGTGCGCGCTAATAAAGTGGAAGTGGAGAAAGTGACAGCCGTGCAGGATCAGCCACTGTCTTTCGACGCGCTTATCTGCGTGCTTAACGTCTCTTATCACAAATGCGTCTACGTCAGGTCCACCGTAGACGGCTGGATCACTCACTCGGACTCAGCCGCCGAGTATGTGCACGGTTCCCACGACGGCGAAACTGACAGGTTTTCGGCCAGACTCTCCTTCTCCGAGCCGTATCTCTTCAACGGAGCGCGGATCGACTTTGTCGTGCGTTATGAAACGTCTGATGGAGAGTTTTGGGCAAACAATTCTGGCAGGAATTATTCAGTAACCCTTCTCATGTCCTATGAGGAAGACACAGACCCAGTTAATAAGGTAGACGATAGAGAAATTAAAGGCATACTGAAGCCTCCAAGATACAGGTAAATGCCCTGCAGTGCGTGCATTATGCGTGCGTTATAACAGGCACATAACTCAGCAGCGCTTATGTTTGGGGCTGCAACAATACCCTATACGAAAAACTCTTTGCATTTGTTTAGCCAGCGTTATTTTGCATTGCTGCTTTGCTGCTTCTGTATATATTGATTGTTCAGGAGTTTAAGCTCACGTACACTCACCGGTCACATTAATAGGAACACATGCACCTCCTTCAATGCTTTTCCAATCCTGAGCTGTCCAGTTTCCATGACCCTGTGTCCACTGTAGCATCAGATTCCTGTTCTTGACTGACAGGAGTGCACCCTGAAATGCTTTCCTGCCGATGTAGTCCATCCACCTCAAGGTTTGACATGTGATGCTTTTCTGCTCACCACGGTTGTACAAGAGTGCTTATAGTTACCGTAGCCTTCCTGTCACTTCGAACCAGTCTGGCCGTTCTCCTCAGACCTCTCTATGAAAATGAAAATCCCAGGAGATCAGCAGTTTCTCAACCAGCTTATCTGGTACCAACATCCATGCCACAGTAAAAACTCACTGAGGTCAATTTTCCCCCTTATTCTGATGTTTGATGTGAACATTAACCGAAGCTCTTGACCTGTATCTGCATGATTTTATGCACTGCGCTGCTACCACATGATTGACTAATTGGATGAATGTGTGAACCCCTGAAGGTGTACAGGGGTTCCTATTAAAGTGGCCAGTGAGTGTATGTTACTGAACAAACAATTCATCTGTATGTTTTAGATCATAGATATCAAACACCCTGAAATAATTCAGTTCCTTGGCAATTAAATGTTCCCATTGAGTTGCCTTAAATGGCATCAATTTGTAATTTTAGGTTAGGATATAATTCTTTGTCTAGCACCAGATTTCTTTTTTTTTTTTTTTTGAAAAGTAGGCAACAAAAAGTTAGGCAATTATCAGATAATTCACCAGCACTTTTGTTAAAAGTTGCAATGGCAACCTTCGGTTGTGCAATCGAACTTGTCTCTTGGTATAACCAAGGACATGGGAAGTGGGGGTGCTGAGTGTGTTGCAGCACAACAGAATTTCAGGATTCTGCAACTGCTAAAAAAAAAAAACCTAATAAGAATATATATAGATAGTGCATGTCACATGCATGCTGCTTAAAATTCCAGCACCCCAATGTTAAACGCCTTCCCGCATCCCTGGGCATAACTACATGGTGTTGAACCTGTTTTAATAAAGACTTGAAAGTTCTTGCCATGTCATAGTACTGACAGAAGTACTGAGCTTCCAATACTTCATGCAAGGCTACTTGGTTGCTAAATCAAGTATTGCCTTAATCTATTTGTCATTCAAGGGTTAAATCTTTTAGGCTGCAAACAGTAGAAAGCATTGCACATGCAGTTAGTTGCATAAACTTTAGCTCGGAATATATTTGATCCGTAGTTATTAATATTAGATCCATCGTACTAAAGCTATGCTGTGGCTTATGATTGTCCCTGATGTTTGAGCTCAACATCATGTGCTTTATAAGTATTATGGAATACTTTTTGACAGTAGCAATCTGCACACACACACACACACACGCGCGCGCGCGCGCGCACACACACACACAGAATAGCAGCTATCCTAGAGGGCAGGAGGGATATGAAAATAGGACAAGGGAGGTTTCACTTTCAGGGCTGGAACTTGCAACCTTCCACTTGACCTTTTCCTAGAGACTGCTGGGTAGACATACTGAAGGCTGCAAATGAACAGAGGGTGCACACTAAATGTTTTACACCTGCAACCTCCCTAGTCTCTTTTGATGTTAGGAAAAATGCATGCTTATAGAATTACAAAGTTGAGCAGTTTTAAGAAGCTCAGTCTTCCATACTCCAGCTACTTTTGACCTTTCCTCAAATGTCAAATGACATTCTGCTCCCCAAAAGCTGCTGAAAAAAATAAAGGTCATCCTCTGTTTTCTCAGAGGAGCAAATATCGTTCCAGAACAGCTATCATTA
Organism: Pangasius djambal; assembly: GCA_022985145.1. NCBI lineage: Eukaryota > Metazoa > Chordata > Actinopteri > Siluriformes > Pangasiidae > Pangasius > Pangasius djambal. Next base: position 11,179,098 of record CM040982.1, on the reverse strand, counting down.
AGTGGAAAACAAGTGTACTCTATGATTGGCAGACAGCAGAGCATAATCCATTACTTCCTGAATAATGTCCCAGTGTGGCTATCTATCTATCTATATAGATGTATATCTATCTATCTATATATAGATTTATATCCCCTTTAGAGGAGTGTGACAGGTTTGAGGGGGGAGAATAGATACAATACTGTGCAAAAGTCTTAGGCACCTTATTTTTTTTGGTACAAACTTTGTTATAGATTTTTATTTTATGACGTCTACATTATTGATTCAGTACAAAAACATGTTAGATTTCCAAACATTAGTTTTCCAGCACAAAACTAAATATTACAGAAAAATGTTTGTATGTCAGTAAAGAAAGCAGCACATTACATAAGAGACACTTTTCAAACAAAAAGCATAATGAAGGCTGCTGGGTTTTGCTGCGAAAATAAGAAGCGAGTGTGACAGTCAAAGTCTCCAGAAGAACTGTGGCTGCTTCTGCAAGATGCTCAGTAACACTTACAGCTCATTTCCTTATAAAACTGCACAAAATGTACCTGAGACTACTTTTTTTTTTTAAAGCGAAGGATCGTTACACCAAATATCGACTTTGTTTAATTTATTACTGTTTACTGCTCTTTACAGTATTTTTTTAAAATGTAGAAACATTTAATTTCATTATTTTTGAAGGCGTCTTTGCTCTACAGCATTTCTTTACATGTGCCTAAGACTTATGCGCTGTACTTTACAGGTTAGGGTTGTGCATTTTGGCTAGTTTTAAATATCCATAAGTGTTAATGAAGGGAATATTCAGTTAGTCACAAAGAGAGGGAAGATGGTGTGGGGTTATCAAGTGGCATGTTTAAAGAACACTGCACATATGATTATGTGTGTGACACGTTCTGATGGCCACAACACTCTCACTGGATTAATGAACTTAATGATCATGCGTGCAGCATCACTTCGAGTAAAATGGGCTTAATCTGTAAACCTAAGGTAGCTAATATATGACCATTCACCCCTGATGCCAGCATGAGAGTTAAAGTTACCCCCTGCCAAGATTTTTGTTTAGTCCCATTACACCCCCCTAACTTGGACAGGAAGATATTTCTTCTCCCTGCCAAATACTCCCAGACATGGCTTTTTTTTAATGTTCCCATTTAATTTTCATATGTGGACGCTGGGCATAACATATAGTGATTTCAGTTTTCATAAGGTGCCTCATAAGGTGAACAGGGTATTTGATTATCTGTGTACACCTCTAATAGATGTAACATCCTAAAGCTTGGTTTATTTTCTGCTTTTTCTGTAAAGCACTAACTGGTGTCTGCCACACGACATGCTAAGAATGGCAATATTGTGATATTTGTTGACAACATTTACATCTGCAAACTAAATTCTATGTTTTAGTACAAACCTCTGTACCCTCTGCTTTTTCATATTTCATTAATAAGCTATGACGTGCTCAAGTAGTTAAATTTACACATGGATTTTGAGCAGCATAATTCTCTTTTTATTCCATTCCAGAGCAGAGGATGACTCTGACTTCTATCCAGACACAGATGACGGTATGGAATTTAGAAAAAAAAAGAAAGAAAAAAAGAAAATTTGGCTATATAAAGAACACCACTTTCATTACCAACAAAATGTAAAATATTCACTAGAAAAAGATTGATGTTAAACAATGTAGACAAGCATTAATATAAATAAAGTGTTTTGAACCAGGTTGCATAGATCATTTCATCATCATCTTTTGAACCATCAAGTTTGGTTACACATTATTTCATTTTAGGGAACGAGGATAATACCGAGAGAGAGGCAGCTGCTGAAATGTGTCCGCTCGTTGTTGAGCCGGAGATCGACATTGAGGTCAGTAGTGTCTTTCTTACCACTATAACCGCTGTTAACACAAAATGGTGATTTAAATAACCACTTACTCTGAATGCTACACAGCTTGCCTGTTGGGTTTTAAAATACATAGTAATAGCAACTTGTGTGACAGCTATCAGTAAATATGTACTTCTTACAAATAATAACCAGTGCATACTTTGCAAACTGAGAAGATAAAAATATCATAAATCAAACAAAAAAAAACCAAAATACAAAAAGGTGTATAGCAGTACCTGTTGAATTTCAACATATTTAGAGATTATCAATGACTATGTACAGTGCTGCAAGAAAATATGTGCACCCTTTACAATTTTCTGTATTTTTGCATAACTTTGACCAAAAATGTGATCAGCTCTTCATCTAAGTCCTAAAACTAGATCAAGAAAACCTAATTAAACAAATGATGCAAAAACATTATAGTTTTTACGTTTATTTATTAAGCAAAATTATCCAACATTAAATATCTTAATCTTAATTAAATATTGGTAAAAAGTATGTGAACCTCTAGGAATATGAGTTAATTTAAAGGGGTAATTGAAATCAAGTGTTTCAATTAAGAGGATGGCAATCAGGCATGAGTTTAGCAGGCCCTCCCATGTTTCAAGAACATAAACTTGGGTTTTCACTATCAAAGCCTGGTCTTCACACAGGTTTATGGAAGCGTCTCATGCCTTGATCAGAGGAGATTCCTGAGGACCACAGAAAAAGAGTTATCGATGCTCACCAGGCTGGAAAAGCATTTGGCCTCCATTGTGAGGCAGATGATATACAAATGGAGGAAATTCAGCACCACTGTTACTCTCCCAAGGAGTAGCCATCCTGCAAAAATCACAACAAGGGCACAGCAAATAATTTTACAGGAAGTCACAAAGAACCCGGGGTAACATCTAAGGACCTACAGGCCACTCTTGCATTGAGTGATGTCAATGTTCATGAGTCACCATCAGGCAAACATTCGAACAAAAACGGTGTGCATGGTAGGATAGCAAGGAGGAAGCCACTACTCTCCAAAAAGAACACTGCTGCCCATCTGAAGTTTGCTCAAGACCACATGGATAAGCCAGAAGCCTATTGGAAGAATGTTCTGTGGTCAGATAAATCCCGAACAGACCTTTGTGGTTTAAATGTAAAGCATTATATTTGACGGAAACCAAACACAGTATTCCAACATAGGAACCTCATCCCAACCGTGAAGCATGGGGGTGGCAGTATCATGGTTTAAGGCTGCTTTGCTGCCTTGGGTCGAGGACGGCTTGCCATTACTGATGGACTTATGGACCTATGAATTCTGGATTGTACCAGCAAATTCTACAGGAGAATGTCAGGGTATCTTTCAGTGAACTGAAGCATAATCGTTTGCTGAAAGCAAAGGTTCACATACTTTTTAAAACAAAGATATTTCATTTTGGAGAATTTTGCTCAATAAATAAATGTAAAAACTAGGATGTTTTTGCAGCATTTGTAAAAATTGGGTTCTCTTTATCTAGTTTTAGGACTTCAGGTCAAACTTTATGCAGAACTACAGAAAATTGTAAAGGGTTTGCAAATGTGTAGTGGCACTGTATGCTGAATAACTGTGTTGAATACTTATATAATGTTATAGGCATTATTACACATTATTTGCCACCTGTACTTACTTACATTCAGATGTCAATCTACACATTTCCATGCAGATATGCATGTATTTACCGGAGTCTGTTAGGACTTTTATATACTATTATATTATTTCTGTTGCATTAATGATTTTTCACATTAATTACACACACTTACACTTACTTACACAGTCGACTTCCAGATTATTACTTGCAAGAACAATATTAATTCCTATTAAATTATCACATTATGGTACCAAGTACTGCGATACAGACCTGGTAATTTTCACAAAATAGTTGCTGTTTTTTTTCAAAATCCAATATATCCAGATGATTAAATAACTAATAATGACCACATGCTTCCTATATAAGGTACTTATTGTATTATAAAAAGTGCAACCTTTAGCCTGTAGTAGCCAACAGGAATGCTTTCTCTCTCTGCTGTTGAATAACAGGAGCTTCACAGTGTATTGCAAAGTTCTGTTCCAAAAATGTTTGCAGCAAAAGTAATATACACAAATCTACAACTCACGATGTATAGGTTTTAAGGTTTTAAGTATCCCTGTCACACTCTATGCAATGCGTTATATAAGGCAATGTAGTGGACTGTGCTATGATCTCATTGTGTTCAGGTTTAAGAGGTTCATTTCTGTCAATGTAACAAATGAAAATGGGGTGAGTATTTTAAAACTACTAGGTCTAGACCAATCAGGGCGACATTCTGATTTAACTTCACTGCACTTATTATGCACTTGCACTCTTAGAAAAAGAGGATATATGTAGAATCCTTGAGACTTTTATGGTTGTCTCTCTGAGAGGAAAACTTAAAGGTTCTACGTAGGACCCTACAAGAGAGTGTCTCCCTTTCAGAAAACGTTTCAAAGGGAATTCCTTCTGAAAGCTAGCTCATTTAATCAATTAATAAACACTTTGAAGAACTGTTTTTTTTTTTTCTGAGAGTGTAGTACTTAATACTAACAGATCATACTCATGAGCTATTTGACCACATAACCTTCATTCAAAATATAATTTACTTACTGATACAACTAACTGTGTAAATATTAATTGCAGTTACAGTTAAAATTGATGTACTGTTTCTTCATAGGTTCTTGTATATCTTGTTTACTGGCTCACATTTTTGGCAATCAGCATAGCAGAAAGCTGTAAATCCCATCCCCAAAGTAGATCGATATGAATTAATTACATTAAAATTGAAGTAACAGGCATGAAGTGGGCAAAAAAAAGATGAGGCAGTAAGTTCAGTTATTAAAATCAGAGTTCTAGCAGAATTTTAGCCTACTTTTAAATGGGCTGGGGTATATGTCTGTAGCAGATGGGATTATGTTAATTTTAGACAGACAGAACCATAGAAGGTTGAATAATGGAAATACATTTGGTTTTGTTTCTGCAGCCTAACATAATTCTGTTAAACCACAACCACTCACTTCCCAAAAGCCCACAGTCTTAAGTCCCGTCATACTCACCCAGCACTTTTCCAGGGTCAGCATTTTCCCATATTTTCTAGTATTTCTCATATTTTAAGAGCCTATCCTGTGAACACAGGGTGCAAGGTGGGAACACACCCTGGATGGGATGCCAGTCCATCTGAGAATAAATATGTAATTTAAATTATTTCTATGTGCAGTGCACCAGGGTTTTCTTTTGGAACTAGTAGAGATTTCCATGTGCTTGTTTCCCTATTGAAACTAATAAAGTTGTCAACATGTATTTATTATGCAAATAATAAAGTTGTCACCTTGTCGACACACCCCTTGGATGAGTAGTGTTTGACTAGTTACTATTCTTGCCACAGTTTTCTTTAGAACAGACATGTGGCCTGTTGTTTGTCAGTATATAGTACTGTGGCCTCTGTGGACTCTAAATCCATAATTTTATAAATTCATAACCTGTTGCAAATTGTTGAACATTCCCATCCTCTTGTATTTCACAACAGGATGGCAAGCTGTTTGTTCTGCAGTATGGGTGCAATTCTGATGTTTGTTCTCCCCTAATGGAGTTGGATGATGGACATGATCAATAATCAGAGCATCTTCAACAAGAATTTACAGAGACTTGTGCTCATCTTCGACAAGCACTTACAGAGCTAAATGCTAACTGCAGTGTAGCAACAGGTGACACATGCCTTGTAGGCTATGGAAACACTACTGGCTATTTATTGTCCTTCTGCATTGTTGTAGCAGGGAGTGAAGCAAACAACAGGCATGGCTGCAGAGTCCTCGATGAAGAAAACGATAAGTTCCTTTGCTGCAGTGCTGCAACAGGAACGGAAAGGAAGGGCAGGAATCTTGGGTTCTTAGCCCCCCCGGAATGGGAAAAGTGAGCAGAGAACAAAGAGGAATACAGCTGAATACACAAGCTGACCAAGCTCTGCACGTAAATGTGTGTTGCCTACAGCCTGAATATACAGTTAAAAAAAATAAAATAAAATAAAAAGCTGAAACGATGGTATGATGGTTTGCAAAGTGTATTAGTCTTGCAAGTGTGAGTTGTACATGGTGCCGCAGTTGCTCTTGGTGCCCACAGTGGGAGATGCAATGGGCATAGAGATCTCAAAGCAGCACTCCAAGCTATGGGAGCTATATCAGCAGGGTGCAGTAAATCACTGGAGTTGTTAAGGCAAATGAGAAAGCAAGTTTGACTGGCCCAAATATAGCCATTGTCAGAGCCTGATAGAACCAGTTCGTGCCACTTGCCAATTGTACTTGGACAAGTCTTTGGTGCACAGCCCTGGAGGCGCTAGATGATTACTTCATTCTTTCTGAATCACTAAGTAAACAATTAAGAGAGTAAGCTACCCTATAATCTTTCCTGTGAAGTTGGGTTTAAGATACCACAACTGCAAATGGGGGGGGGTTAATAGGTTCATGCCAAATCAGGGCCTGTTGCTGTAACAGTTCACAGGAAGTGGAAGAGTATAAATTCACAGTTAGGGCTGGGCTGTATTTCCTCTCAACTGAAACACTGCTGCCTGATACCATCAGTTCAGTGGCTGTCCATAGGGTATCGTTTACCACTGACCACTGCCGAACACAGGGACCTGCCACATATAGGTGTGAGACCCAAGACAACTGGCCATCCTATAGACTGCAGAAGTGCAGTCGCTACTAGAAAAAAAAAACAATAGACATAGTACACAGGCCAGAGCACCTAGTCAGGTTCTTTGTCTAAAAATCAATCACAAGAAGAATCATTTGACTCAAGCTGTTCATTGGCATGAAGCCTGTGCCATGTAAGCCTATTTGACTGAAGACAGATCCTACTCTGTCTTGGAAATTTCAGCTAACCATACTCTGCCCAGACTTTCTACAGCTGGCTAGGATGTTAGCAGCATCCATGCAGTAGTAAAACTTGGAATGCTAGGAATCTCAGGCCATTTTACTGTTTGCAAACAGACAACTCAGTGTCAAATGTGGTTCAGGGTACAGACAGATCCTCTGGGCCATCATGTGTTGGTGCATGGCTGGCCAATTCTATAGATGTATGCTTATAGTTGTGGATAACTCTCACTGGAGGTTAACTGCAAGTTTGAACACTATTAAAACTAATAGACTGTTTTATTCTTCCAGATGCAGTTTTGTGAAAATGTGTCTCAATTTAAGACAAAAGGCATATGAAAACCCATGCAGTGTATCATAGCCATCTGCGTCACTGCTAAAATGTCATTGTACAGTGTTTTTTGTCCAGTGTCATAATAAATGTGTAAACAATTCAGTGCTACGAGGAGAAGAGTTTTTTGATTAAACTTTATAGATGCCAGACGTGATAGCCAAAGCATGAGCTCTTGCTCTCTTCATAGAAAAATGGCATTTTAGCAAGCGAAAAGCTATTTTAATGCTCACCATCAGCATGCAGCCAACTAACTGTGTAGTGCAGTAAGGAGACACTAAACATAACTTGTTAAATATGCTGTAAGATTCTTAAGCTGTAACTGATCATCCACGCACACTGTGCATGTGGATAAAGGCTTACTTTTCTGTGCCGTACATGTCATTTTTGTGCATGTGAATATCGAATATTATTTGAATAATGCTTTGAAATATTCAAATAGTAAATTGGAATGAAATGCCCATCACATATAAATATCTAAATGACATCTGCCAATTTTTAAGCCTGCACAGAGATAAAACACTTTTAATTTGGAAATCATCTTCCATTACTACCCTTGAATGGGATTGAGTTTTTTTTATACCTTTATTATGCCAATTGCCAAACTGTGGACAGTAAACAATGACCACATCTACTTAGACCTTCATGGCTGCCACTTTTATCATGGAGCTAAGTGTCTTCCCATACTGTAGTTCTCTTGGCTTATTGGACCCAGTAATGTTTTATTTTATTCAGTCATGTTATCAATAGTAATTATGTTTTGCTCTTTCACCTGGACAGCTCATTGAAGCTTCAGCAAGAACTTAGGTAATGGGCACGCTGCACACTAACCACTCATCTTGCTACTGTTATCATTTCCTCCATGGCACGTGGAAAGCAAGGACATTTTGTACAGAGCACTGTACAAAGAGTTAACTGTCAGCAGAATTATTTTTGTTTAAAACATTTGTTTTTTTGCTTCATTGCATTCCTATTCACTGTCGACAACATTGCATGCTTTATTGTGTTATATGATTCCTGTAGACATTGTATATCTGTCTTTAATGAAACAATGCTTATAGCCTACAAAGAAGATACGAATCTATAATGCTTTAAATAAACCACAAAAATTAGATACCCAAAACAATTTTTTTTCTATTTTCCTTATAATTTAGTTTTATTATTTCACAATAAATGTAGTGGAATACAGTTGAGTCCTATATAAATTTGTCTGTAAGTCTGTAAGAAAAACTTAAATTCATCTGTAAATATAAGTCCAGTGTTATTTGTATTTGTCACTAATATTTCTAACTATAGTTGTTAATAGGGTATTGTGCTAATGTGTACTCATACATGTTATGAATACCAATACAAATATAATGATAGATGCACAGCTAATACCAAATAAATATATAGACTGAGAAAACAACAGCATGGACAATATAATGATATTGATACTAATATCTTGGGTTCATTCATGCTTGTGAATGACCCAAGGCTAAGGTATTACAGGTATGTATATAGGTTATGGAAGATTTCCATGTCTCAAAGTCCCATTCCATCCTTTCATCCAAAAAGTGTTTGTATAGTAGTATGATAAAGAGCAGTGTTTTCAGGATCGTTTAACATTTGTCCTCTTGGTTGCAGATTCCCGAAGCTCTGAGTTCTCCCTCTAAAACTAGAGAAGATCCTACACTAGTAGAATGTCCTCTTCTAAGCACTGACAGACAAGATGAACATCCTCTACAGGATTTACCTGAAAATCCACCACAAACAGACCATCTAGAAAAAGGCCAAGGCTCAGAATTACTAATACCCACTGAGAACATCACAGTTTCCATTCAGAATGAAGCCCCAGATAATGACCCAACATGTAACTCCGACAGACATTTTGTGCATTCTGCCAAGTCCAACCAACTCTTTTGCCCAAATCGAGATAACCCCCAGTCAGACACTGCAGTCCAAGCACCTTTTGACTTAGACATAACTTTACCAGCCATGTTTCCAAGCACCCAAGATATGGGGGAAGATGACTCAGAAGAATTAAACAACCATGGAGAGAATGATGAAATACAGTCTGGAGAGAGGAGAGTGGCACAACTGCAAGACCAGACCAGTGATACAATGGAAGCTGACAACACTAAATCTTCATTACAAGAGATGCAAGAATCAACACAGCAGTGTTCCTTAAATGAGTTGATCACTGCCAGTGCAAGTAAAGACGAAGGAGATTCTCATCATAGCACAGGTCATGACACCCTGTTCGAAGAATCACATGAGCCCTTATTGGAGAATCTGGAAATGCAGATGATAAAACATGACACTATGGTCAGAAGGGAAACCAAGGAACAAGCAGGTCTATGGGTAGGGGAAGTACCACACATGATTGGATCTTGTATATGGCAACCATTTGAACCCACCAACCTGGGGCAGACCAGAGAGGACAGTGTGATCCAAAATGTTCCCAACCCTCCAAGAGCACCTGACCCAGAGGTAACCGAATATCAACAGCAAGGTCAGGGGCCAGAGCCTGAACTGAAAGAGGTACCTGAAGTCCTTTCTGTGAATGTAGACACTCCATCTGGCTCTGAGAGGGCAGCTCCTAAAGAGGAGAGCCCAATACTAACATCTCTTTCCAGTGCAACAGCTACATCCCAAAGTTTAACCACCACTGTCCAAGCAGTGGAACCTGAGGGTGGGGATGGCGAACCTTCCATGACACAGGAGGAACCTTTATCTAGTGAAGAGTTGGAGTTTGAGTACTACGATGACCCTGCTTCATTTCAGAAACAAGAGGGATTAGAAAGCCAGCCTGCACTGCCCTGTAAGACCTTAGAGACTTCTGATACAGATGTTGATGTGATTTTAGGCAAGACTTTGATTCCATCCTTTGCCTTCCTATGTGCTACTGTCTGCTTGATAGTTGGGTTCCATGAACCCAGCATCTTCCTCATCATGGCACTCCTAGTTTCCCTCTGTTTTTAATTGCTTTTTTTTCTTTTTAAAACTCACCGTCACAAGTGCCTTTTTCTGAATTTTAAAAATACTACAAGTACACATAGTTTCTTATTAGTGTTTGTGGTGTTTACATAGCATAGATATATATTAGGCAACCATTATTTATTCAGAGAGAGCTATTTTTGTATGCACTGCCTATGATTTACAGATCACTGTGATTAATACTAACACAGAATAACTAGGTTATTTCTGACTCATTTCCCGTATGCTAATAAATACTTAAAAAAAAATTGCATAGCTGTTACACAAGTATAGGTTCAGCATAGTACAAAGTGTTTCCAGAAAAATAGGATGTCCTTCATCGGCCCTTCATCAACTGTGCAAGCAAGGTGCCTATATTGCACTGAAATTAAATAGTTAGTTATGCAAATAGTAAATAGCAAAACAGACAAACAGCTGGAGTCGTTCAGTACCTTGTACGCCTCTTACAGCAACTATGCTTAACCCCTCCATCTCTGAGCCAGTTAGCCTCTGAATGTGGCATTGTGTGATGTTCTCTCATTTTCTGTGAAATACACTCTAAAAATGTTCCTCAAAGTTTCTTAGCCTCTTAAAGATGTTCTACCTGAAACCCTCTCTGAAGGTGAAACCTTTATAAGGTACTACATTGGACCTTTAAAGATTCTACCAGAGGGAGAAAGTGAATATCCCCCAAGGGTATAACCTTTTATTCTCATAGTGTAATTGTTAGGTATATTGACTATATTGTCTATGACTAGTTCTTAATCTGTCCTGCCACTAGGAAACCTTGTCTTTAGTCCTGGCACTGCATTGGCACTTACTTATCCTTCTTGTGACATTTGAGACTTGATGGAATATACAGAGAACCTAGTGTGATCATTGTTTTGCAGTTTGGAATGAATGACTTTATGAATGTGACCTGATCATTGTTTCTCCTTGGCCTAAGTTTTTACCCCTGATCAACACAGAATCCTGGCCATGTAAGAAAGACTTGAGAAGTAATCAACGTAATAGTGTTAAAGAAAGTAACACAATGTTATAGAAGGTTATACAGTGTTCGAAGTAGTAGTGTTAGAAGAAACTGATGAAAACTGACTGACAGTGGCTTAATTGTGGTAAGTACATTCAGGTAGGAGATAATCAACCTGTCGGCTTTCTTCGGCGTAGCATCAAGTTACAGAAAGTGTTGGTATGGGTTCAGTCTTTAATTACAGTGGTTACACACCAAGAACATATTCACAAAGAAGAGGAAGGGCAGGGTTGACCCTTTGGCACAAATAGTACTTAAAGAATGAATATCAACAGTGATTGGCTAATGGGGCAGCAGTAAAATGATATCTCTATGCACAATGTCATAAAAATTAAATGAAGATTAAAGTGTCGCTGACTTCTTAAATGGAAACAATCACCTGGATGTTAATTAATGACAAGATGTTTATTTTAATGTACTTATATTTAGATTTACGGCAGATTATTATAATAAGTTTTTTATTGTAACATGTGATCATGCAATGGTTTTCATTTATGAGTTTACCATGAAGACCGCAACATCAGCTAATCACTGTTATTATTCAAAAATAAGAATTTTTACGGAATTGTTAATAGCAATATGGCGAGGGCATTTATTGTTTGATGTTAAACATGACTTGGGAATGGTATTTACACTTCATCTTCGCTGCAACTGTAATTTTCATGTGGCCAAGTAGCAAAAAGTTGTTTAAACTTTGATCACCAGCGGAAGTGTATTACTTACTAGGTGATGTGATCATTTTAGCTTGTTGTCAGTAAATATATCAAATGCATGAACTTGACTGCATTGTTAAATTGCAGATTTTTTGTGACTTTATGTAAGCTACAACCAATCAAAAAGCGCTCATAAATAAACACTGGCAGATATCTAAGCATTGTTTTTGTGTGTGTGTGCTTTTTATGATGTTACTTTTATCTTTTATGATGTTACTGTTTGGGGAGGACAACAAATTACACCGGAATCTAGCAAGCAAAGTAATTACATGTCAGTCAGCAGATAAAGCCCAAGCCCTTTGTCTCCCTTTTTGCTTGGTCCCATTAGTTCTTGAGCTTTACTTTTCCTTAGCACTCTTAATTTCCTTAGCCTATTTTATAGTATAAGCTAATGTCCACATTGGTGGAACTGAAAATTTGGTCAAACATAGTTTGAAAATAGTCTTCAGACATAGTCTGTGACATAAAAAGTTGGACTAAAGATTGGATGGTGGCTATCTAGTTTAAATAATCCCATAAGACCTGTACTGGGAACAGTAAAGGATACTCTGTGGGTTAGCCTTCATGTGAAATTGCTGCAAGACCAAAAAATGGGTGATATGAACTTGGGCAACAATTCCAGCCACATCTGCTACCAAGTTGCCTATTCACCTAGAAAGCAGCTTAGACTGTTTTCTGTGCTTTTTATCATGCTTATCAGTCAATGCCAGACAAGGGTGTTTTGCGCTTGTCTGCATCACTGCGAAGTCAGCAGAGATTATATCTGAGTCAGACACTGCATCATTTACATGGCCGAAGCAGCGAGCACATAACTGGTACCTGTCTTAGGCTTCCAAAGGATTCAGAGACCAGCTATACAAACATGTCTTGCAGCATGGCTCTTGAAAGTAACTATTCCCTGTATAGTGGAAAAAAAAATGTAATGGGGGAAATCCAACACAAAATTAAGAGAATGAGGGGTCTGTTGGATGGAAGGAAACCAACTATAGCACTAGATGAGTAATAATTCAGCTAAATTAGCCATGAACTATGTGTGGTATTTTGATTGTGAAGAAATTTTCTGTTTCTCTTTTTAATAAGCAGGCACAAATATCGAGAAGAGGAATAGGTTTATTGAAGCTTCGTGTACATACACAGGTGTTGTCCCTTCAGTGTTCAGTCCTCTATTCGGTGTTGTCCCTTCAACTTTCAGTCCTCAACTCCACTACATACCACAAAAGCCCTTTCTTAAAACATCTTACCCAGGCTAGTAACCCAAGGTCAGCACACAGATAAAACTATCTCCTAGGCCCTGGCAAACATATTCCAATTCACCACAGATGTATTGTAAGGAGGTTTTCATTAACACATGAATCTTGAGAACTGTTTAACATAAGTCTGAAAATTACATACCATACCGTACTGTTAATATGAAAAGCAAGAAGAGCTATAATGAAAAACCATAATTATTCTTCATATGCTGAGAGAAAACCACTCAACAATGGTAGTGCCACAGGCCCGGTAGTCAGTGTGATATATGAAATGCTTACAGTAAACAGCACTAAGTGCCCAAGGCAGAAGAGATGAGATGATAGGAGTCTATCTCCAGCTTCGGAGAACAGGAAACTGGCGGTTTCAGCCATCATAAGCTGTCAGGCAGATAGTTTCATAGTAGTGGCTGGTGGTTTTTAAAATAGGGGAAGCACAGCTGTCTGTCAGCAGACAAGGCCAGCAGTACATGCGCTTGGTTACAGCGCTACCAGTCAGCCAGTCAAATTTTCTGTACCAAGAGACTTATACAAAGGACCTGTTTTTGTTCCCAGACTTCTGAATTAAATCTTGGGCATTGGTTTGCCCTCCTGCTCTCAGTTTTCCTCATAAGTAAGAGCATCAAAAGATGTCAACAGGTCAACGACATTAGCAGTTTTTTGCCAAGTTGCACCAACAAACGTCTAAGCTTGTTAAATTTCAATTAACAACATTATTGACAACAACCAATAAATAAACACCACATTTCTGAAACAGATGTAAATAATAAACAAACCTTATAATTTATTTACAATATTTAAAAATTATAATGATAAAATATCAAGCAATAATTATGTAAAACTGTTATGGATTGGGCTAATAACTGACCAACTACTGCAGCTCTCGAGTGCTCGGCAAGTCTGACTGGCACTGATATGTTTAAGTTTGAGACGTCAGTTATGTTCATTACTGTTTCAATGATAGGCAGTGGGATAAAATGCATTTATGAACAGCGTACTGTCCAATAGACATTGAGATATTTTTTCTACACAGAACCCACCCATGGTACTCTTACTGACTCCCGCTGAAGCTGTGCGTCTGGGTGAGATCCAAAATGACATATTGAAAGCCTGCTGTCCAATGAATGTTCATTTTTTCTCCATTAAAATAGCATGTACTTGAATCTCTCATAGGAAGGTGTGGGTCAGAGTTCTATCAGAGGTGCATCTCCAGGCTTCTGTGGACATTTTCACGCAGGCAACGTTGTCCACCAGAAACGCTTTGCTAAATGTAAACACAGCGCAATATTGCAGTGAGATACTGTATCTGATATTGTGATTTGCTAAATTACTGAAATTCACTAAGAGTTATGAATAATATAGACACATTGGCAAACACTTAATTGCAGCATTTTAATGAAATTTTTGGGGAGATGGCTTCCCATGTAGCCTTAAAGCAACTGCCGGTCAAATCAAGATGGCTGTATGGCAGTAATATTTATTATGCATACTGCATCATGAATCATCATGAAAATCCCGCTGTTAAATTAAGACCATATAAACCATGACTTGAAAATTTAGGCTAGCTAGCTTAGTTCACCTGAAACAATTTGGAGATAACCTACACTTCCCTGGCCCATCTTACATTAATGGCTGTTATTTTTATATTGCATGAATAAGTAAGTAATTAAACCATTAAGCAGCAGCAGCATATTGGATACTCTTGTATAGTTTCTTCTTCACTGTGCAACTATGCATGCACACTCGCTGCTTATGCTTAACTATGTAATCAAACTGCCAAAAATGGTGTACTTCACTTTTTTTTTTTTTTTTTTTTTTTTTTTTTAAACGTGGTCAGTTACATTTTACAGGGCTTTGCTTCCTTCCTACAGAAACAGTCCTCAGTTTATGAGTCCCCCATGCATGTCATTTTCAGATAATCTATTTTAGTGATAACTATAAACAGTAGATATTTAGCTAAAGTGGTTTTTGAAAAATATCTCAAGCAGTGCCTTGGGAGCTTACATTTACTGATGAAAGTTTTAATATTTTGAGTCACTGGGTTCTTTCCTATGTCCCCCAAAGTAACTACCAAGCAAAATAATTACATGCAAACACACACACAGACTGGATGCAATAGCAACTAACACTACTGAGGCAAACAATTCATGTTGTGATTTTTATTCTTAGTGCTAGTACTCAACTTTTTGCTGGCTTTGAACAGTTCCTGATTGGGACTTTATTGTTTAATCAATAGTGTTGTCAAGTTTTTATTTGAGATGATATGGACATTAGGACTGACAGAATATTGTTTGGGAATGATCTTCGAGCCTATACATTCTAATCACAAACCTCACTTAAAGAGCTGTATAAGGTGTGATGCACACACTTGTGCTGTGTATGAATCCCCAGGACCTGTGATTCTGAATAAATGGGAATGTTGAATATAAAATAGAAGCATCCAAGTAATTATGCATTTTACAGGTTACATTTCACCCTGCTCTTACAAACCTGTATGTTTGTACAACACAAAAAGAAATCCCTTGTGCTATTTGGAATCTTTTTCCCTCTTTATGAGTGTGTTATCCTTCAGATGTGCCATTAACTTCATGTTTTATCTTCATGAAGGTTAATAAGACAAGCAAATGCTTCTTGTAGGGAGACTTTCAGACATGACCCAAGCCTCTGATATCAGTGCAAAAGGTCACACATTGCACTGAAGTCATCCTATCAAGTTACAGAGCAACTTGCCGCTCTCATAAACCAAGATCTGACTTTGTCGGGCTGCACTTTCTGTAAGGCAAACTCTACCCTTCAGACCACCTCTATTTGACCTCAGATGTAATAGACACCTAATCTTAGCCGTCACTGTGAAACGTCAACAGTTAAGTTATTTCCATCAATTTTTACTAATCTGTCAAGATGACAAAACTCTTTAAGCTATGCAAAATGTTCTCTAAATGTTCTAATCATCAGTGGAAGTAAATTACATTTTAAGTTTGTTTTTAATTTCACATTATTTTTCCTGTTGTACAACCTTCCAAATAGCAGAAGACATTATTCATTCTGGTAATACATAACAAAAACAAATGCGCTTAACTGAATTGAATGTATGGTTAGAGGCCTCATCAGGAATCATTAGAAGATGGCAGGCATCACTTCAAGACAAGAAAATCAAATGAAAATGATCAAGTTGATGTTTCTAATACAAATACAGTACGTGCACCAGCTTATGGCAGTTGGTAGCCCTTTTTTTTTTTTTTTTTTTTTTTTAACTTCTAGAGCTATCTGTAGTTTTGTCACAACAGTACATTTGTCTCAACAGTACAGAGAGATAAAAATCTGGCAGATACAGACGGGTGAGCAAAAAAACAAACAAACAAAAAAAAAAAACACAGTAGCAGTTATGCTGTAGAGGGCATCGTTTGAGTTTTGGGTATGATGAGTATCAAAAATGGTGTGAAACATAAGCTCTGGACTTCACACTCACCAGATCTCATCAAAACACCAACAGAGTGAATATTTTTAGTAAGGAAGATGTTCACCCCTTCAGTATAGTTTTAGATACCTGTAGAATCTATGCCCTATTAAGTTGCACTGAAGCTGTTACGGCAGCTCCTGGTGGCCCGACAACTTTTTTTTCCCTTTCATATGTCACCTGTCTGTATATCACAGGTTATTGCTACAACATGGAAAATAATTAACACTGAGATATTTAGAAAATACCAAAGGTTCATTTAAACAGTACAGTCAGAATGTCACTAAGCAGTTATCTGCACAATCTACACACTGCCATAAAATTCAAGTAAAGATTAAATAAATGTAGAACTCATGGGTGTGGAAATTTTTTTTTCCTATGTAAGATTCAGAAATAGCACTTCTTCCTTTTTTGTATTGCTCTAGCATTAGAAATACAGTTTTGCCCCCTGTTGGCAGGTTAATAAAATCAAAGCTGCACAGAAGTACAGTTTCCCCAGACACAGATTACGCCAAACTAGAAAAGATTTAACATAATCCTCAGTGGGTTTAACCAGCATTCATATAAAATTGTACTTTATATTTTCATACTAATGCACTTGCCTGACACATCACTGTTTTATTAAAAAATAAAATAAAATGCCTTCTCATAAAAATAACTAAACTATAAAAATTTTAGTAAAAAAAAAAAAAGAAAGAAAGAAAGAAAGAAAGAAAAGGGGATAAACACAATCCCCTGCCAAACTCACAATGATAGATATCTTTGACTTTTGATAAAAAAAAAAAATGCATTTACACAGAACTGTACATTTTCACATATGTAATGTAGTGAAATGGGAACTCATGGCATCATGCCAAATGTCAGGGCCGAAAACTGATAAAATGTGAAATATATCAAATAAATGAATTTTGGAAGACCATTGAAGTATAAACCAGGGGTGTCACACTCCTGGCCTACAGATGTGTGTTAGCCCTCTTCAGACCGTGAAGGTGTTGGGAATTATTAGCTGAGGAGTAGAATCAGAGGTGTGAATCAGAGGACTGAAAACACACATCTCTGACTGAACCAGACGTATGAAGTTCATTAAATAAAAATCCTCCTATGACATAGCAGGACACACTTTGATAGTAAGCATGAATAATGATTTGTACAATTTTGTTGAAATGTAACGAGATTCTGCTATTACAGCCACTGTTATGTTTAGTGACAATTTGGCATGACACACTCCTCCAGTCCCTGGGCTATTTAAAATAGATATTTTCGACATGTTGGCACACCACATTTACATTCTATACGCATGCGTTTCTTGGGAGAACCTGGGAGTCCCGTCAAACTGAAATTAGAGTCCATCTTTGTGCTTTCTGCATCTACTGGATCAACTGGAAAAAGAAAAAGAAGTGTTTAAAAATGTTACTGACAAAACAATCTCTCCCTCTCTCCCACACATGTACACAAATAATTAACCATAATCGGGCCTTTCGCACCGCGGGAACCTTTTCATAGTACCTGAACTAAATGCGGAACTACCCACTTTTTGGCGTTTTCGCATCTCTGGAACTGGGTGTGATTTTAGTACCGGACTGCCTTTTTCGAGAACCAAATGAGCTCCTACTCCGGAGCAGGGTCTAACCAGCACAACTGGTACTATCCGTGACGTAAGTAGACGTTGATTGGCCAAACGCGTACGAAAACGCCCTCACCCGCCATGCTTTAAAACGCCGTGTGAACATACCGCAGTGTCAACTTATTTCACAAGTATGGAGAACAGCGATAGATGGACGGACGCTGAAGTGCAACACAGCTCCGATCACCGCGTCCTCCATCCTCCGGTTGTTTACGTTGTTCTTTGTTTCTGTTGTTGAACGCCGCGCACAAATGACGTCACTGTCGACCGGCTTGCGTCACTTCCTAGTGTCCACTGTTGGTGCGAATGCAGCCCTTTAAATGGTACTGGGAAACAGTTCGCGCAAAATCGCCCAGTACTTTAGTACCGTACATTTAGTTCTGGAACTAAAGCGGTGCGAAAGGCCCTTATATACCAACATACTGTATAGTATATAAACTTGCTTGTTTTTTTGTTTTTTTTTTCTTTTTACTGGGTGTAAATTCTTACAGCTTAACTGGTAAACAAAAGGAAGTTTTCCGTGGCCTCCTTGCCTTAGCATTTGGAAAGCATCTTTATCAGACCTTCTCACTTCTTCTTACTCATTCCTTAACAAAACAGTTTTTTGCTCAATTTAAATCTATAATAACAGAGTTTAAAAAACACCCTGTAACAGTAATAGTGTCTGTGGTGTTGAGTTAGAATGGTCAGAACAAAAAAATGTATGTATATGGCAAACCCAGCTCAGGTAAATGTAACATCATGCACAACATCAGGCACAAAAGAAGTCTGACTAAACAGTGAGAGAAAGAGTAAAAGCAGGGGTCTTATTCTTTCATTACAGCCAAAACAGAGGCACTCTTAATAATTGGAGACTAAGATGAACTGATTAAACAAGTGGAATCAGGCATGGCTCCTGCTTGGTTGGCATGAAAGCCTGCAGCCATAACAGCCTTTTGCAGATAAGATTGAAGGCTCCTGAGTAAGAGTGTAAACAAAACCAAACATGAGTCAGAGTGGCTATGTTTAAGGCCTATATTCGTGTTGCGGCCGTATTCCGAATACGATGTTTATATGCGTACAGGTATCAGAATATTACTGTATACATGGTTGTTGTAAGTATACCCGAGTTTCCATTCCTAAATACCTAGCCTACAACTAAGCATCTGTTAGCACCCACAATTCTTTGCAGACTGAGCATGCGCATATATCTCCTTTCAGTGGATTTTCTGAATAAGGTGTTTACATGCAACAAATTTCCGATTAAAACAGGCATATTCTAGGGGTGGGAATTGGAATTTAGGGAATCAGAATATTACATTAATCTGATTCGGGCAATCGGATTGCGGCATTTACATGAATATCAGACTATGGATGTGCTCGTAAACACAGCCCATGAGAGAGTCAGGGGAATCCAAGGAGGGAAATGGATTCAGAAAGTCTTGCTTTTTTCTTTCTGAACAGGTAAAACGTGTGTGTTCTCTAATTTGGCGGGAAACACAACCCATCTTAGGAAATATTCTTCCAGAAGAATCTCAATAGCATTTTTCTACCAGAGAGGGCGAAATTCCAAAATCTTACATTCTGTAGCTTCAAACATGGTGAGAATTTAGGTTAGACTAAACATAAAAAAACTTAAAGGGAACACTTACTCTGCATTTTGTAGTCAAAGGTGAGCTCCTCCCCTGGTTTAATGGCACGAGTGGCAAAGAAAGCTATCCGTGGCAGTCTCTCATCCAAGTTTTCTATAAAGACGTTATATACCTGAAGATTCGGATCACACTGCAGAAAGGAAAAGAAGCTGTCACTGTGGATTAGTGAAAACTAAGTGATTTAAAGAAAAAGAAAAAGAAAAACATTAATTGTATAGCAGCATGCATTGTTGTTTACCATCTAAAATTCTTCACCACTTAGATTAAACTCAAAACTGGATAAGTGTAAGATCCCGAACACTGACTAAAAACGTACATTCATGTAGGCATTTCACTCTTAATAAAACTAAGATGAATTAGTCATCTTCAAACCCAATATTTCCAAATACCTCAGCTGTTCCACAATGTGGAAGAAAAAACAAACAAACTCGCACATACACTGTGATTGACGAAGTGAGAAATGTTGCCATAGTGAGCTGCATCCACTGTATATTCATCATCCACATAATCCAGGTCAAACAGGTAGGTGGCTCCTTCTTTATCATAGACATGACCTCGCCTTTCTGCTTCCTCTGTAGTGATGATCTGAGTTATGAAATTACAGAGACAGCTCTTAGAGAGATTCATTTACTGTAACAACCTGAGAGAAGTTAATAGTAAGGCATTCACACTAGCAGGCAACTATCCTAGCAAGTCAATCCTGTTGCTTGTAGTTTTTTTCTTATATGAGATGGTAGTTGGCAAAAATTATCCACGGTAAAACATGAACTCAGAAAATTATGAGACTGGTTTTTCTTCCACTTTTGCAGTTAATCGGTGACTAAATGCAGGTAGGACCTGACGTTGTGTTGTGAACAGGAAACTGATGAAACACTGGACCATGCGCCATAGCAGTGGTCTGAGGAATCATACAAGCCATTTGTGTGCGTTTGTGGCTTTACTGCATCGTTCCT
The DNA here is from genome assembly GCA_022985145.1 of Pangasius djambal. Taxonomy (NCBI): domain Eukaryota; kingdom Metazoa; phylum Chordata; class Actinopteri; order Siluriformes; family Pangasiidae; genus Pangasius; species Pangasius djambal. Next base: position 11,158,400 of record CM040982.1, on the reverse strand, counting down.
AATTTGCAAAGAACTGAGAAAGTCCCAGTTACAATGTTGCACTGTCACTATGTCACTTATTGCTGTTGCTGAAGTCATAGCTCTCACGGCGGCTATAGAAAATGAACAGTCTCCTGTGGCTTTGTTGCTTGCCAGTGTGAACTTAGGGTCAGTGTTAAACAACAGGACTAGAAACATTCCCATTCTCATTCAAAGTCGAGATTTGGTATGACAAAATAAGCACAGTTCATATATAAGCACAGCCAAATTGAATTAATGAAAGAAAACACACATACAAGCTGCAGCCCATTACCTCTCCTACATACTCCATGACGAAGGTGTTCTTCCGGATGCGCTCCATGGTCCGTACCCCCCAGCCCCTGCCGTTGTCTGTCCTAAAGATGCACAGTGAATACCGAATGCCCCTCTGCACCACCCTGTTGGGGCAGTCGGGCCCGCAGCGACACCGCCTGTTGCATTCGTAGATGGGTAGTCCAGGCCGAATGCGCACTTGTCCTGAGTCATTGTAGGCAAACTTGTGCTGCGAGGCTCCAGCACAGCAGCCCTCTAGAGGACTGTTCAGGCAGTCTGTACACTCGCAGCCAACAGCCACCTCATTAAGAGAGATACCGTCACCCACCTTATAATCATTAATGTAGGTGAAGTTCTTAGGAGGACCCTCCATGTCCACCAGGTTTTCCACGTAGATGCGACCCTTGTCTGAGCCCAGGCTGTTCAGGTGATTCTCCCAGAGTTTGAGGTTTTGCCTAAGCTTTGCACGCTGCACAAGCTGGGAGACAACGGAAGCGTCCAGTTTCTTGGGGATGTTGCGCTTCTTTAACCGCACCATCTCACACATCAAATCCTCCCAGAACTGGTTAAGCAGATCGGTGCACTTAAGGTTCTTCCGCGGCTCCCATGAGTTCATCGACTCTGGATAGCCCTTCCATTTTACCAAGTACAGCTCCTGTGCACGAGACAAAATCCCCTTTCAGACATACGCTTTTACACAAATTCAACAGTTATTAATTAGGAAGGGGATGAGTCATACTCAAAGTCTGGGGAAGATTGACGTTACCGTCGACTGGGTTGGGATCTAGTACAAACCCCAGGAAACTCCAAACTGGTGACAAATTAAAGGAAAAACTGGTGGCTCTTTTATGCTGTATTCACTTATCTACTGCAAACCAATACAAAGTTTTTCTGCCTAAGATCCTGGTGGGAGTGCCCTTCTTCCATGTCCTGATCCACAGGGCACAAGGGCTCACTGAATGGTTTCAAGAGTATGAAAATGATGTAAATTACCAGATCACCAGATTACAACTGAGCACCCATGCAAGATTTTTTTCCAGGTATGTGTTAGACACAACTCTCCAGCACCTTAAAGAATCTGTAACATTAAAGAATCTGTAGAAAGACCCTTTGTGTTGTGTTTTTTGTTCTTTGTCATCCGTGTATAGCATTCATTGCATGTTGAAGGTTTGGATGGTGCAAAGCCAGAACATCACTGGTAAAGCTGATAATGTTCTTAGTTTTGAATATAAAATACTAAACGACTGTTAAAATTGAACTTTACCATTAGTGAAAAGTACTATTTTCCTAGAATTTCTGTTGCAGTTCAATTGGGTAACAGCTTATAAATCATCATAGATTATTGCTTAAAAAAAAAAAAGAAGTAAGTAATCTAGTCTTTGTCTACTCAGTCTAGACTTTGAGCAGTCTCTGCTACAGAATAAAGAGAAACCACTAACTCTTAGTCTGTTATTCTTACCTGGGTTTCTTGTGTTTTCCCATCAGTGATTACTTTTCTTTGGTAGTTACAAAGGTATTCCACTTCATATTCACACAGGTTGTTCTTGTTGACCCCCAGTTCTCTGCATTTTACCCCTTCCTCTCGGCAAACCACTTCCAGCTGGTCGAAAGTAGCAAGACATGCTACTTTGCACTCTTTAAAATAAGAGAGAATTTAATGCACACTCATCGGCAACTTTAATACAAACACCTATGCACCTACTCATTCAAGCAATTATCCAATCAGCTAATCATGCAGATACAGGTCAAGAACTCCAGCTAATGTTCACATCAAACATAAGAATGGGGAAAGATTTTAGCTCAGTGATTTTGACTGTGGCATGGTTGTTGGTGCCAGGCTGGTTTGAGTATTTCAAAAACTGCTCATGCACACATAACAGTCCCTAAAGTCTACTCAGTGCAAAAAACAAAACAAAAACAACAACAAAAAAAAACCCATCCAGTGATGGCAGTAGTACACAGTGGCAGTCCTGCTGGTGGAAAGGTCAGAGGAGAATGGCCAAACTGGTTCTAGCTGACAGGATGGCTATAGTAACTCAAATAACCACTCTTTACAACCGCGAAGGGCAGAAAAGCATCTTAGAACGCACAACATATGGGCACATGCTCACCAAAACTGTGCAGTAAAAGATTGGAAAAAGATCAGGTGATGTTTTTCCAATCTTCAACTGTGTAGGTTCCAAAGCTTCAACTTTCATGCTAATATCGCCATTAACGCCATTTTTGTTTGACACTTCGTAAACAGCTAGCCGAGCCGAGTCTCAGCTGTGTCATACAACTGCGCTGTATTCTGACTTTGAGTCCAGAATTTGCTGTCTTATCATCTTCTTCTTGGATTTCTCTGACATTGAACATTGCAGGAACATGGTGAGTGAGAAAAGAGACTCATGCTCTTTTGTTTTTTGGTACTAACAAAAATCTAAATCTAACCGTTATCCCTTGTGTTTGAAATCGTTTAATTTTTTTCTCCTTTTAAAATTCTAAGAATCGTTAAGAATATCACAAATATATCACTGTAGTATTTACTTTGTTTCAGGGTGGAGTTTAAGTTGCAGAACACCACCAACAAAGCAGTCATATAAAAAAAATACATAAAGACATGAACATGACATAATATAAATACACTGTATGGCCAAAAGCATGTTAACACCTGACCATCACACCTATATGAGCTTGTTGGATATCCCATTCCAAAAAGGAAGACAGGGATGATCCTACTGCAGTTCACAAGAGACAAGCCAAACAATGCTGTTTAGATGCCGAATAAAGATGGAACCTTGTCATTTAATCTTATGTTAGAGCTAGTATTCTGTAATTATCTGATATTCACATTATATTTCGTAAGCTTTAAAACTGCATAATTTTGAGGTTGTATCTTAATAGTCTGGGAAGCTGCACAGCAATGGGACTCACAATTCAGTCAGTTTTTCATGAAAAAAAGCATGAAAATGTTACATGAAAAAAAAAACAATAAATGAATGGAAAGTTATGTTATTGGTATCAGTAAAAAGATGAATTTATAATGATTGGTGTGGAACCATTCTCATTGCTGTATCACATTTTGCAGAAAGGTTATGGAGCATAATTGCACACCCCCCTTCTAATTTTGAATTATTTTGATGCAATTTTGACCTGAAGCTGTATCTTGGAAACTGGAGCCAATTAACACTCAGGACTTAATTTTCCTTTATTAGTGACCCAATTCTGGTAAAATCTAGCTACTTTCATTTCCAAGGATTTCTGCTTGTAGACCAGTGTAAGTGAAAGTCAGACTTTATGGGGCTGCACGATATATCGAAATTATCAAAATATCGCAGATGTAAATATTGCGATATGCATATCACAAGGGCTTGCGATAACTGACTGATTTTAAGACTGCAAAAAGTTACGAAAAGTCAAAGATTTAGGGTGACGCCGATAGCAGAGAATGCTTCCTAATCCTCAAAATAACATGAAACATGTATGTTGGTTATGTCATTTCCAGTTTTAATAACTATAATTTTAACTGATTTTACCATCTTATAGCATTGTACCGCATATCGCATTATTTAACAAGTTATCGCACATTGCCTTTTTCTTCAGTATCATGCAGCCCTAAAACGTTATGTTAAAAACCACTAAGGCCTTGCAGTGGAACTGCTTGATATAAGTAGCGTTGCTTAATTCATGTAATGTGATATAAAGGGGTGTGGTACATATTAAACAGGAAGCTGACCTCAAGAGGATTAAGGTAGAAAAAATGCCATGTTGGCCAGGGATTTTTATATTTATTTATTTATTTAAATGGATCTAAAATTGTCATGATGCATATATAACAAGAACATTACTCCAATATACTCTTAACAATAATATTTTTATTGCAAAGTAAAATGGCACCAAAGGAGACAGAGCTGCAAGGAGGAAGTGAGAGAGAGAGAGAGAGAGAGAGAGAGAGAGATAGAGAGAGAGAGAGAGAGAACAAAAACTAGTAGTAATAGTATGTAGTATGCAGATATTCTTACTTAATCTACTGTGTTCAAATAATTTCATATAATTATTGTTTATTATTTTAATTCCAGTGTTGCTGCTGCTACTGCAAGAAATAAATGATAAGGTGTTACCTTTTAATATGTAATCATTTTTACTCAGTATTTCATACAATATTTTTTTTTCAGTCTGTCAGTGTGGACTAAAGGGTCATTAATGCTTCTTTAGAATATGCTATAAATATTTTCCTTTCATATGTCAGTAGTCAACACGTTGAGGATTTCGGGAATGTATCATGTGTTGATTTTTTTTTGTTTTATTAATGGCAAAAAAAAAAGAGCTTAGTATAATTTGAAATGGAGAAACTCACACTTCTGCTGCGTGAGTTTAGTCAAACAGTTGGTTACTTAAAGCACGGAAGGGGAGGTTAGTTTGCTCTATATGTAGCCTGCATGCCAGCACGAGCCAGCTAACAAGCTAACAAACAAGAAACGAGCACTTGGGAAATGTTACTGAGACGTGCCCAGCTCTTTAATCTCAATTTATATCACACATACAGTCTGGCTTTACAGAACCTGTTTCAATAAATCCGCCTGGACTACTTTAAACACTAAGCTGCTTTAAACTTAAAGCTTTAAACTGAGGTGTATGGGTCTGGTACTCTAACACAGTTACCGATAATACTGAACCACTAACTCCATATGATACCAACATTAAAAAGCCCCACTTTACCTAACTCTCCTGTCAGAATGGCGGCCTCAGTCTGTGCTACACCTTGAAACGGCGAGTTAGTTTTATCGCCAGTATTTCTGGTTAGTTAAAAAATATATATACGTTACTATAGTTTTGGAAAATTTAAGAAAACAAATTCTTACCTTTCAAATTTTCCGCCATCTTCCTACTACCGCCAAAATTGTAAAGTTAAAAACTCACGCAGCGATTGGTTCAGGACGCCTGTGACCGACAGCTGCACCAACCAATAGCATTTGAGTATAAAAAATACGACACATGTGACGTAAAAGCGTTGAGTCCTTACGCAGCCTTGTCGTGTCTGTTACTAAGTCTGGTTAATAATTTAAAAACCTCCTACATTAATTCAGTTTAACCTTTACAAACACAAATGTAGCATTTGATGAGACAGTGATTTTTAATAATTCCTGTATATATACTTGATTAAAGTATCACAGACAAACTGATCGTGGTGATATAATTCTAGACAAATGCAGTGAAGTGGAACTGTAACTGAAAATTAAAAATCAGCGAAGTAAAAAAAAAAAAACTAATTCATAATCATTTCATAAAAATAAGGCCACGCTAAACAGTATGCTGGCCTGCCTTTAAATTTTATTTCGAAGAATTTATTCTTGAATGAATATTATAAATATTATAATTATAACATTATAACAATATTACAATACTGTTATGATATTATAAATATTAAAGTACTCCTTTCTTTTGCAGCTTAACACAGAGTGCTGTTATGTTAGCTGCATAACTTCCCACAGCCAGAACATAATCAGTGTCACGTGGTTCATTGTGGTAAAGACGGTTCACATTCAGCTAGTCGGATTAACTCTGCGTTGGCAAAATGAAGCCTTCTGAAGAAGGATTTTCACCATAATGCACTCTGGTGACATCTGGTGGTCAAAGTCATGAAGTACAGCTTGTACTCAGGTTTTGCTTTTAAAATCAAACTTTATTGAGTAATTCAACACCTGTTACAACCAATCTTCAATATTTTACAGATTTTAAATATACATATATGAAGTGATCAAAGTGTACAGAAGTGGGTAGGCAAAATACATAATACTTTTGCAATTATTTACAATCAATCAGCAACATTTTACAGAACTTAAATATACCTACCCATATACAGTGATCACAATATACACAAAGTGGGTATACAAGGTACACGGATTATTTTATACATGTCTTTTATGTGGGTAGGAGTTCATTTATTTTTTGTTCTTCTATCCATCATCCTTTGTCTTTTTGCTTCATTTACTATTAGTTTAAAAATGGTCTCAGAGGAGATATGGCACTGATTGATTTTGCACCTTGTTTTCCAAATTTTGCAATTTGCGATACATATTACAAGCCACTAAAGATCTTTTGTACTGTTTGTCTCTTTTTTTTTTTTCAAAATTCCCATACATTATTGTTTTTTCATTTATTTGTATATCTAATCCTAAGTTTTTTTTTCTTGCTATATCTCAGCTCAGCTATGGGGCAACAGTTTGAAGAACCACATATGGGTGTGATGGTCAGGTGTCCACATACCTGGTAGTCATATAATGTAAAAGTGAAAATGACAGATTCTTCTGTAAATACGTGATGTTTGCAGAATTTCCCTGGTCATTTGTTCCCTTAATGGTAGACTGATGTACTGTGCTGAGGGTCAATAAAAAAAAAAACTGTTATATGAACAGCAACACAGTAATCAGTGAATAAGGTTTACGTATATATACTGTATATAAATGTACCATCACATAATATTTAGAAGTCTATTTTTTTCTGGATAATGACACACTATATGGAGCTGAAATAAAAATTTGACATGGTGCCTGCATTTTCTTTCATCTTCTTTATGAAGACACCCAGTTCTGAGAATTTTTTTTTTGCCCCAAAGTTGGAAAAACAAAATTGTATAGGATGTCACTGTATGCTGTAGCATTACAGTTTCCCTTCGCTGGAACTAAGAGGCCCAAACCTGTTCCAGCATGATAATGCCCCTGTGCACAAAGCGAGCTCCATGGAGACATGGTTTGCTAGGTTGGTGTGGAAGAACTCGAGTGGCCTGCACAGAGCCCTGACCTCAACCCCACCGAACACCTTTGGGATGAACTGGAACACTGGCTGCACCCCAGGCCTTCTCACCTGACATCGGTGCCTGACCTCACTAATGCTCTTGTGGCTGAATGAGCAAATCCCCACAGCCACACTCCAAAATCTAGTGGAAAGTCTTCCCAGAAGAGTGGAGGTTACTATAACAGCAAAGGAGGGAAATCTGGAAAGAACATATGAATGTGATGGTCGGGTGTCCACAAACTTTTGGCCATATAGTGTGCACGAGACTAGTTAGAATAAATAAATTAGAATAAAAAAAAAAAACAGTTGCATTTCATTTCGGTTTCAAGGGACGAGTACTGCTCTGTATGTGGACTTGCAGGGCTTTTCCCCAGTTAAAAGAGTACTGTCTGTGGGTAACCAATGTCTGAACATTTGACAAATAAAAGTGAATCATGTAGTAATGGGTAATGTACCAATCAGAACGTGTTGAATAATTTCCACATGAAAATGTAATCAAAAGTTGAGTAATAGTTATATTTGCCTAAAAAATATGGTTATGAAGGTGCAAAATTTTTATAACAACTTTGTCAACGGTCAACCTTGTATACTGAAATTTTCTTAGGGGAAAAAAAAGAAATTAATAAATCCATTAAATAAAAATTAAAATTAATAAAATATTAATGAAACCATCCACGGCCAAGAGCAAGTGAATTGGCAAGTAACCAAATTGGGGAGAAAAACAGGAAAATGTGTGCTGGAAAGTTTAATGCAGCAAACTGTTACCTTTAAATCCACCATCTTCCTACTACTACCAAAACAATAAAGTTAAAAACACACCGGCTGCCTGTGACCGACAGGTTCACCAACCAATAGAATTCGAGTCTAGAAATACGACACATGTGACGTAAAAGCGTGGATAAAAGTCCTTCAGCATGCGTTGCTTTTTTTTTTTTTTTTTTTTT
>CM040982.1:11136249-11146483 GCA_022985145.1 Pangasius djambal | reverse complement strand
CTTTGGGCAATCCTCCAGGAGGCTTGGAGTAATATATCAAGTCAATGTTTGAATAAACTGACTGCTCGGATGCCTAGTGTTGTCCCTTATTATCAATGCAAAATGGTCACTAACTAAAGAGGATTTATGCTGATATTGCCCAAAAACCCTATTTTGTTCAGGCGTTTCCAAACTTTTGGAGGGCAGTGTACATATTTTACATGCATATGTATGAGTTGTAGATTTTTTTGTGTTTTCTTTTGACTGTCCTTCCAGTAGGTGTGTAATGCACTGCCTCTATCTATCTTTTTTTTTTTTTTTTTTTTTGTTAATTAATTAATTACTTTATTTATTTTTTGTGAATGCAACCACTATGCCCTAGAAACACTAGAAAACCCAGGGCTACTGAAAAAAAAAGTAGTAAAATAAAAGTATAAGTACAAAGTATAACAAGAAGTAGCAATTTGCATAACATAACTTCATTGAACTCCTGAACTTCTGCAGTTCCTCAACCTCGCCTACTTCACTCAGTTTCATAACTGGGTTTAACCAGATGCTTTCTGGTCCCTTCTGGTACCCTGTTTATATAACGTGACTGAGTATGCTAAGGAACTATCTTTTAAAACAACAATGTTGTTCCCAAATCCGTAAAAACTACTGTTTAAATTTGACAATAATAGGCACCTAATAATTTATCAGATTTACTTTAGTTTTTGGATTTGTTGCATTACGGAAAAATTCCCCAGGCATGGTATCAGAATCCACTATGAAACTGGGATGCGGTGCTGCCACTAGTCAAAATGAGATCCTTTAAACAATAAAGAATGTTCATTTAAGAATGACAGAAAACTAAAAACACGAACAGTGTGCTTCCTATTCATATACGTGTTTTGTGTCTGTTTAGAACACATTCTGTTCATTCTGAATATTGTAATCATGTTTGGTTACATCCCTGCTTTCCAGGTAACCATAATCATCTACCTGTCTGTGGTCGGTGCTCTTCTGCTGTACATGCTGTTCTTGCTTTTGGTGGAGCCTCTGATCCGCAGACGTGATCCCTACAGACAACCACTGCAGAATGAGGACGACTCGGAGGTATAGACTTTAGCAGCATGTCTTTAGCTCACCCTGCTGGTCTCACCAGTTTCTTTCATACACAGCTGACATTTAAAGCAGAAGTCAGTTTTAATCCAAAATCAGAATGTGTGTAGTGACCTCTCTAAGGACAAATGAGAACTGATTGTAGATCAGTGGTGAGATGTTTGAGGAGGGTGAGTAATCTGTCAATCTGGATATCTAGGATATCTGAATATCTACATACCACTTAAAAGAGAGATAGAAATGTTCTGCTCCATGAACATAGAACATAAATTATACAATTTTATAGACACATTATATGACGTGTGACTCCCAAGTGCTGTTATTGAAGATACAGACAGAAAGAGAGTCAGTTTCAGAGGTGCTGAATTTGCTGTGTCTCGCTCTACAGGATGCGAGGGCTCCAGGCCGAGGGAACACGGTGCTGGAGCGCGTGGAAGGGGCTCAGCAGCGCTGGAAGAAACAGGTTCAAGAGCAGCGCAAGACTGTGTTCGATCGCCACAAATTGCTTAGCTAAACTCTGTTACAGAGAAACTCAGAGCAAAGGCCAGCTGACCCTCCTGAGTTTCATGATTTTTTTAAATTTATTTTGTTAACAATGGGACCACATATGGTTCATGTTATCAATGAAGCTGCTTTTTTTTTTTTTTTTTTACATAGCATTCTGTTTGCTATATGAACCTCAATTTAATTAATGTGCTTAAAATTCTATTAAACTGAAATTATTAGGCTTGTTATATAACATTACAATTATAATGGCTGCTTAGTTTAGACTTATAGGTTATATTACAAATATTGTGAAAAATGCACTGGCTTGGAAAGTAATGTGAATTTGGGGAACACTTGACATTGTCAACTTTTCTTCTAAAACAAAATAGATTGAGCAAGCAAATGTAGTAATTAAGCAACATAGGATTCGTGTGCATGTTACTTGCATATCCCTTTTGCACATTGTTATATCTCCAAGTAGAAACTGCTTTTCTTCATTTAGGACATTTGTAAGTAAGATATCAGTGACTGGATTCTGGGATTTGCTGTGATTACCATTCCTAATGTCATGTCATCAGTTGCCTAAGTGGCAGCTGATTTCACACCAAATATTTGCTGATTGCACTGAATATTTATGATTGTTTGAATATCAATCTTCTGCACTTGATGTGTAATATAGATCTAATACTGGCTTTGTATTTCAGATAAAGACCTATGGATTTTTGTTTGGATGATTTATCTAATAACTTGATGGCTTTGTTAACAGATACTATGCTGCTAAGACACTCTACATTGACTGGCTATATTTGTTATTTTTGACATGTAAGTTGTATATTAAGTTACAAGTGTATTTCGTACACCTACCTTATAGTTAATTATTGGCCTTCCTTGGGTACATCTAACATATCTGAGGAATTCATAGGCATATTGGTTAACTACTGTAAGCATATTGTTTATAGGTGTACTGTTTAATTGCTTTGATATGTACAATTTCTCAGCCTCCTCTACCCTGTTCTTCAGTTGAAAAGGTCCGCCGTAAGCTTTGCCCATTGGGGGAGTCCTTAAAATTTATTTGTAGAACCCTACAACATTGTTTTCCTTTTAGAAAAGGTTCCAAGTCGAGCCTGTTTTTGAGATTCATTAAGAACTTTTAAATATCCAATGAATCCTTGAAGAGCCCTTATTTATGTAAGAGTGTAGGACCACTAGTTACAATAGTATGATGGTGTGTGGTTCTGCTGCTGTCCCTGATGTACTCGTGCCAATGCCTTGGTTCTGTGATGGTGGAATGAATTGTGCATGATGACAGTAATTATGTGTTTATTGGTATGTACCCAATAAAATGGTTGCTGAATGTAGGTGCAAGGGAGATGCCCATTAAACATGCAACTGAGTGTATGTCACTGTTCTATTTCAGGAAATCTCTTTCCATGTGTTGTATTCTACTTGCCCTGAGAAATTAAATAAAACCAATCTTTGAAAGTTGCGTCTGGACATAGTATTTTTGTTTTTGCTGCATACAATCCATTATACTGTATATCCAGTATTTCAATAAATCAAATATCTAATATACTACCTAAGGTAGTATATGGTTAAAGAACTCATAAAATAATATTTTTTTGTTATTGCTTAACTTGTGCAGTATGAACAATCTTACTGTGAGAAAAAAAAGTAGTAACTTGATAGTTATTGGTGCAGTATTAATTCCCCCTTCTTCAGTTTTAGCCTGCAAACATTTATGTCTGCTAGGTGTCACAGTATATTCTCTCTCTCTCGCTCTCTCTGTGTGTGTCTCTCTCTCTTCTCATTATCTTGTCTTTCATCTCCAGTAGTGCTGCCTGGGCAGCTGAAGCTCCCTGACTGCTGTTTCCTCCTGTTCCTGTGTCCCCACCCAGAAAGCATGCTCCCACCACCCGCTTCCTCAGCCCCAAGCATGGACAGTCAACGCTTTTCTATATATAAACCTGACACAGGCCAACTGCTCCCAAATGCCCTGCGCTTCTCTAATTTCTCCTTGCTTGGTGTACTTTTCCAAGCAGGGGCCAGGGCCAAGGAGCGAAGAGAGGCCTTACAAGAGCGATAGGGAGCGCTCGAACAGGACAGAGGGTAGAGGAGGTGGAGGAGTTGTGAAGGTCTCACATGGACATCTAAGAGACCAAAGGATTGTAAAGTTGGGGTTTTTGTAACTAGCTGTTTGACTACTTGGTATTTTTCTTCGGATTCCAAAATGGATTCGGGTGGAGGACCAGCCCTTGCCTCGTTCATCATGAACGAAGAGGAGCTGAAGAGGAAGCAGCGGGAGAAGCTGAAGAAACTGCAGGCCACTGGAGGAAACCCCCGGCCTGCTCGATCCCTCTTCTTCTTCACTCTCAAAAACCCCTTCCGCAAGACCTGCATTAACATTGTGGAGTGGAAGTATCCTTCAAACACACATGCACATTCATACCTTGCTTTTTCATGAAACGGTGAGATAGACCTTGATTGTGAGTGGCAGTTTATGATGGAAGAGACATATACAGATGAATATCCTGTAGTAGTATCCACATTATAAGATTACCACTGCTTCCAGGAATAAATAGCCAGAGAATCAGCTACTTACCTATTGTGGATCCGTGAGAAACTTTGTTGCCTATTCCTGCAGTGATGAGCACAGGTGGGGATTTTTTCCTCCTAAGTATTGAAATCCGTTAATAGCCTGAGTAATAGCCTGTTAAGCTTTTGTTATCCATGAGACTCCATCATGGTTAAATGGAAATATTAGCTCAGGTCTTTTCACTGGCTAAGGTGTTAAGCTCTACATTAGAAAGAGACTGATAACTTTGATCAATAGAGCTTCTTAATTGTGTGCTAAATGATCAGCTGACAAATATGTGGCTTTAGACATGAAGAGAGCTGAAAACGAGCGTAAATATATTGTTCATCGGCTTAAATAAAATGTAATCAAATTATTAATGCCTTCTGTTCGTTTAAAAAAATGGCCACATTAAAAGCTGATAGTAAAAAAAACAAACAAAAAAAAAAAAACAAGACACTATTTCCTAGGCCCTGGGGAAAATATTAAAGATATTAAGATCTGAATATTATAGATAATGTATTATAGGTCCCTACAGATATTCACTCTCATGTAAGGTAGCTTGTATTTGCTTTGATGCATACAGTAGATGATATAGAGGCATGTTTAATAAGTAATAAGTGCGTTTGAATGGTTTGACAATATTCTGGGTGCATGCAGCTGTTGTGTGAGATCACTTACGCTGGACATGATGCTGAGCTGGCAGGGAAATTCTGAGGTGCTGCAGTCTGCTGGCAGGAATGCTCTCTCTCTCTCTCTCTCTCTCTCTCTCTCTCTCTCTCTCTCTCTCTCTTTCTCTCAAAAGCAGACTCATGCTGACCATGCCATACCACCTTGTACACCACTGTATGGTGGACTGATGAACTGTTTTGTGGAAAGAGTTTCAAGGGTTCAAGCAAATCCATTAAACAGTGCAGCTAACAATCCTAATACGGCCGCTGCCATGACGAACAATTTAAAGAAATATTGACCGTCATTTAAGAAGTCATCTGCCTCGAGCCACCAGTGGTTCAATACGAATTTTACTTGTACATGGAGCCTTCTTTAATATTAACCTGGCCTTTGGTTTGAAAGAGCTGTAGTTTTCTCTCTCCATTATTAAATGCTGGAAGAGCTCCAGATCTGATGGCCAACAAGACAGAATTTTAAATAAGTGTTTAAGCAAATTGAAGGGAGTTTGTTTTGCAGTGTGCTAATTAGGGTTTAATTAATGACTTGCTTAATGTGTTAGCTTATAATTGCAGTGAGAAATTTGAGAAGCAAAAGTTGGATGCCAAACCTGCCTTGCCTGGTTGTCTACATTTGTGGAAGGTGGAAAAATATAAATTAGACTAAAAGTCTAATTTACTAAAAGTCTAAAAGTTATATTGTGGTTGTTTTTATCATGCTTGGCCAATATTTTCCTGAACAATCTCCACCAGGCCCTTTGAGATCATCATTCTACTCACTATCTTTGCTAACTGTGTGGCTCTGGCTGTGTTTCTCCCAATGCCAGAGGACGACACCAATGCCACCAACTCCACCTTGGTGAGTAACAGCTCCAGATGTTGGCTAAACTAACAGAAGCCCAAAATGTTTTTTAAAAATTTTATTTGGCAGTATTTACCCAAGATAACGTAAACAGAATTATTACTTTATTGTCGTTATCATTTATGTGTATTCACATATCTAACTGTTTGGCTTAAAATCCAAATGGTACACTTTGACAAACATTGCAAACCTAATTATCTAAACTATTGTATTACTTCTGGTGTAAGAGTGTAGAATTAAAGAAAGAAAGAAAAAAAAACATTTGTCCTTTTAGGGCAGGGGTCCTCAATGAAAATTTGTGAAGGTCCAACTACATCAAATTTAGCTTAATAAGTAACTAAGATGGCTGAATAGTGCCAGCAGTTGCCTTTTAGTGCTTACCCATTAGTGAGTAGCTCATGGCTATAAATAAGACACATCAATCTGAAGTGGTTATGTTTTGTTTCATAGCAGTACTTCATGTCAAGACTTTTGACTAGTGCTAGATGAGACCTCTGTTGTTGTACAGAAGCTGGGATAGTTCATGCTTAAAATATTGGAGTTGCCAAACAAACATCTAGCTTTTTTTTCATACACTGATCAGTTCTGCTGCAGTATTTTTTGAATGCTTGGTTCAGTCCTCTGAAATATTGTACTTTGCTGGGTCCGTATCCAGACCGTGGTCCACCAGTAGACCAACCTTGCACTAGTGGGCAGTGGATGTTACTACACCTGATAGGAAGGTTGTGATTTCAAATTCCAGCACTGAGATAAATGAGATCAGTGTAAGTTGCTCTGGATAAGGGCATCTGCCAAATGCCATAAATGTAGTGGAACCCTTAAAAGTTCTATCTAAAACTGTACAATGTAGGGTTTCCATTTAGAAAGCTAGAACCATTAACCATTCAAAGAATCTTGAATGTAGTAGGGCGGTTGTGACAGTTCTCCTAAATGTTCTTTGCTTTTGGTCATTCAGACGAACATGATAATATAACATCTGTTAACCATCTACACTAATAAATAATGATTCGGGCATTATCCACCTCATATGTGTGGGCTTGACACAATTGTTTCTGTGACCTCCTTATATTGTATGTGAGTCTGTAAGATGTTTAGACTCTGAAACTGAAGCTCGGTGACTGGCGTTGGTACTGTTTTTCATCCTTGACTTTATATTTAGACCCTGTGTCAGGACTAGCAGTGATCATGAAGCCAAGGCTTTGCAATCCACAGGAATGAGTGCGAGGTTCAAAGATACATGCAAACATCTAGGGGAGTATTTTTAAATGATGTTCCAAACTCGTGTGGAGTTTATTGCTCATGTTGCCATTTTAGAAGGTCTAGTTGATAGTAATAACAACCTTTTCCTCTTTACAGAGCCTTACTGTACCTTATGCTGTTATGTCTATAGCTTTTTAACCTTTTACTTGTGTCAGAGTATGTTAATACTCTGTTAATACCACATTCATGCATAGCATCCACACTTGGACATCAATTGTCAGTTTAATGCTGTCTTTTAGGAAAATTAGGATGTAAATCTCCTCTAAATCACTTGAAAGCATTACTATAATTTCATATAACAAAATTATGTAGCATGTCTCAATGCATGTTTCTGGTAAATCTTTAGAAACCTTTAAAACAAATGGCATGCAATTTTAAGAAAAGAATATGGATTTTTTTTTTTAAATAACTAATGCACAAACATGTTAATGGTAAAAGTAATAAATCATAATCAGAAAACACATAAGAAGGAATTTACAATGTATAATCAACAAAATTCAATACTTCACTCAAGCACATTGTTAAATATCTGAGTCAGATCCACTGTCAAGCTGAGTATGCTCAGTCATATTCTCAGATCTCTAATAGTATGTCACTTAATAGAGTGTTGTGTTTCAGATGACTCTAATGTGTGTTTTGATTTCTACAGTTAGTCTCTTTACCCCCAGCTGTGACATTAACTTGCAGCCTGGCCATTCCTCAGACGTACATCATGAAACTCAAGCTGAGAGCTGGGTGTTGCAGCCTCTGCCCAAACCAACTCTCTAAACAGATGTAGCTTGGTCGAATTTCTGCAGGTTTTTTTAACAATTGGCATACCATAAATGAATTACTGTAGCTTGGGAGATTTGTGCTTGCGTAAGGCTGATCTGAGAATATTTGCACTTTCAAATGAAATATTTTTTGGTTAGGATTTTAAATTTCTAGCAGTTCAGAAGTAGGGATTACAGATGACCTCTTCCTGAAAATTGAATTTAATATAATGTTGTTTAGCATCGTTGTACTTAAAGATGGATTAAGAAATTAAGAATAACTCTGTGTATACTTGAATGGAAATTGACATTTCCTATTCCTTCTATGTGAAACAAGCAGGGGTCCCGTGTTGTTTGGACCTGCATAAGCTCTGTGTAATTTCTATGTAAAATGAATGAGGGAGCAATTGATGTACAAATGTGCAAGTGAGTTCCCCTTTTTAGTTTGCAGATCACAACAGTGTGGAACAGTGCAACATTAGTCTTGAAATCGGCAGTGTTTAAGTAATAGTCACTGGTGTTACTGGTGTTAGAGCATAAACAGGCACTGCATGGCCACTTTCCAAGGCCCTGAGCTTTTGCCTCATCTTTACCGCAGAGGTAAAATGGCACCACTGTCAGTATGGTCTATGAATTCTGACAGTTCCTCAATCTCCTAACTCAAATTCATAACTGGTCAATCAACTACAGATGTTCATGGGATTGTTTTTAATCCCATTCTCAATAAAGAAGTTATATTTGGTTGTAGCTGCCTGTTATATTTTCTACCAAATTTAGTTGGTTCTATTTCCCAAAACAAACTATTAGCCTAATTTAAACCCTCTGAGCAAATCTAGGCAGCTACTAAAGATCAATGTACGTTCATGTTCATGTTAACAAATCTTTCTTTTTCCCACAAGCTCCATATCTGACACCTTGAATGTGAATCTTTCTGACTAGCTTTCTAAGGACAAATCACAAAAAAAGCACAGTGCAACTGCTATTCATATCTGTTTTGTTATTATCTGTTCATTCTCTATAGTATATTCATATTTGGTTGCAAACATATTTTACTGAAACCATTGGTTAATGTCGGTGCACATACATGACAAGATATGAGTTATTTGTGCTATGACTGAATTTTCTAGTAAAAACAATGCACGCTGCACACATTCAGTGTTGTTTACACTAAAACACCTCTTTTCTATTTCAGTACAGTAAGTACATTCGATGTGTTATATAAAATGGAATGTTCATCTGACAAGGCTATGTGTTGTTCTGCAGGAGAGCCTGGAGTATGTATTTTTGCTCATTTTCACTCTGGAGTGCTTCCTGAAGATAGTAGCGTATGGGTTGTTATTTCATGAAGGCGCATATTTACGGAACTGTTGGAACATACTGGACTTTGTCATCGTGTTCATGGGGTGAGATGGATCTTTACATTTCAATGCCTTTCATTAAAATGGACCAAAGCAGCCACCTTAAAACAATGCCTGACCTTGCTTCATTTTAATATATACATAAATACCTGTGGAAAGATGCACTATATGTTCTTACAAACATTTTGATGACCTATAATTTGAGCTTTCATATAATAAAAAATAAATACTAGATGTTGTTCTATATATGTTATTTTAGCTACTAATTTGCATGTGCTGTTTTTATGAACAGTAATTATTGGCCAATGTGTTATGGAAACTTTGTAATCATTACCACTGTATTAATAATTACTTTTTGGTAGATAATAAAACTAAATTTTCCAGCTGTTTCTAGTTTCCGTGATCTCTTGTTACAATTTTTTCTGATAACAATGCAATCTTTTTACTGTCTTCAGGCTCTTTACCCTGGCAGTTGACACCATCAATAAAATAGCCGGAGTCACCACAGAAAAAGGAGGAGGGTTTGATATGAAAGCTCTCCGAGCCTTTCGAGTCCTCCGACCACTCCGTCTTGTCTCTGGAGTTCCCAGTAAGAGCTTCCCACATTACCGTGCTGCTCCAATTTAAACCCACCATGGAGTCATTTATTTCAACTTGTTGCTCCTCTCCAGGCTTGCAGGTGGTTATGAACTCTGTTTTGAAAGCTATGCTGCCTCTATTCCACATTGCTCTGCTCGTCTTCTTCCTGGTCACCCTTTATGCTATAATGGGTTTGGAGCTGTTCAAATGCAAGATGCACAAGACTTGTTACTACGAAGGCACAGGTAGGGCCCAGGCCTTTTATCTACTGCTGTCTTGTGTTGCTTAGATTAGATTATTTACCCTGATGCCAGTACTATATATGTAGGCTTTATACGTATATATCAACCTATGAATATTTCATAGCATGTTATAATGCATTCATAAGACATTATATACACTGCCCTCCAAAAGTTTGCAAACGCCTGAACAAAATAGGGTTTTTGGGCAATATCAGCATAAATCCTCTTTAGTTAGTGACCATTTTGCATTGATAATAAGGGACAACACAAACTATGAAAACATATTTTATTAAATAAAAAGTTTATGAACATAAACATGAACATAACATAGAAAAATACTCAAATTTTGGATTCATCAAAGAAATCCCCATTAGC
>CM040982.1:11008920-11136149 GCA_022985145.1 Pangasius djambal | reverse complement strand
AAAATTTGAGTATTTTTCTATGTTATGTTCATGTTTATGTTCATAAACTTTTTATTTAATAAAATATGTTTTCATAGTTTGTGTTGTCCCTTATTATCAATGCAAAATGGTCACTAACTAAAGAGGATTTATGCTGATATTGCCCAAAAACCCTATTTTGTTCAGGCGTTTCCAAACTTTTGGAGGGCAGTGTACATTGTTATAGTTATTTTAAAAAGGCATTACAGTTTATAGCAATGTTTATAATTCATTTGTTAACAGAAGGCATTATAAGTGGTATTTATAACATATTTATGAAAACACTCAAGGAAATTAAGAAAAAAAAAATCAAGATACATTGCATGATGCACTACACAAATGAGGGCTCATTTTCTTTGGTATTAATGATATAATGCCTTATGAACACTAATCTTTGTCCATGACCTAGTGAACCAGTATTTGAATGTATTTATTGATGGCCATTCTGTAAGTCGCTCTGGATAAGGAATGTTGTAAATGTTGTAAGGGAAATATAGCTGTAAAGTGGGTATAAATGTGTTTTAATATATAATGCGTATAATACCTTATGAATGCATCATAACATATGATATGAATGGATTTATAGATTATTATAAATAGGACCTTCCCTTCACAGAAACTGTTACTATACTGATTAATAACTACTAATCCTCTCTAACAATCTCTAATACTTTTTTATTTTACAGTGTGAATTTTAATTTTGTCACACTGAATTAATATTAACAGTTTTATGACGGTTCATCTTGTCTTGTGTCACAGACATTATTGCCTTAAGGGAGAGTGAAGCGGCATCACCTTGTGCCCAGGCTGGAAATGGACGCCGCTGCACCATCAACGGCACGGAATGCAGGTCTGGATGGCCAGGACCCAACTGGGGTATCACCCATTTTGATAATTTTGGCTTCGCCATGCTCACAGTGTTCCAGTGTATCACAATGGAGAGCTGGACTAATGTGCTTTACTGGGTAAGTGTAGACACTTCATTAATATATCTTTAAAAAACTCTTTAATAATCTTTAATAATCATAATTTCTACTATGTAATGGTTTAAAAGTAAAGCGCAGCTTATGTTTTCCTTCAGGTTAATGATGCTATTGGCAACGAATGGCCGTGGGTCTACTTTGTGTCTCTGATTCTGCTCGGCTCCTTTTTTGTCCTCAACCTGGTTCTTGGCGTCCTCAGCGGGTAATTGTTAATCCACTTTATTTGTTAGAAGCTCTTACACAGCCCTACCCCCCTACAGCTGCATGCAATATGCTTCCTGGTCTGACAGGCCAGCTTTCTGTAGTTGGAGATTCCCTTTTATGAAATCCACAAACCATAAGTCTGACTTTATGCATTGTGAATCAACAAGTTTATAATTTAACTACTTACACGCTGTACTATTGTTTACTGTCATATACTATGTGGTTTGTTTCATTCAAGTGCTTCCATCCTCTCTGTAGGGAGTTTACTAAGGAGAGAGAGAAATGTAGGTCCAGAGGGGAGTACCAGAAGTTACGAGAGCGAGAGCAGATGGATGAAGATCTGAAAGGTTACATGGAATGGATTACACATGCTGAAATTCTGGATGCTGATCAGGAAGGATTAGGTACTCAGGATATATATTTATGAGAAAGCTGCATTTCCTCAGATCTGAGTTTCCATTGCAATACATCAGTTTATATTTGTGTCTGCGCTGCCATTGTGCTCATGGCCATTAAAACGGCAACTTGTGCCAGTTTATGACCATGCTCATTTTGTCAACAGGTCTTCTTCCTCTAAAGGACAGTGGTTCAGAGACAGACAGCCTTTATGAAACAGAGGGTTTAAGCCGTGTAGTGTATTACTTGTAAGTGTGCTAAAAGAAGCTATTATTATTACTGCTATTGTTATTATTATTATTATTATTATTATTATTATTATTATTATTATTATTATTTCTTTCACAATCTGACTTCTAGTCGCCTTGCTCGTCGCTACAACCACATCTTACGGAGGAAGTGTACTGTCTGGGTGAAGTCCAAGGTGTTCTACTGGCTGGTGATCCTGGTCGTGTTACTCAACACTCTCGCTATTGCCTCAGAACATCACCCCCAGTCTGAATGGATGACCCAGTTTCAAGGTCTGTCCTGGGAAGCCAAATTTTGTGGGTAGCCAAATGACTGATGAATCTAGGATTTTCAAACCCATTAAGTTTGCTTTCTGTGTTTTTGATCCCACAGATACGGTCAACAAGATCCTGCTCACCTGTTTTGCAATCGAGATGGTCATGAAGATGTATGCTTTTGGCCTACGAATGTACTTCATGTCGATCTTTAACCGTTTTGACTGTTTCGTTGTTACTGTGGGCGTATTGGAGATCATCCTGGTCTCCGCAAACGTGATGACATCACTGGGTATCTCTGTGATGAGGTGTATTCGACTCCTACGTCTGATGAAGGTTACAAAGTGAGTGATGCCGCTGAGGACACTATTAGATTTAAATAACGCTAAAAAAAAATTCAGACTCACTGGTAAACTTTGACACAATAACAAATTCTTCTGAGACAAAGATGTTAAAAAACAGTAATTCACCTGAATCTAACATTTTGTAGAGCAATTCATATCTAAGGTTACTACTGTTTGTTTTTTGTCTCTCAGGTACTGGAGATCTCTGAGCAACCTTGTGGCCTCACTGATAAACTCAATCCGCTCCATCGCCTCCCTACTCCTCCTGCTCTTCCTCTTCATTGTTATCTTCTCACTCCTGGGCATGCAAGTGTTTGGAGGCAAATTCAACTTCCCTGACAGGCCCTTGCAGCGCAGCAACTTCGACAACTTCCCACAGGCCCTCATTAGTGTGTTCCAGGTGCATTGTTACTCAGAATGTTTTTATTACTTAATAATAATAAATAAAAATAAACTTAATTTATAGAGTATTGATATGGTAGCTCAAAAGGCTGTACAATCAAGTATTCAAAATTAAATGATACAAAGTAATGTAATGCTATGCACATATATAATATGTGTGCAAAAATAAAGGCAAACGGATAAAAAAGTACACTTGTATAGAATAAAATGAAATCTATATAAAATAGAGCAAAATAAATATAATAAAAAATAAAGTAGTTTAGAGACTATTAAAATATTTAAATAAAATAAAATGAAAACCAAATGAAATACCAAAACAGAGAAAGTCCTTTTAATTAAATGTCAAATAGAAAATGCTTTTTAAAAGAGTGTATGGGGCTTGCCTGCTTGCAAAACGGTGTTGAGTTCCACAGTTTTTAAACACAATATCAAAAGGAGGCCTCTCCACTCTGTCTAAATGAAGTTTTTTTTTTTTTCCAGGTCCTGACTGGGGAGGAGTGGGATTCCATCATGTACAATGGTATTATGGCTCATGGTGGACCAACTTTCCCAGGAATTCTCGTCTGCATCTATTTCATCATCCTGTATGTCTGTGGAAACTGTATCCTTTTGAATTTTTATGTTAGATCTGTCCTGTACCTGTCCTGTACCTGTGAAACACCGCTAGAGATGGGAGCGTTGGAGAAATTTGAAAGCCTGTTTTCCTGAGCTGTGGTTAGTCATCCTCTTGAATGTGTTTTTGGCCATTGCTGTTGATAACCTAGGTGAAGCTGAAAGCCTTTCATCAGCACAAAAAGAAAGGGAGGAGGAGAAAGCTAGAAAGAAGCTCATGAGGTATGCATACTCAGTTAATTTCCTATGAAACTTAAGTCACTGTACCACTTCTCTGTCTTACAAAGTTGGCATTTCATGCAAGTTCTGTAGAATCTCCTGATTTCTTCCATCAGAGGATCCCATTCACATAAGAGCGAGGAAGAAAAAACTCTGGTGGTCAAGACCAAACATAAGGCTGAAGGCATGCCTACGACAGCAAAGGTACTAACACCTGATGAGACACTGCTCTGTTATAAAGGTTTCCTTACAGTGAAATACTATACTGACATTTCTGATTTCCCTCAACTTATTGATCAAGTCAAGGAATCAAGTCAAGTCAAGGACAGGAATATTATAGGGTGTGTGATTGAAGGTTCTTCCATGCGTTGGCCATTATACAGACAGGTGAAAAAAGAAAAACCAAAATAAAGTGTTTTAATAAGGTATTTGGCCACCACATAAAAGATATTCCTTCCCAAAAATATTACCTTCAATTGGTATATTCATGATGGTGGTGGAGGGTGCTGTCTAACACTTTGGTCCAACATCCCCTTATATGTTCAATTTTGAGATCTGGTCACTGTGAAGGCCTCAACAAATGATTTACTAATCAAACCATTCAGCAAGCCCTCATGCCCTGTGGATGGGTTCATTCTGGAAGAGACCACTCCCATCAGGATAGAAATGCTTTGTCATAGGATAAAGGATAAATCAGTGTCGCTTCCCTCTAAGGGAACAAGTGGACCTAAAACATATCAGCAAATCCCACTATCCAGTGTCCTCCAGAAGAGGATGGGTTCCTGAGTCTGGTTCCTCTTACGGTTTCTTCCAGATGTTCTTTCAGGGCATTTTTCCTTTGCAACTGTTTCCTCTGGCTTGTACCTTAGGGATCTAAATCTACATCTACATTTGTTAAAAGTCCTGTACAAATAAAACTGAATTGAATGGAATTGGAAATGACCATATAACATAACAGAGCCCATCTTCCTGTCTTCTGGCCATGTACAAGTCAGGTTCTTAAGTATTTGGACAGTGACAGGCCACGAAACTGCTTATCAGTCAATTGTCCAATTACTTTTGAGCCTGTGAAAATGGAGGGACCATGTAAAAAAAATGGCTGTAATTTCTAAATGGTTAATGCAATATTTTTGTTAAACCCCTTGTATTAAAGCTGAAAGTCTACACTTTTCAAATCCATTGTAGTGGTGTGCAGAGGCAAAATTATGAAAATTGGTCCAAATACTTATGGACCTGACTGTATGTTTCTTGCAGCTTAAAGTGGATGAGTTTGAATCAAATGTAAAAGAAGTGAAGGACCCATTTCCTCCTGCTGATTTTCCAGGTAACCAACACAAACACTAACACCCCTTCCTGGCTTAAGCTGAGGCTCTAAATTAGGTATCAGTATATTTGCAAGGATAGCAACACTATTAAAGGTTGTGCTAAATACTAACCACATGCTCCTATGATCATTTATGGGATGGTGTTAAAAATAATGAACTATCCATAAACAGGGTAGTGCTTTCTAAAGATCAGCAATTTTCAATTTCTAATGGGCATTGTTCACTTTGCTTTCATATCAGTTAGGTGACATTCCTGTCAATGTCCATAGGCATAATTCTAGAAGTGCGGTCAGCCTTACTGATCTGAACTGTGAACTAACAGGACAATTTTTTTTTTCCCCACAAACCCTCTTTTTTCCTCAGGTGATGATGAGGAGGAAGAGCCAGAGATCCCTCTCAGTCCAAGGCCCAGACCTATGGCTGATCTTCAGCTTAAAGAGACAGTGGTTCCCATGCCTGAAGCCAGCTCCTTCTTCATCTTTGGCCCGCAAAACAAGTAAGTTGTTCACATCAAAAATATTTAAGAAGGTTTTGACATGTTAACATCTTATTGACTCTAATTTAGAATTTTCTCTCTTAAAAGCCCTCACAGGTATACTATAGTGTACAGTTTTTCCAGATGGTTTGTTTTTGTTTTCAAACGGTTTGTTCAGATGGTTTCAGATGGTTTGTTAGGTTTTACATTTGTTTATTTTAAGCAGTTTATTAAGTTGGTATATGTTTGACACTACATTAATAGCACTTCCTGTGTTTGCTGTTTCTAAAATCATACAGTGTAAGTAATTAGAAAATAGCAGGTTGATTTTAAGTAGAATTTAAACCACACACCAGTTGCCAACCAACATCAAATTAAGTTCCCCCAGAAAAAAATGGTTGTATCCACCAGTAGAAGTGCCTTATTGTACAATAACTATAGGTTGTGCACCTAGATGAATGGAACTTAAAACCAGATTGTGAGTTGTTGGCCAGAGTTTTGAGTTTGCCTTTTGTGCTTCATCTTCAAGAATGACACATGTGAGGCGTCTTATATCCACTCTATGGGTGCAAATAAATATGGGTGCAAATAAACAAGTTTTTCATTGTCTGTAAGTGTGCTGTGTTTTCCACTGACAGGTTCCGTAAGCTGTGCCACAGGGCTATCAATGCAACACCCTTCACAAACTTCATCCTTCTCCTCATCCTCCTCAGCAGCATCTCTCTGGCTGCTGAAGATCCCATCGACCCCAAATCCTTCAGAAACAAGGTTCCAGCAAACAAAAAAACAAAGCTTACTTGTATTACATTATTATGTGCATTTATCCAAAATGAGAAATATATGACAAATCCATTAATAACGAATACACCTGACTATTTTATAGATCTTGGCTTATGCTGATATTGTCTTCACAACGATCTTCACCATTGAGATTGTCCTTAAGGTAAGTTACATCTGTTGATGAATTATACAAATTTGAGAAGTACTTTTATGAATGCAAAATTGCTTCCTGACACTTTATGCTGAAATTAACTTGTGTGTCTTGAATGTCGTGCTTTAGATGACTGTGTACGGTGCCTTCCTGCACAAGGGCTCCTTCTGCCGAAACTCCTTCAACATTCTGGATCTCATTGTTGTGGTGGTTTCCCTCATGTCTATGGGGTTGGAGTAAGTATTTACATAACCATAATAATAATAATAATAATAATAATAATAATAATAATAATAATAATAAATAATAATAAATAATAATAATAAATGATGTTTCCTTGCACTTCATTACTTCACATTTCTGAACAGCAACAATATGGTCACTTTCCTGAGATTTGTAAATTGAAATTAAAAGGAATAAAATAGGCAAAGTAACACATATGAGCTGTCTAATTCAGGTTCTGTGTTTTAAGCACTACCTTGGATAACATACTGTAGATAGATAGATAGATACATAGATACATAGATAGATAGATAGATATATAGATACCGAGGGAAATTGCTGTAGCTTATGCTTTTGTAATTATTTGCATGTAGAAATTAGCTTGCTTTACAAAATCAGCTTATGTGAAGTGGAAATGGTAAAGGAAACTCATGATAGGAGACTGCTTAGCTGGTCTGTTCATAATTTCTTTTTTTTTTACATGTCTGAATGTGTGACAGTAGCACTGTGTCACAGTCACAGTGTGTTCAAAATAACCATAACTTTTGACTGCTGTAGAAAAGAATTCTAACTGCGTATGGCTTTTGGAGGGAGCAGAGCATAGTTTCCATTATAGACTGCAGCCATTATCTCCATTAACACTATGAGTTCCACAGTGATCTGTGCAGGTTCAATACAAAACTGAATGCAGTAAATCTGACTGATATTATATTTTGTACACAGTAAAACAGGACATTAAAAGAGTGCCTAGTCAGAAAAACCTCACAAAATTGGAAGTTCCAGTAACCAAAATACATGTCTTGAATATGTTTGACATGCCACAAACGTGTGAGGTTGAGAGAAATTGAGGGGAATTTGTTTTAATCTCATGGTGCCTTTCATCGTGTTATGCCTTGAAATTGCACATGTGAACTCAAGTTAACATATGGGACATCATATGAAAAATATGTGATCTCGTGAAAAAGACTGAAAATGAATCCACATGCCCAGTATGTGAAAAATGA
This sequence comes from Pangasius djambal, assembly GCA_022985145.1. Classification (NCBI taxonomy): domain Eukaryota; kingdom Metazoa; phylum Chordata; class Actinopteri; order Siluriformes; family Pangasiidae; genus Pangasius; species Pangasius djambal. Next base: position 11,128,511 of record CM040982.1, on the reverse strand, counting down.
AAATGTGAAAATAAATGAATCATGTATATACATCACATGTGAAAATAAAAGCACACTGTGTGAAAATGCAGGAAACATACTGTGAAGTGTCTAAAAAGCACATACAGTATGTACATTTCACATGTGAATCATGTGACTTTTCTGTGATGGTGACCAGAGAGTGTGAAATATTTTTTGTTGATGTTTTTATTAAAGATTGCATTATGTATATTTTAGTGTTTATTTAAATGCATTGTGATGAGAGGTAGTATGAGGTCATGAGTCCAGTTTCATGAAAATTCATCTAATGGATTTCGTTTAATATCTAAGCAAGTTCCTCCTGTTTATCTACTGCCTGATATCCTGTGCTGAGTGTATGGAGTTTTCCCTGTACAGGTCCAGTGCCATCTCTGTGGTGAAGATTCTCAGGGTGTTGAGAGTTCTGAGGCCACTAAGGGCCATCAATAGAGCCAAAGGATTAAAGGTACGTACATCTTGAAATAAGGATTATTCCATTAAACAATCTTTTATGCTTTGTATGCAGTCTTTAATACACGCTTTCTCTGGGGTTCGTTCAAATTTGCTTTGATATGTGATTAAAAAAATCTGCTTTCCTTTTGTAGCATGTGGTCCAGTGTGTGTTTGTGGCCATCAAAACCATCGGAAATATCATTCTGGTCACCATGCTCTTAAACTTCATGTTCGCTTGCATTGGAGTCCAACTCTTCAGGGTGAGGTGAAAATACAACCTGCCTTGGCAGATACTCCCTTGCATGTATAGAAATGATTTGTTAGTAATTACAATGTTTATGTTTGCATTAGGGCAAGCTCTACTCTTGTACAGATCCATTGAAACTGACTGAGGTGGAGTGTCAGTGAGTACATTGGCCTTATCTTTTTTCATCATATTTTGTTTATCTGATATTCAGATTCCTTTTAAAGAAGGTATATTACTGTAGTTCTTTAAACTTCTAGACATTATAAATAATGTTCAAATGTGGTTCTTTTTCTGTTAACAAGGGTTTTCTTTGTTGTTATCAGGGGAACTTATGTGCATCATGTGCAGAACGCTCTCCACGACATAGAGATCCGTCGGCGCGAGTGGGTCAACAGTGACTTTAACTTTGATAATGTGCTGAATGGCATGCTCACACTCTACACCGTCTCCACGTTTGAAGGCTGGCCAGAGTGAGTATGGACGAGGCATGGCCTCTATAGACAGCGGTTCTACTGTCTGGAAATGTTAAACTCAAATGTTAAATGTATGTTAAACTCATCGATTTGCAGTTTTCAATGCTTTTGTATTGATGTTTTAAGGACACCTGATTTTCTCATCCCCCTTGTTTCTGTTCCATAGGTTGCTTTATAGAGCTATTGACTCAGATGCAGAAGACAAGGGCCCGGTTTATAACAACCGTGTGGACATTTCCATCTTCTTCATCATTTACATTATTATCATCGCTTTCTTTATGATGAACATCTTTGTCGGCTTTGTCATTGTCACTTTCCGAGAGCAGGGAGAGCAAGAATACAAGAACTGTGAGCTGGACAAGAACCAGGTAAGAAGTTGGTTTTTATGTTTTGTGGGACACTGGAACATGATTAAATGCCTACAATTTACATTAAATGATGTAATGCTTAGTTCTCAGTGTTATGTACATACACTCGTCAAAAGGTCAGATGACCCGTGGACAGTTCTTTAAATAGGTCTCAGAGCTTCATAAATGTGCTGTTAGTAAAAAGAATAAATATAAACTTGCAAGATAAGAATAAAAAAATTGCAAATACAAAGAGGCTACTCCTCTTTTATGTAAATACAGTCATATACTACATACTCACAATTTTCAACATAAGCCTTACCCAAGTCCTCATTTATTGCTTTATAAAAGATCCAATGTTAGGTACCCTTAAAGATTGTTATGATGGTATTCTATAATTGTTGTGCTATAAGGATAATAGAACACTATGGGATGTGATGTTATTGGAAAATAATCAACTTTGGAGTGGTAACAATAACTCCACTTCATGTTGCATCACACCACCCCATTGTTGATTATTTTCCTAAACATCACACCCCATTGTTTCTTTTCTCTCCTTACTTATAAGATGGCTGTTTTAGCCTTAGTTCCTGTAATGTATAAGGTCTGTGTGATCTTTCCACCTTAGCGCCAGTGTGTACAGTATGCGCTGAAAGCTCGGCCCCTCCGCTGCTACATCCCTAAGAACCCTTGCCAGTACCAGTTCTGGTACCTGGTGACCTCCTGCTACTTTGAGTACCTCATGTTTTTCCTCATCATACTCAACACATTGTGTCTGGGAATGCAGGTGTGTGCTTTCTCTACTATGCATACAAGACGAATCACAATCTTTGGCTGTTGACTATGAAAGTACTATTAAATTATTACATTTCTTTATTTCATTCCTCAAAATACTGACGTTAATTATCTGAGTGCTTTCTTTGTCTCTTGTAATGCAGCACTGTAATCAGTCAGACCACATAACCAAACTGTCAGACACTCTAAATGTCATCTTCACTGTCCTTTTTACGATTGAGATGATCGTCAAACTTATTGCTTTCAAAGCAAAGGTAATGCAAACTCCTGTGCAAAAAAAAAAAAAGGTTATATATTCTTTACTTCCTCCCTGAGAGAGTTTGCTCATATTCTTGGACACTTTCTGCAGGGTTACTTTGGAGACCCTTGGAACGTGTTTGATTTCCTCATTGTGGTCGGGAGCATCGTAGACGTCGTCCTCAGTCAGGTTGATGTAAGTACAAGAGCAAAAACAGACAAAAAATAGACAAACATCAGTAATGTTTATATCTATTGTTATTATTTACATAATTATACTTAAACAAGCCAAACACACCAAATCACATGTGATAACCAGCTTTATCAAGGACAGACTCATCTCTCAGTGCTCAGACTTTGCCCATTCAGTCTGTTTATCATCATCACTGCATGTCACCAAGGACCTCCAGAGATTAGATGCTCTGTTCTTTTCAGATTTTACTGTCACCATTGGGTGGTGTAATATTCTTGATCATTTTTCTTAGTTTAAACCTTCTTTATCCCATATTCATTCCATTTTTATTCCTCTCCAGGCTGCTTTGGAGTCCAGTGGTGGACTGTACTGCCTCCACGGCTGTGTTGTAAATATCAATCTGCGCTGCATGGGCCTTGCTGTGTGAGCTGGTTTAATGACCCTGGTACACTCTGACCATTTAACACAGAAATCAAAGCAAGGAAAAACAAAAAAGTATACAAGCTTGCAGTGGTTAAGCTAATGTGTTTCTGCAAAGACAAAAAAAATGCTCCTAATCTTGGCTTAGTCAGAGTAAGATATCAAATAAAATAACCCAAAGAGTTAAAATCATTGTAATAATCTAACCTTTTAAAAATGCTGTTTGTGTTGTCCATGCTGGTTGGTAACATTAAAGGTAGGCAAATTAAGAAATGGCAGTTTTATTTGCCCTAGTCTTTGCATGTAAAGTGTCTTTAAAAAGCCCAGTGATATAAAAGTGCTGCATAAAATAGTTAGGGAAGTTAGTTATCCAAACCATTTCATTTGCCTTTTTAGTGCTATTAATATGTACTGTATATCAACATTGCAGTACAATATCTTTCTGATTTTTTTTTTCAGGAAGCAAACCCAATGCAGGCCATTGCTGTGAGTGCTTTTAGGCATTTCCCCCGTGTTCTGTTATTATTCTTGTCAAGTTGAAAGCTTCATGATTTCAGATTTCACTATTGACTACATTCTACATTTCCACTTCTTCACAGTATGAAGAAAATGCTCGAGTCTCAATCACCTTCTTCCGACTCTTCCGTGTCCTGCGTCTGATAAAGCTGCTTAACCGCTCGGAGGGCATTCGCAACCTGCTGTGGACCTTCATTAAGTCCTTCCAGGTCAGAAAGAGAGGTGGTGGCAGTTTTATTGGAGGCATGATCAGTGATGATATCATTAAATATAATGGTTTTGCACTCACTGGTATGTTTCAACTATATAGTAATGTATGTAATCCACTATCAATGATTTTATCTGATTTCATGCTGCCTAACAGGGGTGAGAATCACCAAAGACCACTCTATCCAGTATTACAATGATATTTGGTTGCCACATTTATATCACAATTTTTTCAGTATTGGAATATTTATTAGTACATTTTGTGTAAGTGAAAGTTGCTTACATTTCTGACTTAAACTGCTCTTAGTAACAGGCTAGATAGTAGGTATATACAACTCATTCTTGTCATAGTGCAGTTATGAACACTACCTAATGTTTATTGTTTACATCTTCATCAAGTTTGCAAGTACCTACTAGAAAGCTAGAAGCTGACTGCTTTGACATCATGTTATTATTAGTGAAGACTAGCATTAATAAGGAGTGTCAGGATTTAACTTTGTTACACATTTGCCATTGTTTCTTTAATGAACATTGCCTTGTGATGTTAAAAGTTTTATTTATTTATTTATTCATTTTAAAATCAATTTCCTTTCATCTCTGCAGTGTGTGACTCACTATGCTCAAGAATTATGATTTGTAACAGAAAGTAATAATAATCTAAAATAGTACCTGTCTCTTTTTTTCTCTCCTTCAGGCTTTCCCTCATATAGCTCTTATCATAGTAATGCTTTTCTTTATCTATGCTGTCATAGGGATGCAGGTGAGCGTCTCTGAATTTCCTATACATGCCTCATCACTGAAGCTCTACAGTTCTACATCCATTTCATCTTCTTGATCTGTCTGTCTCTCTTTCCTCCTGTACAGGTATTTGGTAAAATTGCCCTAGTGGATGGCACTGAGATCAACCGTAACAACCACTTCCAGACATTCCCACAAGCCATTCTGCTATTGTTCCGGTGGGTCAGATGTCTACTTGGCATTACCGTGATCCAGATGTGGCAAAATGATTCAAATTGCAAATTGCTTGTTTCTATTACAGATGTGTTACGGGAGAGGGTTGGCCAAAAGTCATGCTGGCCTGTATGTCTGGGAAGCTGTGCGATCCGAAATCAGAGCATGGCTCAGGTCCCGGAGAGGAGTACAGCTGTGGAACTAACTTTGCCGTCTTTTACTTTCTGAGTTTCAACATGTTGTGTGCCTTTTTGGTAAGCATCTGTTAAAAAAAAAAAGGTTATTTATGTTTTGTTTTGTTTTTAAGCCCTCAGTAGCAGATTTTATACTGTATTTTCAGTAAACTTCTGAAGTGACTGGTGAACTCAACTTGGTTGATCTCCTCTTCTGCAGATTATCAATTTGTTTGTGGCCATCATTATGGACAACTTTGACTACCTGACCCGTGATTGGTCGATCCTGGGTCCACACCATCTGGATGAGTTCAAGAAGATATGGGCAGAATATGATCCTGAGGCAACGTTAGTCAAACACATATTTAGTTGATCGTTTATGTGAGTTTTATATTTGGAAACTTTTTATGACTGCAAACAGTTAGCTATCACTCTCAATTTGAAGGGGGCGAATTAAACATCTGGATGTAGTAACTCTTTTACGAAGGATCCAGCCACCACTGGGATTTGGAAAATTCTGCCCTCACCGCTCAGCCTGCAAGGTACGCCGACTAAAGTTGTAATTGTAAAGTTGTAAAACATCAGCTGTATCTATATTTACAGGGTGTCCCATCCATAGGGTAAATTAACACTTTTTAGCAAAATGTAACTTTATCTACAAAACATCCTCTACATGATCGCCATTTCTTTGTAAACACACACGGAGTCGTCTCTCCCACTCATGATGAACTCGTGTTAACACATCTGGTGTTATGCATGTAATTGCATGTCCATCGCAACCTTGTGAGAATGATTCCAATATGTTCTTCTATTGTCAAAGGCATTCTTAAAGGCTAAAATATATATAATATAAACTAATTTTGAAAATTTTGCTAAAATGTGTTAATTTCCCCTATGTATGGAGACTTTTGAGACACCCTGTATAAAGATAATTATACTAATGCTATTAGAAGGAAATCCTATGAGCAACTAGTCTTCAAAGACTGAACCTTCTTCTTGATTTCATGTTTTATTTTGTCCCCAGCGATTAATTTCCATGAACATGCCCCTAAACAGCGATGGAACGGTCACCTTCAATGCCACTTTGTTTGCTTTAGTCAGAACGGCTTTGAAGATTAAAACTGAAGGTATGAAATGCTGGGGGGAAACAGTAATATTGTAATATAACTAATGCGTTTTGATAAGAACTGTCTTATAGACTCTCCTGTGTCTTGTGGCTATCAGGCAACTTTGAGCAGGCTAATGAAGAGTTGAGAGCCATTATTAAGAGTATCTGGAAACGGACCAGTATGAAACTCTTGGACCAGGTCCTTCCACCTATTGGAGGTAAAGAATCTAAACATTGTGTGTTCTAGGTTTAAATCGTGTTATATTACATCTGCATAGTATGGCTCTGACAGTTCTGGCTGTAAATCACAGGTTTGTGGTAATGTAGTCATAACTAACATGTTATCGTTTTCTGTAGTAACAGCTCATTCACAATGACTTGTGTGATGCACTATGTAATAATCTATACATTTTCTGCCATGGGAAAGTCTTCAGGACAGAGGTCTTTGCGCTTTCAGAAGCTGGTTAAGGAACAACAGTTTATAGCTGCTATAACATAAGTGTTAATAGGAACTAACTTCCACAATATTTAATGTAACTATAAGCAGATAAACAGTCCAACATGTCATTGAATGAATAAATTAAAAATTGTTAGTGTTGGCAAATTGCTGTGATATAAGGAACAAAACCCTTTGCTGTTACAGGAGATAATCAGCTTTGAGATGGTAATGGCTCTCACCCTGTTATTGCTTCTTTTCCTATAACAGCATGTCCTGAAGTGTTTAATTCCTTACTTAGCTTGCAGTTTAATTAATATTAAGCTTTACTATGAATATTTCTATCTACTCCTGCTGTTTTATTGATTTCATTTGGGTGTTGACTTAGTAATCACACAGATTTAAAAGCATATCCAGTTTTCTGCTGATGTGATGTGATTGGTTACAGATGACGAGGTCACTGTTGGGAAGTTCTACGCCACCTTCCTGATTCAGGAGTACTTCCGTAAGTTTATGCAGCATCAGGAAGAGTACTATGGTTACCGGCCTACCAAAAAAAGAGCAGCTGAGATTCAGGTACAACATGCTTTTGATACTGTCATGTTATAATGGGTTAAGAAATCACAACAGTCATATCACAAATAATAACGTGATTATTTTGACTGATATTTGTAAATAATGTTATTATAGATTTAGTTATCAATTAATCCCATCCTAATTCTGCTTCTTGTTATTAGCGCTCAGAAGTGCACTTGACGCTAGCCCTTACTTCTCGTAGCTCATCCTGGCATTTTATCATCACTTAGAGTGTAACACACAGTATTATCCTTTCTTGTTCAGGCGGGTCTGCGCACCATTGAGGAGGAGGCTGCCCCCGAGCTCCACAGGGCCATCTCAGGAGACCTTATTGCTGAGGATGAGATGGAGAGAGCCATGGCAGGAGGAGAGGAGGGCATCTACAGGGTAACAAGCACAATTTTGTCTTATTAAACAATGTGACCATTGCATTATAACAGCAATTTTCGTGAAAACCTAATGAGCATTGCACTCCCTGTAAACCTCTGAGAATGTGGTTTCATTGCTGGGGAAAAAAAACCCACAGAGAAAGCACACACAAATATTTATCCCAGGCTTTAAAATAGATTCAAAGATTCAAAGCTTTATTTGTTACATGCACATTCATAGTTGGTACAAAGATGCAGTGAAATGAGAGGCGACATCTCCGAAGACTGTGCGTAACAAACAATAAATAGACTATACAACAATATACAATGGGTATAAGGTATAAGCTAAGTGGCAAGTAAACACATACACATATGAAAACGTATGTATGTATGTATCTATGTATCTATATAAGCATGTACATATGTATATACATTAGCAATAGTCTTATGATTGGAAATCCATCATAGTCTGCTGGTGTTTAACCACTATTTATTTAACAGTCCATAAGGACTAATTACAGAAATAATAGATAGTTCATTCATTCATTTACTATCTTCAGTAACTGCTTTATCCTGGTTAGGATTGCAGTGGATCTGGAGCCTCTCCTAGGAACACAGGGCACAAAGCATGAACATGTATAACACAATTCCGTAATCTAGATCTCAAAGTGAAGTTTTCTTCCTCCTTCAGAGAACTGGGGGTCTGTTTGGGACCAGCACAGACCCCTTTTCATCCGAGCCCAGTAGCCCTACAACAGCACAGACCAGCCAACGCCCCCTGCAGTTCTCTGAGAGTCGCCCGGAGGATGTGGAGTCTCCACCTGACTCTGTGTTCCTCCACAACACCGAGTTCTTCCCTGTAACACCAACCAGAACAAACATCACCAACAACAATGCCAACTTTACAGAGAAGTGAGTATTTTACATATTCCAGCATGACTTGGTGATTTTTCTTGCTCAAGGACACCTAATTCAACCCACCTATGAATTACCAGGTTTAACCCTTATTGTCCAGATTGTTATTTGTTTAAGTTTTTATTATTCATATTACAGTATAATATTCAGCTACAAATATTATTTATTCAGTAATTACAGTGAAACTAAATGTAGTTAAAAGAATAAGGAATGAGTTTGAACCCACCGAAGGTTTCAGAGAGATGTGTTAGAACAGGGAATTCAACAAACTGGGTATACCTAACTTATTTATTTCTCCTTCTACCTAGCACTGCATAGATGCTTTTCACCAAAACACCCTTAAGATTGCATTTGTTTACCTGAATGACCTGTCAAGCTTTTCTTGTCTCATCTCTTCCAGTTTTATATTTGAGAGAGAGTCACCATTGGTTATGGGCACCAGAGACCAATCCTTTGAAGATATCAGTAAGTATAAAGAAAACATGGATTATATACAAAATCTCAAATGTTCACTGGACAAATCTGCTGTTAAAGAATTCTTCTTTGAAGACTCCTTGTTTGAAAAGAAATGTACCCAACAGGAGAAGTCAGTATGCTTCCCAGTAGAGTATCCTCATCTGACAGAGATGCTGAAGACAGATGCCGGTCAGATTTGACTGTGAGGACTCACATCACTCAGGTAACCTGCTCAGGGGACTTTCAAAACACAAAAGAATATTCAGTGTAATTGATATGTTATGGTTGTTTAAATGACAGGGGCTGTTAGGAAACCTTTATCACTGTGAACATGCTTTTGCCTTTAGTTTTAGTTCAGTGTTTTACTCTTTACTCTTGCAGTTCCCTTACGATCCTGCATATGGTGAAAAGGAATCTTCACCAGCAACTGACAAACTCATCCAACAGGTAAACCACAGCCTAATAAGATACTTATCAGTGTTAGCTGGTCAGAAAGAGCCAAAACCACTGCATCTTGCATCACTTCTAGGCACTAAGAAATGGTGGCCTTGAAACTCTGGCTGAAGACCCCAAGTTTGTTGCTGTGACTAAGAAGGAGATGGCAGAAGCCATGAATATCAGTGTGGGCGACATGGAGGGAGCCGCTCAGGACCTTCTGAACGAAAAGGGTGGGAAAGTGGTGAAACGTAAAAGACGTCCCATTCCAGTTCCACCCAGCACCAAGCCTGCTGAATCAAACGAGGCCACCACTGCAGTGTAGGCCATTATGATCCGTCCACTTATTGCATAATTGTCCTGACACGGATACACTGGCACTTCACAAGCCTTATACTGAAAATTCAAATCCACTTGTTTCACAACCTCACATGCTGTTTCACATGTTCTTGAAACAAAAATAATTAAATCTCTCTAACAGCAAAGCAAACAACCATGTGAGTGTAGTTTTGCCTAGGTGAGGTGTGGCGTTGTGTTCATTTGCTCCTTTATTCAAAGAGTGGATTTTTTTTCCCATTGGACACAGAAAAGAGTGAGTGAGTCTGAAGACAGACAAATTCTTATTTATTACTTCATTACTGTGAGCAAGATGAGTTCACTCTTGTTTGCACCTGTTTCAAAACAGGTCTTTGTCTGAATAGTTAATGTTTTAAACATTTGAATTCAGTCATATTGTTTCAGAGAATAATCTGTGATAAGGATATTTCCCTGGTTAAGAAATCAGCAGGAATTATGAATGATAATACTATATTAAAAGGATTTAGAGAGAGTATTATGACTGTAAAAAAAAAAAAAATACAGTACTGTGCAAAAGTCATTTATAAGAGATTCTGTAAAATGAAGATGCTTTGAAAAAAATATTAAAATGTAAAGTTTTAAACTATAAAAAATACTGTAGAGAGCAGAAATTCAATCAGTCAATTAATTTAAAATCAAAATTTCTTGCCTTTGCGTCAATTATCATAGGTTGAGCAATTATCATTGCTGTACAGTTTTATATGGACACTGACTGAATGTGATACGATTCTTCTACAGGCCTTCATTCACTTGCTTCTCTCCCTGCAGCTAACATCCCTGACAGCTTTGCTGATGGTTTTATTTGAGAGGTCTCTTTCTTCATGTGTTACTTTCTTCAATGACATATACAGCATAAATTTGTCTGTAACACATATTTTTGTAGATAAGAATGTTTGGCACTTTAATACATTACAAAGAAACATCCAAGTCTAAATTTCTATTTTTAAATAAATTAAGGGGTCTAAGACTTTTGTACAGTACTGTATGTTACAGGGAATGTTGACTTGACATGCAAGTGCATGGGAATCATTTCGATGAAGGTTCTTCTGATGTCAGATGATGTGTCTCAATGGCTGGTGGCTGCGGTAGTGAATTTTGAATGCGGTTATCATTGAAACACTGGATTTACTCATGACTGTATTAAATTACTGCAGCAACCATGTGTACCTGAGGAAATGTATTTTATTTCAGAGTGCTGTCTGGTATAGCAGTAAGAAGAGTTCCTTATCATTTTTTTTTTGTTTTGAGGTAGTTTTGGAAAACAAAACAGATGGATACTTCCGGAGAGAACCAGGCACTGTTGGAAGATGCATTCTGAGCTAAAGGCCTTTACTTTATACATTATACACTTTAGCGATTGTATTGTATAGATGGCTAATGAGCCCTATAGACAAACAAAATCCCGACCCTTCAATTGTGTCTTTTAAAAGCTCATCAGATTACATTTTTTAAAAAAAGGTCTTAAAAAGCTTTACAATCTATATGTGGATGCTAGAGATTGTTTTCCTGTTCTATGTCGCTGCTCCTGTGTTCACAACAGACTGGACTCTGAGGAGACGGCATTTGTCTCTACATACACATGGAATCAGGAAGAGAGAATCATGACCGCTGAAATCGAGGCTAGGTTCACCCAGTTTCCTTCACTCTGTAACTTTCTATTTGTCCACAAAACATTTTTCCTCAAACCAGTTCTTGTCTCTCAGTGTATATTAAATTAAATGAAATTATTCAACATTTCAGTTAGCCATAGTATTATCAAGCTAATCTCATCATGGATGCTGTAAGATAAATAATAAAGTATTAAGTAAAGAAGCATCCTCAATTCTTAATATAGTTGACTATCTGATTGTTGACTTTTAGTCCATTTGTTCCTTTTTTTTTCAGATTTTTTTTTCCTGCTATAGTTTTGGATTTTTGCATCTCTCTTTTTTTTTTATATACAGTATACATATTTTATTTTTGACTATTTGGTAGTCTGTTTATTGATGGTTTTCACTATTGGTAATGGTATCCCGAGCTCTTATGTCTGTTTAAATAACAAACTGTGAAAGGTCAGTATTCTGGATAGCTTTGGACTGCTGTTATAATGCTGTAGACTGGCTCAGGTCATTAGACACCTTGGGCAGACACGTTAAAATAACTAGAGCATGCACATGGGGATTTTTGAGCTTGCTGATGAAGATAACTGCTGATGACTATGTTTCTGTAATACGCAGGCCACGTGACAGGCTTTCAACACGAAAACACCATTAAATGAACATGGAACTGTTATGTAGACAAACCGTAGAGGCACGCTTTCCACCCAGAAACCATGGGGGATGCAAAATTTTGCACTTAACTGTATATTATGCAAATTTTGTCAGCTACCTAAAGCAAAATGTTATAGCTCCGGAAATGCTTGGCCAAGGAATTTTGCAATTGTACATAAATGTCTTATATTTTGCCCATGTTTATTAAAAATACACTGGGGGAACAAGCATTCAAAGGTTGTGCTGACATTGTCAATATTCCCATTTTAACACACCTCATCATATATTGTATATCAGTATTTCAACTCGGTGATTAATGTACTCCGGTACTCAGTGCTGTCAGCCAGCACGTGAAACATAAGAGCAGCTTCCATTTCTATTAATACTTCAGCAGGTCTGATTCCTCTTATGGCCTAGAAACCTAAGCCTTCAAAATACAGGTGAAGAAAATACATACTCAAGTCTGGAAAGTCAACTGGTAAAAGTTGCCAGGATATACAAACAGGAAATGATTTCCTTCATAAGACAGTATGAATAATGTTATATGAATCATTTCAAATCACGGCAGAGTCTGCTGTAACATTCAGCTCAGATGTACAATATTTCCAGAAGATAAAAAAAAAAAATCAGAGAGGAGTGACAGATTTTATTTATTTCCATTAATCCAATATTACAAATGTGTAATGAATCATATCCATGGTTAAAAGAAAAACAAAAACAAAATAAATTGCTAAAGAAATGAAAAGCCAGCACACAGCCTTCTCTGTGTCACATGGACCAAAGGTTTTCACTGTTAGACAGTCATGTCTCTACAGTGTGGACACCTCTTTATGCAGCCATGTTACTTTAAGCAGTTCGTTTCAGGATGTTAGGTTTTTTTTTTGTTTTTTTACGTGAAGTAGTAGGGTTTTTTAACGTTGATGCCATACTCAGATAAAGCTGGGGTCAGGTCTTCCATCGTCAGTGTGTACTTCTTATCCTGCTTTTCAGGATGAACAAGACAAGATAATCAGATTTGTAATAAGTCAAAGAACCATAAAATAAAGAAATCTAAACGTAGAAGACTAAGTAATATTTCCTTATGTGTGTGACTCTACTAACCTTTGTCTTGCTCCTGGAGCTTCCAGACGCAGTGCCCTTCATTTTACAGTGCTGCAGTGCATCATTAGCAATGTCCGAGACAAACTTCTGAGCCGCCAGTGAGATCAGACGGATTCTGCGTATAAATGAAAAGAATGGTGTTTCAAAGCCATGCGTTAGTCCAGTTCAGCAATTTACTCCTGTTTAATGTACTGCCAAAAAAGTTTCAGTTTCATTCACTTATTTAGGAAACACAAAGTTCTCAAGCAACAGCATCTTGGAGAGCAACTGAAATTGTTCTTGCACTTGTCTTTTAATAAGAGGAATTTAAACTTTGAGGCAAGTTTATAAAAGTCAGTAGATGCACTTCATTTTGTCAGTCCTTTAGTAGTCTCTCAAGCATCACTAAACACGACCCACACTTTCAAAGCAAGCGTCCATTTGACGGACGCTGCAACCAAAGCTTGTCAGCAAATGCCCGGTTTATCATGTTTACCCACACTTAACGTCCTAAAATTAAACTCTTGGATAACTTCAGGGTATGATTCTGTTAACATTTTGTTCAATCCAGTAAGTCTATCATAATCTGGTAAAATTCTTTCCTAGTGTTCAAAAGTTTGTTTACCTGTCAGAAGCTATACACAAAAGAAGATATACCCAAAAGTGTGAAGAGCCAATTGGACTGCAATCTTCAAGATTCTGAAGCTTTTGGCCAGAAAAGTGTACAATAAGTATGTGTATGTTACTATGGATGGAGTGCAAGTATGACTAGATTACAAAAAGGTCACTTAATCTATATCTATACAAGTTTACGTCATGTAAGGTACAATGATACGTTGAAGGCATGACCAGTATTATTTACCTGCCATCAGACCTACAACAACAAAAGTACTGAGCTATTTGATAGTTATTGTTTTTTTTCACTTGTATAAATTTCAAATTCTTAAAATATATAGGATGCAACCTATTTCACTGCATTCATTAGGAGACTAACTTCATCTTAGCAGTGCATATACATTTCTTATTGTGCTTTATCAACAGTATCGTCTGTATGGCTAACGCTTGTAAAAACATAAACTAGCTAAACTTACATCCTTGGATCTGAAGCTTCAAATCCTGCTCGATTGAGATAATATCCCGTAACCGCATCTGGGATCTAAAGGACAAACAAACAAACAAATAAATAAATAAATAGGTCCAATAAAATAAAGCCATGAGCACGTTAAAAGATGATCACTGGTGTCCATCACGTGTGAACTCACTGTGGGTGTGTAGTCTTCCAGCTGCATTAGGAAATCAGCCAGCGGTGTGCTTGAGATGACAGGCTTCACGTCACCGTTGGCTAATCCCGTGGGCACGTAGAGCCCGTTGGACACAGAGGAGTCCGATGATGGCGTTGCCATGGCAGCTGAAGTCGGAACTATTGGGAGAAGAAATATTGGCGTGTGTTATTCAATAGTAAACAACAACGCTGCTCTCATATCCGACTGGACAGAAGGTGTTAATGAATATCTCTGAATACTATGAACACACTGACAGCAGTTCACAGGTTTACTGTTTCTATAGAAACAACTCATTCACAGGGACTTGTATGACAGACACGCCAAAAAGCCTACACTAAAAATAAGCAGATTTTTTAAAATATTGTTTATCAAAGAAACACGTATTTGTTGATATGGCAAAGCTTTCTGTAAAAATTTATTTATTTATTTATTTAAGATACATTTCTGGAAGGAGTCTCCAGTGTCAGCACTCTGTAACTGTCAGGAAGTTTCCCACTACAGGACGGTCTTCAGGACAGAACTTTGTGCCTTGTGCTTTCACTGACCTGAACATTAACCGTCTTCTTATCAACAAGTGAGAAAAATACAGATGCTGGTGAAAGAACAGCTTTTTAGAGCTAACTGATTACAGGAACTCATGCTGTGGATGTTTCATACCATTAAATCTAACTATAAACGGATAAAAGGGATGTAAAATAATCATCACAGCACACTATACATTACAAAGCAAGTCGACTTACACACAAACAAACCAAAGAGACAGAACCTGGACAGAGAGACCACTTTATTAATCCCTGAAGCGAACTTCACAACAATCCACACCTACAAGACTGAGAACAATTAGCTCTCTGCTATAGCTCATTTCTTCAAACCAGCTATGTTTACCAGCACTGAAACTCAAACTATGAATTATAAAATGTATTCAAAGTAATAAAATGTTTTTTTTTTTAAAAAAGGGAAGAAAGCTGTATGTGTCGCCTTTAAACATATAATATGGCATTAGCTAAGCAGCTAGCTGATAGGCAGCTAACTCCAGTTCGTTCGTTCTCTCTCTCTCTCTCTCTCTCTCTCTCACACACACACACACACACACACACACACACACACACACAGCTGCTCCACTCACCATTAGTGCTGCCAGTTGGAGGTAAACTGCTGACAGTAGCGGCGGAGTTGCTGTTCGGGACGCAGTTGTTGGTGGTGGTGCTGCTCGGGGTTGAGGAG
Source organism: Pangasius djambal (assembly GCA_022985145.1). NCBI lineage: Eukaryota > Metazoa > Chordata > Actinopteri > Siluriformes > Pangasiidae > Pangasius > Pangasius djambal. The sequence goes on along the minus strand of CM040982.1, from coordinate 11,113,015 downwards.
TTGGTGCTCGCTGCTCCGCTCGGCGCTGCCTGTGCAGCTTCCACATTCATGATGTCAGCGCAGTGACTCACAAACAACCAAAATCACGCTTTAATAACCGGATAGCTCGATTTTTATGCAATAAATGCAAACAGTAATGTAAAGTCGGCTGTTGCAAGTAAACCAGAAGTCAGTATATTCAGGGCTAATCCTCCCTCCGGATTGTGTTTTGTTCGCGTCTTTTTGAGGAAGTTGTGCGAAGTAAGCAACGCTAACGTTTCCGCGACGCAAACGGTGCGGAAGTTCGCTTTCAAAATAAAAGTTCCGGGGTGAGATTCCTGTTGCGAGCGAAAGTAAGATGAACTTACTTTACACCAAGCGTGTTCTTAATTTTATTTTTTTTATATATATATTTAAAGGTTTCTGGGGAAGTTATACCTACTAAAGGTACCAGACACGTCGTCCTGGCAGCAGCACCCCAGTGATATGGAAATTAAGATTGGACACCCCTGGGTTAGTACCTTTCTGATGAGAGTGTAAAGCAGGGGTGTCCAGTCATATCCACAAAGGGCCAGTGTGGGTGCAGGTTTTCATTCCAATCAAACAGGAGCCACAACTGATTCCACCTGTTTAAAGGTACATTATATCCATGTTTAGAGGTGAAAGATACATATTAAAGAGGACAAAAGGGTACCACCTCAGCAACAAGGAAAGGTACAGATTAGTACTGTTTTTTTTCTGAGTGTAAAAGCTAATTTAAATGTACATTACAAGATCATAGGAAGAAGGAAATTAAGTTTCTTATTTCTTTATTTTCAATGATATTGTGATATTGACTGATGAGGTCATATTGAAGTACAATCCTTTTACCCAAATTATACACTGAAAGTAAATTACTAATTAAAAAAAAAAAATTTTAAGTAAAGTGTTAGAATGTCCTTAAAGTCCTTATGTGATTAGCATGGATACTAGTTAACCAAATTTTGTGTATTTGCTAATTCTGTGTTAAAAATAGTTGATCGTGCTGAAGGAGGGAAGGAGAGAAATGAAGCCAGGATGAAAAATCAGGCAGGAACAAAACCATCAAAGAAAAAGTGGAAGGAGGCCATTCAGAGGAGCAAGACCAGGAAAAAGCCAGTACAAACCCTCAGCAACCCTCCTGATACCCCCAGCAGGACGTTCCTCCAGGCAGTTACCCTTGCCCCTGGTTAACTTTATTACTGTGATATCAGTTACAAGTGGACAACACAGCAGAAGATGAACTGAGTGCTACAACATGAAGTATTACACCTTTAATGGAAAAGACAGGAAATGACCACATCACCAACAGATGGAGACGTTCAATAGGAATCCTCTGATGTGGTAGGAAAGTTGATGGTGCTCTTACCCTGGAATAGTGTATGAAACAAGTGAGATGTGCATCCAAGACAAATATGCATAGCACTGGAACCAACAGGTTCTTTTGCTCATTCAGAGATAACGTCCTTTAGAAGACAGTGTGTGACTTATTCCAGCCGCCCAGTCAGTGACAAGTCATTATGTGGAGATTGATGATAAAACCTGGGCCAAACTTCACAGACCTTTCTAATTCTGGCTCGAGAGGATGGAGAGTGTGAAGTGCAGGAAGAAAGATGGAGCACACACACACAGGTAGGCATTACTTAAACTTACGAGATCATGCAGATAGAGTGCTGCAGATAGAGTCACAAATAACTAACACACAGACTTACAGTGAAGTGAAATCACAATATCCACAGTTATTTGTTAAATTTGGGAATAAATTATATTTACTGTGAGAACTCCAGAATAACTGAATCCATGTGTCAGAGCCATCCGTTACCCAACACTCAACCCAACATTCAACTCTGTTACTTCATTGTTTTATTACAAAATAAATAATAAATCATTTTTCAATTATGTTTGGTCAGTCATTTGTTTACTGATTTAATAAAGGAAATGTTCCTCATTTAAACCCTTAAATGTTCTAGTTAGAACCCTACTTCCCTATCAGAAAGCTATTTTAAAAGTGAAGAACCCTTAACTATCTGAAGAACCCTTGAGGAACTGTCTCTAATGGAGTATATTAGGTTCATTGCTCTGTAATTAACTCTGTGTTAAAATGTATTTTTATGCTTGTTGAGTTTCTAAGCTTTAGATTAAGTAATGAACAAATTTCTAGAGAAAAAAACATTATTGTGACCAGAATCATTTCAATAGTAGCTTGGCATAACTGTTGATGGATTTTCACCACCATCACCTTTTTTAAATGTACCATGGCCAGAAACCTAATGAACCTGATGAAGTACTGAGTGCTGAATACTAATATTTGCTCATTAATATCACTTCCAAAGACTAATAATCTGCCTTTAAGTAATTAACTTAACTATTATTAACCATCAGCACATCAGATGTTTGTTCCTCTTAATATTCATTTTTTTAGTGAAATGACTGATGCAAATCTGAAAGATTAAAATTTAAACATTTTATTGCCTTAAGAATTATACAAAAAATAACTACATCTATTAGCCATATATTAATGAGTATAAGCTTCCACAAGGATGAAACCAAAACCACCAATTGATCAAAACAGTGTCAGAAAGATACGGCTAAAGATGGTCCAAGGCCACTGGAACCTTTTTCAAATCTTTGGAATGTAAATGTGAAGGTTGTGTGAAGAATTATTCTAAAAAATATATATATATTTTTGTTTTATTTGCTTGAGGCATGACTGAATAGGAGACAAATATTTTGTGGCTTTTATTTTACCTTACAGTTTTGGCTTTATCCAACTAAAGCAATAAAACTTTGTGTCCGTTTCTTAACACAAAGCTTCAAAGGGAATGTTTTGAGAGTTACTAACAAATCCATAATTCAGGAAGTTTCAGCAGACTCTACACTCTGTAGCTTGGGCCAGAGATTTTCAATCCAATACTTGGACACTGCAGGAAGTCCATGTTTACCTGCTTCAGGACTGGAACAAAAAGACTAAAATTTGGGCTAACTGGAATCCAAGGATTGGACTGGGAACTTCAGAATTGAACTAAAACCAAGTCTTGGGCAACACATGCACTGTGCTGGGTCTGTTTTTCCTCTTACACTCATGAATGAGAGCATGAATGCTGAGGTGTGTTTGAAGAGAGACAACACAAATATGGTCTCCTGTAACTGAAAATCACTGCACCACATTCACTACTCGTGAAACATCTCTCAGTTTTTGGTCATCTTTTTATGGTCAACAATACTTAACATTGAACTCAGGGGAGAGTTAATGGAATTATGCTGAAATAAGTAAAGCAAACAGAACTTTGCTATAACATTTGGCACGTCTTTACAATGGAATCACAAAAAGAAAGAAAATCGAAACCTCAAGGAACAGTACAGTATTTCGGCTGCCTGCAGAGAAGGTGGAGTTAGAAAGCACTGGCCCATTAACCACCAGGCACTAAGTTACCAGTAAACGCCTTTGCAATGGAAACACTGAAGTAAACGAGGAGTGAAAATAAAAGGTGTGCTTTGGGAGTTGGTGTGCTAATTGGATAACGTGTCATGCTGCTTCGTGGTCAGCATAAAGTTCGAAGTCTTTCAATCTGGTTTATAATATTCCCCATGTGATTTGCTGAACATAACGACTGCAATCAACCCTCTGGCACAATGAATGTCATGCCTGACAACTTGGAAGATTTATGTGGAGAATTACAGAATGGCTACTTAAGCAGAAGTAGTTCATGGAATGGCTTGTGAAATCCATTTCTACATTCTGCAATGAATCTTCCGCATTGTCTTCGCGTATATCGCAATTTTGTAATGTATACAACGGCATATCTGGTGTACACGTTTTTTCATAGCAAGATAAACATTGATGGAGGATCCTTAGAGAAGAAACTTTCATCATGCAGTTTTTATGTCTCTCAGGTACTCCAGTGTTTCTATCAAAAATCTACACCACCATATATACACACACTAGATTATTGACTCAAACCCCACATTTAATCTGCAGAACACTCGAATACATTTGAACACATAAAGCTATGAAACATATTCATGCACCTATTGTTTGCTTATTCATAATACAAATCATCACAGACTGCCAGCGACTCCAAATATATTGTCCTTAACATGAATATAACGGGATGCATAGCAGACCAATGTCTTAAAAATAAAAATACAGAAAATCTCACATTTAATCGTGGAACAGCACTGTGAGGAACAGCTGATATTGCGAAAGGAGACAAGTCTGTGAACAACGATGGCATTTCAAGGAAATAATAAACGTTTTCAAAAAGGCCCCTCACCATAGAAAACTAAATGCAGTTCAATTTTATTCCTGGAAAAAAAAAAAATATTTGATTCTTTACACATCTCTCAGTTACCTGTGCTGAAATGTGCTGCAACTCGCACAAGTTTTATCTTTAAATGTCAAACAACTGAAAGTCAATTCCGATTTAAAATCATTCAAATGGAAGCATGGAGACAATTTTGTCTACAACAATGTGCCCTTTTTCTCCATAGTAAAACATCATTTGTAGAATTAAAGGTATTAAAAATGAATTAGCCAGTCTGATGTTACACAGCATGCAGAAAAAACTAATCTTCTTGCCTCAGTGTTACAGAGCACATGTTCAAACATCGTCTAAAGGGCTTTGCTGAGAGAGGTAAGCAACTATATTTTCATGCCAGCACCAGATGACATTTCAGAAAAAGAATCGAAACATTTCCAAATGCTTAAAGCTGTGTACTGGCTATAGCGTGCGCACACACACACTGGCACCTGACACTAAAGCAGTGCATGCAGTTAAAAGGAGGAGATGAGTGTTTAACTCTGCACTCCTTATAATCTCTCATATCCCTCCTCCCCTCATGAGCATCTCAGTTAAAACACACAAACATGCACACAACGTATGAACCCAGATGTCTGACACAAATCAGACAAATTAGTACTGATGATTGTGTGCGGGGGAAAAACGTCACATTTTTTCAAAAAGGACTGGCTAGTAAAACCATAATACACTAATAAACAATAATAATGAGACATAATGACTATTAAAGGGCATTTAGTGCGCCATGAGAATGGAAACGTTTGTGTGTGCATGTGTGTGAGCAACAGACTCATCAGCAGCGACAAGGCAACAGAAGCTGATGTTAGAGATCCATTTAAGGGGAAGATTGTCACAGTTATCATTCAAAAACCGAAAAAAAATAAAACCCAACCCACCAGAACACACCATCACCACATGTGTGTTCTCACACTCCCTTCCAAGCCACAGTGTAAAAATACAGAACTCTTTTAGGCAAGGTTTAAGTACATCATCATTTTTGCTGTGCTAACCCAGTTAGCAAGGATACCATGAAACCTAGTCTTTATTTCACAATGCATGACGCTGAATACAAGAGGATCACAGTGGACTGGATGTGCCGATATAATCCAAAAGTTTAAAAACATTAAAAAAATTCCCTTTAAGAGATACTCACACCTGTGTCTTGCTTATTTGACTAAACAACAGTGTGACAGTGAAGTGAAATAGAAAGTCCTCATATACATGCAAATATGTGTGTAAATTAGATCAGTGGAGAACAAATTAGCCAAGTGACACATCCAGTCCAGTGTAAACAGACAGGTCCTTAGAAGACCAAGCTCAAAATCAAGAGAGAGACAAATAGTGAGGATCTAATTAGTCAATTCAACACCTTACTTAAAGTTCTAAGCTTGAAACTGACACTATGAGCCCTCACTAAAGGAAGTGATCCCGGAATGGGGACCTCTAAAAGCGTTGCATAGTATCTCTGCTATGGTGCTCTGATAAACAGGAGACTGACACAGACGACAAAGAAGAGGAGGAAGGTTAAAGCAAAGCACTAATAGCACAGGAAGGTGGTCATTTGAAGGCTGACTGTAGATTTTTGAATGCCGCTTGTCTCTGTTTCTTCTCCTCTGCCTGTCGTTTCTTCTCCTCCTGCTCATTACGGATCTCCGCCTCGAAACGGTTTGCCTCATTAATGGCATGGACCTGGTACAAGAGAAATCAGCTCCTATTAATGATACGTTATACTATTTATGCTAAATCACCAGAGCATAAAAACTAACCATGTCAACCGCTATCTTGTGAAGCTGTCTTAATTAACCGTAAAAATGTTCTCTTTTTAAGGTAATGAATCTTGACAGGAAAAATCCCAGTCGATGGTGAGAAGCATATGACTTCAGTGCCATTTCACATGCACTTTAGGCCTAATTTGCACTACTGATGCACAAACTAAAAAATGAAAGCAAAAATACCTGGCATATAAGAAAATGGTCCATTTTTATTCATTTTTACAGTAAGAACACAAAAAAATACATCATCTGCACAAGTCATATAATTTAAGTTTGTTTTTTTAGAATAGCCATTATCAGTATGCACAAGACTTTGCTGTTGGCAGACAGATTTGAACCATTTGCTGTTTTCCAACCACTTTTGGTTGTATTTATGCTGCATTTGTAGTGTCTTGTAAGTGGTAATATGCAACTTGTAATGACATCATTTCCATCCTTGGCATGCTTGACGTGCGAAGCGTGGAAACGCTTACACTGTTCGCTGTGTGTGTGGCCATAAGGAACTGGTAGTTGAGAAGACCAACCCAAGTTAACGAGTTTAAATGTTCATCTGAGAGGGCATTTTCTGTGGCTTTTATTGACTGGAGGTGGGAATTACAAGTTGCAACATCACCGTGAATGCAGCATTTCCCCCAGATCAACATGTCTGTGTACGTGCTAGCTCAACAGCAGGTAGTTTAACACATGGCCCTTTCTCACGCATGAATGACCCAGTATTATGCACTGGGTCTGTGTGTGTGTGTGTGTGTGTGTGTGTGTGTGTGTGTGTGTGTGTGTGTGTGTGTGTGTGTGTGTGTGTGTGTGTGTGTGTGTGTGTGTTCAAATGTTTTCAAAACAGATCCAATTACATAAGGAAAAATGAAATGTAAAAAAAAAATGAAAGAAAGAACTGCCTATAAATCCCAAAATCTAGGACCATGTAAACGCCAATGTAATATAATTTAATACTTAAATCTGCTCATTGTTTAAAAAGAGTAAATCTAAACAAATTAAGAGTTTAAGGACCCAGCAACACCTTGAGACATGAAACTTGTTTTTGAAGTGAATGGAAGAAAAGGAAATAATATATTACTTTGGCTTCAAAGAAAGACTTTGCTCCTTTCACCCCCTCAGTGGACACGTCAATTTCAGAGAGACGAGCTAAGACACACAACCCGCTGTCCTCAGCCAGCTCCCCTGCTGCTGCCTTCCTGAAGATCAGGAGGAACTGGAGAATGGAAGGAAAGATATCGCTTTTCACAATTATAAAATGACAAAAAAATGTAGAATTATTGTAAACCAAGTAATTCTACATAGCATATTGAACATTATATTCTCTTTTACCTCTCTGAAGTTTAGTTTGCCGTCCAAGTCTTCGTCCACCTCTTTGATCATATTCTTCAGGCCCATGTGAGTCTGTGGAGCACCGAGCTTCTCCATCATCAGCTTCAGCTCCATCAGGTCAATGTAGTTATCCTTCTCAGAGTCATATCTGCAAACATTCAGCAACAGTAAATGTTAATGCTAAATCCTTCAACGGTGCACCTGCGTAGAGCAGCAGACAATTGAGAAATATCCACTGTGACCTACAGGGGGAGGAAAAGATCAGTGATCACATCAGTGAAGGAACCTTGAGTATAAAACAAAGCCACATGCAATCATAAAGCATAATTTGTTTCTATCAGTATTTAAGCAATAATTTGCTAACTGCATTGTCTGAAACCTCTGAGTAACCGCGCAGTCCATCTAGTCATTCAGTTAAAGAAAAACAATCCTCAGTTTTGGGCCAGAACTTAAAACTCCGGCGGCACGTGGATTCAAATTACACTCTCATAAAAGAAAAGTTTAATCTAGCACCTTTAAGGGTTCTTCAAATTGTCACTCCCTTTATAGGCTTATGCAGAACACTACCAAAGGAGGTTCTCATACAGTGTCTCCTTATACAACACTACTGACTTTTTTTTTTTTTTTTTTTTTAATTCTGAAATACTAATTCCACCATGTGACTGATGTGAGCTGCAACAAGTGGAGAAAGCAAATAATGGATATAGCAGGAGCGCACACACAAATACACACACACAGTCAGGAAGCACATTAAACAAGCTACTTCCTCATGATCTCAGTTATCAGGTGTGTAAGCACTCCACCGTACACACGCACTTTAAAAATAGAAAAGGTTACTGAGGCAGCTAGGTCTAACCGCTGAAGCTGTGAGACAGGAGTGAGGATCTCAGGCAGAACTTTTTCACCATTCTTTTTACACGAGTGAACATGTTCTGGCCTCCTCCTTCATTTCCACATCTGTTCCTCTTAAAAGAACAATAAAAACATGATTATATGAAAATATTTAATGACTAGCAAGTATGCATCATTTGCTTTTGACTGATTTGTGGCACTTTATACCGTTTTACTTTAATTTACTTTTCATGAAGCTAAATACATTCAAGTGAGTACAAAGTGAGCACGGGAGGATTCCATCCAAACTGTGGATTGATCACACAAGTCCATACACCACATTTGTGCATGCAGGTTTACAAAGTGGTAGGCTAAACGACCATCCTTTAGCTGTTTTTTTTTGTTTTTGTTTTTTTTTATATTTTCTTTTGTCTTCAAAAGAATTTTCTTTGAATGCATCATCACGCAGGAATACCCACAAACACAGAGTATTTTTATACCTGCACAAACGTGAGTTCATTACAGTGCTCCAGTCCTAAGAAAGTTGAATCAATCACGTTACCCAGCACGTGGAACCGAGCGTGGACAGCTTCCACACCGGATGTGGACCCACACTATAGTTTCGTTTACGCAAACCATTTTCAAGAGGACCAAGGATTGATTCTCTGGATAGATCCTAGCTCAAAAACAGTGTTCAGACTTTACCAATTGTACCAAAACCTTGAAGCAAACAGCCCCAAACATACAGGTGTGAAAACAAGCAAAAATATAGAGAACCCAACAAATTTCACGCATGTATTACTATTATGCTACTTCATATTGTGATTGCAGTGGGTCTTGAAATTTAAAAACATGTAAAACTGTAGTTTGTTAGAGACGTCACTGATGTTCGTAATGCAATTATTTATGACAGCAGATTTGGTAAGTCACTATTTCAGAGGTGCCAACATTTCTAACAAGAAAGTCCTAGCAGGCAGAGAGGAAAAAAAAGGAATTTGACCACAAATACCCTAGTGTATGTTGCTGGACAAGACTGCTATTTTTCCAGCTGTGCACTAAAAAACAGTAAAGAAACAGTGAGCCCGGTGTGATAGCTCCATTTTATTTTAATTTTTTTTTTTTAAACCAACCAAGAAACCAATTCCTTTTCAGTGAATTGGCTTAACTGTCTGGCCAATTTCATTTCCAATCAGTCTGATCACTGCTTTAGCTGAAATAAAGCAGATAAGCATAAGCATAAGCATCAGACTCATAAATGGCTATGGCTACGTAGATGTTGGCACGGCTGCTGTAGATGTTGGCACCTCAGGACAATATTGTTATTAGCATATTACACTATGAATGCCTAATTCTCAGTGGGGTCAGTGCAGTGGGTTGGTGCACCAGCATGTACTCAGTAATGGGTGTTTCTGCCCCATTAGCTCTGTACCCCCATCCCTGTGCTCACTCACTTCATGAATATGGAGTCTGGTTCTATCCATCTGTCTTCACAGCTGGCAACAGTACTACTGTCTCCAGACAAAGGAGTCCTGCTGCTGTCTGTCTCACACCCCTACGTACACCTTTTACCCCCGTATTAACTGTGTACTGACAGTGTCTGACAACCGCATATTAATTATTCAGTGTGTGTGTGCGCGCGCGCGTGTGTGTGTCCTCTCAATTAAGCCTCAAATCCAGTTCCTGGGATGTCAAATCACCGTCACACTATCTGCTATATCATGTCACACCTAACTCCAACTCCTTGTTTTCCAACTAAACTAAAACCTGCTTACCATATGACACTTAGCGTGCTTAGTGAAAGAGATGACAGAGGCAGATAAAAGAACAGGAGTTCATGTACTGCAGCTGCACAAACAGCCATCAGGCTTCCTGAGTAGCAATGAAACCGTCAAACTATGAAACAAATGTGTGAAAGCCAAGTGTAATGAGACTTCAGCACTAATGTGCACTTGTTACAGTTTGGAGACCTCATAGAGGGAGGGAATGAGAATGAATATAAAGTGAAATGGGTCCTTTTTCTTTTTTTTTTTTTTTATCTGTTTTCCAGTCACCCAAACACACAAGAATAAAACACGACGGGGCATGCTGTTGTTGTCAATGACAGGGTAGTGTGATGATTATTATCCTATATAACAGCACGTCCTGATGTGCTTTATTCCTCTTATACCACAGTGATTTGCTGGTGATATTTTATGCATTTTATATTTTTTATGCATTAATGAATGACATTGTTCTTTTAACCATTTATTGTTGCATTTAATGTCCACAAGCTCCTGTTATCACATTACAGCAGCTATATTTAGCTCTTCTGTCACCAGTTTTTTTTTTCCACTCTCTTCGTGGTTACATTTAGTGTTGTAGAATGTCTGCGAAACAAATTCCTGTTATCACATACATTCATTCGTTCCATCACCAGTCCCTCTTCCCCCCAAGTCCTCCTGAAGTTAACGAGAAAAAAAATTGCAGCTCATCACGTTATTAAGAGCCAAGAAAGCATAAAGTCCGTCCTGAAGTCTACCCTGTGGCAGAAAACTTACTGAGAGTTACAAAACCTGACACTGAGACGGGCAGTGAATAAATGGCAAATAAATGTCTCCTTCCTGAACCTTCACCATATCAATGATTCTTTAATCTGTTTATTATTAAGCTTAGATTATGTTGAGAAGCTGCCATATTAGTCCCTGTGAATGAGTTGGTACTATAGAAACTTAATTTAAAATGTTAAATATTAGAAGGAACACATTAATATAAACCTATGATTCTGGCACTATTGTCAGAGCTGCAGTTGGAGAAAATTAATCAACACCTACTGACCTTCTGTTCATAAAACAGAAAGCTGAATGGGATCAGTAAGCCTAATATGCTAGCAACCACCACGAATGTTGTTTTTCTGCAACTATAGTGCAACCAACTGATTTTCATACTCTACTTAACATACTCTTAAAACAGCTCTGTGTTAAACTGTAACCACGAAGCAAGAACTAGAGCTTACATAAGGTCATGTCACTTGAACTCAAGAAAAGAGGCTCACAATAGATAGCCATGAAAAGCACAACAATGATTCACTGTTGTCAGCAAACATTTCATGATGTGGTACATAATACTATGTCAATAACTTGAACTCTGCACTTAACAGTGAAATGGTGAAAATCCCAGGGAGGAAGCAGTCAGCATAAATGTCAGTTTCACTAAGTGCAACAGTGAGGAACTTGAAAGCAGATCTCCATTTTGACCAAATAAGTCTAGCTTTGCCCAAGAGTGATTGAGGAAACTGGCCAAAGCCACATTTCCTTGTGTAGTGCACTGAGGTGAGTGCAATCAACTTTCTTGTAGATTAAAACTCAGTGTTGACTCAGAGAGGACTTCCTGTTGCTGACTTGAGTAAATTCTGTTATTAAAAAAATGTACTGTGGTTAATTAGGAAGCTATGCAGAACATGTAAATAATAAAATAATAATGTGATATGTAAACCACCATGTGAAACATCACCTGTAGGGCTGAGGTTGTCTCATTACATTTCTTACACATATAGAAACTGGATATGCAATCTGACATGGTATTTACGTTAAAAATGCCAGACTGAAAGGGCATTAGGAAGCAGTGCGAGTTAAATGTCTTCATTTAACTTGGAAACCTGAATAATAAATCTCAGAGGTGAAGGCACATTAAAAAAAAAAGAAGCTTCAATACTGACAAAAACCTTGACTATAGTTTATATCTAGTTTGCAGTATCATTTCACTACGTGGCAAGGTGGAAGTGGGCTTGCCAGGAGAACTCCTCAGCTACACAACACACTGCTTTCTAATACACAAGTCACTCAGTACTAAGCATGCCTAAACATGAATAAAAGCTGAAGATCTTTCAAATTTTTAATCTTCAACAAGGCCGTGGTGTCTCTTCTTCTTGGGGCATGGTGGATAGAGAAGTGAGCAGTGCAGTCTCCAGTGAACAGTTTTAATGAGTGTGTGAAGCCCTGTCTTTTTCTGAAGGGAATAACTGAATGTGCGGAATGCATCCTGCCAGGAAGATGAGTTAGATTGCTGAGATGGAAAGCATGGCCAATAGAGAAAGGAACAACTCAAGAAAGGGAATTTGAGGACATGCAGAAACATGTCACTTGGAAATTTAGTCAAGCTAACTGCAAAAGAAAAATGATCCCAAAATATTTGTTAGCATTGGCAAAATTGCTGTGGTAAAAGCGCAAAAAAATAAATAATTTTTAAAAATGTGCAGCTATAGGTAAATAATCAACACCCCAAAGTTCATTAATTTCCAATAATGGCATGTCCTGAAATAGCATTTATAACACAGAAATTTGCCAACATTTATTTATTTATTTATTTATTTATTTATTTATTCATTCATTCCTTCATTCATTTATTAAAGAATAGTTTTTATTCATTTATTGTTATATTTCATGTTATGGAACATGAGTTAGTTCCTGTTATCACGTTTTATAACATTATAGCAGCTATAGACATTCGTTCCATTACCATCCTCTCTTTTTCTCTCTCTCGAAGTTAGTAGGACACACACACACACACACACACACACACACACACACACACACACACACACACACACACACACACACACACACACACACAGCTTATCATCTTACTGGGAAACTGTAAAATTCAAGTCCTCTGTCTTGAAGACTATCAGGCTTAGATTATGTACCGCACTGATTAAGGACATCTTTACTTGATGATATGAAGTAAAGACTTCGGTCTATTAAAATGGGTCCTATCCCCGGTCCTACAGTATTATAGCCCTTCAGATTTTAGAGTTTTCCCCGCTCTAAAACCCAAATATGTCCTGTTAATTGACTGATTATATTTTGTAACAGGTGTGTTAAAGCAGGAAACACAGCAAAATAATTAGGGTCCAGTACACCAGGACTAGGTTTGGGAACCACTGGACTATTACTTAGCAAGAATGTGTTCACACACATGGTTATTCTACCCCAAGTGCATTATGTCCCATTTCAAAACATTTCATCACAATGTGGTTCTGAAGTTTTTTTAGTTAGGGATTCAAATTGTTTTGCATTTGACACTAGCTTTTATGGCTATTTTGTTGCAAGCCTAATGCTCTCCTCTGAGAGCAAATTCTTCTGTTCTTTTCAGCACTAAGACTTACTGTGTTTCAACTTTCACAAAACTAAAAGAGTGAAAACAGCAGTGTTAGTGGTCATATGTCACAGCGTGTAGAGGCTTTGTGGGATAAGTTTACACTGTGGGATTGTTCACTAAGTGGAGTTAATGGATGGAGAACAGTGTCTTGTAGTGATGGACATGACATTTTTCCCCGAACTGGGTGTAAAACAGCTAACTGTACACAGACATACATATTCTAGTGACCTGCTTTAGCCCAGAGAACCACACCGTTTTTTGTGCTACATTTATTCGGGATAAAGGTAGTCACTTGTTTTTACAGATTTCACATAACATGAATGGATCCTTTCATGTGTTAAAGGTATTTGCAATGCTCCAGCTGGTCTCTAGATCATGGACCAGAGGAAATACAGATGCTCATGCTAAGTTATCCAACAAGAACATAATCCAAAACACAGAAACACAGCCTCATGAGTCACTGGGAATATTTCAGGTTTTTACAAAAATTAAGTTCCTTGTCTCGTCAATTAAATCAAGAACCAATTTCTGTTAGACTCCAGCAAATCACTGGGCATTTCCTTATTTTGTCACGTGATCACATCATGCTTTTAAGCTTTATCACATCAGTTCTAATTTGAGCTCAAGTCAGCCTAACAGGACATTTACATTTTTTCATGACCCACGTCACACTCATTGAAACTAGACAGTAGGGTTAAATGAGCAGACACAAACCCCGAGAGTACAAGTTAAATCAACCTGAATTAACTGTTTGTTTAGGGGCATAAACTGGGACAAATCCCTTTCCCAACATATATTTAGATGTTTTATACTAAATATTGTGTGCACATAGTTATAATGCTTTGTTAAGAATCGGGTCTGGGTTTGATCACCTCACAGAATATTAGGTCATTTAATGAACTGTAATGCCTTAAATATATTAAGTCGTTTTTATCCGATGTTACAAATGACAATACTTAGGTTTTGCTTAAACAATCAGGCTTACACTTCATCTGTGTTGCCACTGATTTATGTTTCGCATAAGCACGTTATAAACAATAATGAAGTAGCCCGATAGATTGAAAGGTTTAGTCCTGTGGGAAAGCAGCCAGACAGACAGTCCAGTTTCATTCCAGGTCTTCACTCTACTGATCACTCTCACTTTCTCCCTCTGCCAGTCTATGACTTAATCCTTGGTTGCTGAGCAACAGCTAACCAGTACAGACACGGGGAAACCCTCGCTCACTGATACAGCAACGCAGCCCGAGTACCATTTTCTATGATAGTCTACTTACGACTCTTCGCTCTCTGTAGTGCTTGTGCAGACAGATACAGCACAACTGGCTAAAAAGCTTCATCTAATAGGGTTATTAGCTAACTGTTTCACCCTGTGGGATGAAGCTGTTACTGGTGTCAAATATAGTCTACATGTAAGTGAAGGATATGTTTCAGGAAACTGTCTTTTAAAGAAGCAGTTTCTCTCCCAGGAGCAGTCATGGTTTACTTGGACCACCTGGCTTGGCTTACATGGAATCATGTGGGACATGTCAGACCTGCTGTCAGTTCACACAGTCAATTTTAAGCTGCTTTTAAAACAAAGCCATGTGGTGTCCCCAGCTTCTGTCCAGCTGTGAGACCTCAGAGCTCAGTCCCACTCCGCAAAGGGTCACGGGAAACTAAAGAGCTCATTTGTTGCCTTTTTTAACTTAAACACAGAGTATCAGCTCAATCACAAGACAGGCTAAACAATGTTTAGTTCTTTGTAACGGTGTTCTAACAAATTCTGCAAAATGGTTACAACTATAAAATACATGAAGTCATTTTGAATGGACTTAAAAGTAATATTCCAAATTAATCAGCATATTTATTTTGTGGAAGCACTTATGCAGTGACTGTGTGCTGCCTCACTAGGGAGCTATAAAGGCAGAACATAGTTTGTATTTGCTAGCTATTTATAAAAAGTTTTACATTTAAATGGTCATCCATAGAAACTGTGCCTCCATGTGGTCACTGTAAATCACTATTTTAGAAAATGGCACGTGACAGCATCTTGACTTTTGTAAATTTTTAAAATGACTTATAAAAGCAAATAAGATATGATTCTGTTCAGTTGTATTATGTGTATAATTGTATGTAGCTGAGAGCAGCATAGTGCATGTCAAATGTCAATGAACAAACTGAATGTCAATGACTTATGAAGCCCTGTGAAGAGCAAGTGTAGACAGTCGTTCATCTTTAAGGTGAGGAAAAATAATCACCCAGCATAGAGCTGCAGAGGAAACCATTTCACAACCCATCTCCATTTCGGAGGAGTATGAAGTAGTGGTAATGGAAGCAGCGAGATACAGGCTACCAAAAGAAAAAGAAACCAAACCCACACAGATGAAGGTCAGATTTATACTTCTGAACATTTGTGGGTGTCATACAAAAACATTCACATAGTAAAGTGTGGGCAAATCAGTAGCCCAGGCACCTGGGGCTATTATTATTATTATCATTTTTATTCATAGCTGCTTGTTGGGCAAGCAGATTCAAGAACCAGAATAATCCCTACTCCTTACTGACTTTCGCAAAACAAAACGTTTCATTTGGCATGCATGTTCAAAGCACTTCAGTGCGGCACGATGCACCTCAATGCTGCAGCTACTGCGTACTACTCATTCTGAATCCCACCACCTGCTGCACTACACTGAGGCAATCTGGCTGATGGTAGAATGGCTAAACATAGAGAGAAAGTTAAGATGCTAGCAAGCCTCGAACAATACCTTTTACATGCAATGCAAGGACAGCAAACACTTTTGCCAAAAACTTGTTCACTTTGTCAAGGGAACAAACACAATATGCTACATGATCATATGCTCGTTTGTTTCCCTTGGTCTGTATTAATGTACAGCTCATGTACAGCTTAATGTACATTAATGTATTAAACTCTTTGTAGCCTAGTCAGTTAGGTTGCCAGGCAGACAACATGGGACGACAAGCACCCGGCAAGTAAATGCTCCAGTGTGCAGTGGACTAGCTAATGAATTTATGATTTGTCCACACCTGACCTAACTGGTATCTGCCACCATACTTGCACTTGATGTGAACGTATGCTCTGGAGGCATGTAAAAATGTAGAATAAAAGACAAAGAAAGGTCTTGTTTTTCCCTGCAGTAGAGAAAGTGTATCAAATAAGTAAAGCACTGAATGTGAAAGATATTTACACATCAAGACTGGGCTCTTGTTCAGAATTAAAAGACTTCTGGTAACATAACAGTTACTTAATTAATAGCACTCTTAATTTAGTATCTAGAAAAAAAGGAGAGCCAAGATCACATTATTGTTTTCTATCAGCTCATGTTTCCAAGCTGAACAACTAATGTTCACCTCGATGAACTCCTTTCTTCTTCACGTGGCTTTTCCACCAGGCAAATACTATTCACATTCAGTCTGAGTGCTCCTGGCTTCCAGGTAGGCTGTTGCAAATGAACTCACAAGTCTGTTTATTGTAGCCGTTAAAAACCACTTCAGTGGGGAAACATGTTTACATTTGGGATAATTAGACTCTTAGATTAGACGTAGTTAAAAATATTACAAGAAGGTAGACATAAATAATAATCACGGCGCAGAAGGAAGTAGGGACAAAAACAGTCCCGTGCTTGGTTCAAATCTAAAACCCAGTGCTACTGGATACACTACCCTTTTCAATCAATCAGCAATTATTGAGATTTTGGAGGAGTGCTTTTTAGCTACTTTGCAAAGTCCACCTACCCATAAAGCCCTTCTCTGTACTGAGATGCAGATACATTTATGTGCAGCTATGCATACTCATAAATCAGCCATGAGTAACCAGTTAAATCATGCTATGAATCAGCATCACATTTCGAGTGCAGAATACATTCCATTGCTTGTTTAAACTAGTCAGATCACTTCACCACAGGAAAGTGCAGCTTATAAAAACCTCCAGACACTTCAGGCCATGCCATCCCACAAAGCCTTTGTCATAGTTTAGTAAAAGAAAAAAAAAATGAATGGTTACTGGTGCATTCATGTTATTTTTGTATTTCTGTTATTAAATTAAAATCAGTAAAAATCAAATTCTTACTGTCAGTAAACGTAAGCATTCAATGGAACAAATGGAAGTGGACGTGAACCTGCTGTTGAGGACACTCCCTCTGCTGAGATTACAAACCAGGTGATTAATCCACCTGCATCAGCCAATGACTGCAGACAGCTCAAAACCTGAAGAGCTTATTTTTAGCACTGTCAGAGTGCAGGACAGCAAGGGGGAAATGTGAAAAACCTGAGAATGAACATCCTGTACACAGTAGGCATTGGGGAGGCCAGGTTAGAGAGAGCTGCAATCACAGGCGTGTTACTGAATAAACTGTGTACTGAAAACGTGCATATGGCTGTTCTTAATACGTGGCCAAGTTTCTATACTGCCTGCTGCTTCTCTGAGTCATTCAGTGGCGTGGACGTGTGGACAGTGAGTCATACGTAGGGGTGTGTAGGCGTGAGGTCTGCTAATATTCTTGTTTCTATGAAGTAAAAATTGAAGAAAAAAAATTAACCACATACAGTCAACATGCCCTATCAAATAAGATAAAGCAAATGTGTAGCAAAGGTTTTTTTTTCTCCATACCTCAGACCCAAGCTTGCACTGGCTCTTAAAACCTAGACACCTTCTCTTGCTTCGTCAAAATGTTATCTTGATGTTGCACAGTTGAAGAATTTATTCCAAAGTATTTCTAGGAACATAAGCGCTGTATTCAAGTTGAAGGCTATCGGTGGGCAAAGAACACCACCATTCCTTTGTTCACAGAGGACTTGATCTAACAGAGCATACAGGCTTCTTTACCACATGGGCTATGGAGGAATGAGGAAATGGGCAATTTGGAAATAATCACATTGCTTTGCTCCCAGCAGAGAGCACAGAATCTCTATTTACGGATAAAGTAAAGACGACCTACAGGGTAAGCGTTTATCTCAACATGATTTTCTCTTATTTCATTAAGTTAGACAGCAACTTGTGGACTGCCCCATTTCCGCCAGTAAATCAATAAACTAAAAGCCTATTGGTCTGAAAAAACAACTGTTACAGTATAGAAATTTGAGAATGCAAGACATTAGAGAGTAACTGCGATTTGCAGCTGGTGCTGAATTATTTTGGGAAATATTTAGCTCAAGGCTGTACTGGTGATAAACATTTTAAGTATTAAGTATTATTACTAGTAGTTGGATGAGTTGTATTACATTGGGCTAATAAGTTAAACTATTGATCAGAACTGTGTGTGTGTGTGTGTGTGTGTGTGTGTGTGTGTGTGTGTGTGTGTGTGTGTGTGTGTGTGTGTGTGGACAGTGCCCGCACCATGACAGTGCCAAGAAAGAAAAAAAAAAGCTCCAGATCATCTGTGTGGTTAGTAGCCATGGTTGTGTTGTTATATACACACAGCATTTGGCTCATCTGGTTGGGCAAACTCATCTACAGGAAGTTGACACACTTGTTATTGGGTTGAATTGCAGAACACTGGGCATGAGGCAGGAATACACCCTGGATGTTATGCCAGTCCATCACAGGACACCATGCACACACATACTGATTGGAGGTGGGAGGAAACCGGAGAACTGGAAGTAAACCCATACGGATAGGATTGTTAACGCTGTCTAGGCTTAATTACAATCACAGGTTATGTCCTTTGAAAATCATACTTTTTCATGATACAAAAGTGACTTATTTTTGTTTCAAAGTTCTAACATCTGCTGAATGAGGTTATAACAAAACATGACATGCCTAAGCCACAGCATTCCTAGATCGTCCTGACGTTATCTTAAAGATGAAATGTACTAAGAGAGAAACGGTGTGCACATAAAGATGCATTGTCAAAAGCACGAGCACAAGTCTTATGTCTGCGTTCACAATTCAGCAGGGATGCTGCTTAAAGAACCTAAAGCTCCCCCTCAAATGCACACACAGCACTGGGCCAATAAGCATATGCACAGAGTGAATTAGGCAGATTGCCTTCTCTATTAACCTACTACTAGAAAAGAACAGAACCCAGCTGTGCTGGCCAAATGGCTCCTGAAGAATGTGTGTGATCTGGCTAACCATATTATACATAACATTAACAAGGCTTGAGAGAATAATATGTATTCTTTAACGATCTTTGAGTATTCAGATGAAATGTCACAGTTCTCAGTACTCATGCATCCCTGCAGGTATATACACCTTCCACAGCTTAAATAAATAATAGTCTGTAAGAGACAATGAAATGCAGAAGGTCTGTGCAACAGGTTTCTGCAGGCTGATTTCCTGAGAGCTACATTTCACATGGGCGTGACAGCAGTTTCAGCAATTGTGCAAAATCTTGTTAACATGTAGCTCTTTATCACACACAATTAGCAAAAAAAGATAAAAATATATTGTACAATAATGCAAGATCCTATTTTTATTTTTTTTGCCTTACTGTAGAAAACTGTACTAACTTTGCTCAGACTAAGCTGGTTCTACTTTGAAACTTCATGTCTTACAATTTTTCATTTAAGACCTGCATTTGCATATGCAGATCCTGAATTGGGAGTTGAAATAAACTTGTGTTAAAAAGCCCAAAGCCTGGGCAGAGCCAGCATAGCTCCTCTCAGCTGTTCTTAATGCATGGCTTTGCTCCACACACAGATCACTAGGCAAATCTGAAGGTTAATATATACAAATGAAAACTGTGATAATACCATCAAAGAGATTACTACTTCAGCATTTTGCTGGTGTTATGTAGATGATGTGATTGTGGGGGAAAATTTGCCTCAGAGCATAAACATTCCCCTATCTCTTCTAATAAAAGCTCTTTCTAGTAGACACCTGCTGCATGATTATATTGGGGAGACCATCTAGCATAACATTCTACTATAATAAGACACTCTCTTTCAGCAGAGTTTATATAGTTTGACAGTTTGCTGATGGCGTACAGAACCCCAGCCTGATCCCCAGCACCACCTCGGTGTTCATTTCATTCATAACCCCAGGCATCTCATATTTTAGCATACACAAGGCACAACTGCAGTAAATCAGTCTGACTATATCGCATATTTGAATTTTAATTATTTAAAAGATTTTGTATTCAATTCTAGGATTTTATACCACCACAGGAAACATTAGCAGCAGCACTTATGTTATAGCAGCTACAAACAGCCGTTACTTCAAAACCGTAAGGCTCTCTAGTGCTCAGTTTTACCATTGACTGTTTGAAAGCACCGACACTGAAGACTCCTAGAAATGCTTAACATCTCACCGAAAACCTTAACATATCAACAACGACACATTTCAAACCCATTTGTGAGCATCCACCATACAATATAGAAACAATATTATAGAACCAACATTAAAACGAGTGGATTAATATGAACCTGTGATTTGCTTTGCAGCTGGCACTGTCAGAACCGTGCTGTTATTGAAAATTAATCTCACTTTCTGACCAATCAGAACTGATTTCCCCGCAAATACATTTAACTGAATCCCAAATAGCTTCCTATTCAGCATAATACACCCATATATAGTGCACAAGTTGATGCATTATTTGTAAAACTGAGAAAATAATGTATGTAATAAATGACAAATTTATTTACACCCATTTACTTATATCAAGCAGCAACCAAAAAAACTGGGCAAAAAGTTTACGAAATGCATTCGATGCTTCCATAGTCTTAGTGTTAAATGACTACATATAGAACATGGAATCTTAAAAATACTAATGTGCATATTTTCTATTTGAATACATTAATATTAATAGTACTGATAGCGTTCAAATAGTGCATTCTGATTTATTAATACATCCTAAAGCACAGTATCAGGGTCATCTACCCACAGTATAATCAGTACAAAAAGTTCAAAACTCCAGAGAGGTATTCATTGCTCTCTGCCTACACAATAGTGATCTTATCGCAAGAAAAAAAAAAGTACATGTAAAAGGTCAGGATAAAAAAAAAAGAAAGAAAGAAAAAACATTTGAGTTAATTTGGTTAAAGTTTAACTACAGTGGCCAGTCAGCCACATCCCTTTTGCCACAACAATGTAAATGCCAGATTTGTCGATTGTTAGCAGAACATAAATCCCAAGAAATGTATTCAAAAATGATGTCACAAGGAAAGAACTGGTTCATGTTTTTTTTTTTTTTAATAATTGAATAAACACTTCCAGAGTGATTATACAGCCAAGTCTATATGAGCTCTCCCCTCTTTTCTGATCAGATCTGCTGCTTCCTGCTTGGGCAGCTAAACAAAATGAATAAAGTGACCCCACCTATGTGACAAACTCAAACTCTTATAATAGCAAACAAATCTTCCCCTTTTTAATCAACCCCTTTTTATCAACTGGCTAGCACAGATAAGAGTCTTGCATAATATCCCTTCTCCAGGCACAATACACTGGTCATAAACTTGAGCAGCAGTGCTGAGAACTCATTTTCAGAAAGCACATTACAACACCCTTAGGGAGCCATTATTATCGGGAGCCTGTTATTTCTGCACCTGGGGCAGCAGTAACTGCAGCTTTGGTAAAGTCCTTCATGTGGGAGCATAAGAACATGGAAAGATCTCTGCATCTGTTATGTGGCATGAAATCTGCCAGAAAATGGGCTGCCCTTGACAGGTTATAGCAGTCCGACAGCTGTTCACACAGAGTCAATAGCCTTAATAGGGAAGTACCTCTTCACTGCAAGTTCCTAAAATCTCAAAACCCACTTCTTGCAAAACTAAAAAAAACATCCTCACAAGTACACTGTCCTAAAAACCGCTTTTGTTCCCAGTTCTGGCCGATTGTATAGTGGATGATTGTCTCTGTTGGTACAAAGGCAGCTCTGTCTGTAGCTCAGAGAATGAAGAAGCAAAAGTGTACAGAGGAAGTGTGTGACTCTACGGTCTCGATGCAACACCTCCTATTAGAAGGACACGCAGTAACTGGGGTTATGAACCACAGCTGCTGTCCCTGTGGAGCCAGGAGAACATCTCCAGAGCTCAGCAGGAACCCTGAAGACATTTCTGTAATTGGTTTTGGCATTAACGCATTACAGCATTGGGCATAGTGGAACAGGAATGCACCATTTATATTTTTATTTCATTTTATTTTTTGCCACACTTCCTCTGGGAACCACTTGTTCAAGACAATTAACCTTCTAGACTGAAAAATGTATACCATGTTAGGCATTTTTCCAAAAGACTGAATCTGTATCAAAGAAATGATCTCACTTCATAGGCATTAAGTAGTTTATTTGTGTGTGTGTGTATGTCTCAAGCAGCATAAGAGAAGACAGTCTGGGTGGGGCTGTCCAAGATATTGGAATTATGAGACACACTTGTGAGACACACCTATAGCATGGCACACACTTGTGTGCTTTTAAATATCACTTACCACAACAATGCATGCAGTATATGCACTGACACTAGTGCATTGTGGGTTTATGTGATGATCATAAACTAGTTCATGAGCATGAAGAAGTGAATATTAATCTTAAAAATGCTCAGTTGTTTGCAACGTTACAAAGTCCATGATGTTTTGAAACAGGGACTAATTAAACAGGGATAGGACACTGATTGTTTGACATAGACTCTTGCTATGGCCTGGATGGCAGAACCACGATTACACCTACTCTCCATAAGGGCACTACTACACAGGCTACAGCCTGAAATAATGGATTCCACACCCTATGTAGAAGGTACTCAGTTAGAAAGCACGGTCAGGACATATGGAGATTTTAAACACCGTGTGACTGAGTGGCACCGCTGTGCGCGCGCGTACTGTACTTACTGTTTAAACATCTTCTCCATGTCTTTAATCTGCTTCCTGGAGAACTCCTTGAACTCGGTGTACGGGTTGAACACCTTCATGCTGGGCTGCTGGTGCTCACCCACTCCCTCGTTCAGCTCGCCTCGCCGCAGCAGTTTGGCTCCCAGCTCGGAGTCGGCGTTGGCCGTGGTGGCTTTCTCGTGCGCGCCGTTTTCATGAGCCTCGTCCACGGCGTGCGGCTCCTCCGCGCCCTCCTCTATCTTCAGCCGCCGGTTAAGCATCGCTGACAGCTCGTCCGAGGCCATTTTCCTCTGTTTGACTGCTTTATCACAAGCTCGCTGCCCACTACACAAACCACATGGGCTATACACCACTTCAGTCTACAACGTCCGCAGCTCGCACGCGACTACCTTCAGTGAGTAAAACCCTGAGTATGTGCTTGTACGTAGGCTTAATGTAGCGCACGAGCTTAATGACGCGGGTCAACGGCTTGTTCAGTGTCCCCGCACAGTTCAAACAGACAGCGCGCGCCTGTGTGCAGAGCTCGCGCGAACAGTAGAAGAATAACTACGCAGTTCCTGGTGACGTGAGGCCACGCCTCTTAAAGCGACCACACACACACACAGACACAGGTAAGGAATGCAGGTAAACAGGTAAGATTTATTTATAAAGCACATTTAAAACTGTATAAAGTGCTGCACATACATAAGAATAAAATTGAGACTAAAAATACAGACATGGCACAATAAATAAAGAATAATACTAAGGAGATGAAATAGTTATAATAGTAATAACAATAACTAATCTAAAATAAATAGGAGGACTTCAAAAAGTAAGCATGAAAAGATATGTTTTTAGTTTTGATTTGAAAATGCTAAGTGATAGTGTTGTAGTACTTGAGACTTAGTCTTGAGACCACAAATCAATGGCCTTGGTCTTGTCATAAACTCAGGTGAAATTTTTCTCGGTCTTGGCTCAGGCCCGAGACCATAAGATCATTTCCATGAACAAGTTCTTTGTAATGATCCTGTTACAGCACAAAATGTAAATGTCTATCTCTGCTTATGGAGTTTCTTCACACATACAACCAGAAAATTAACACATCTGAGCGTCTGGCCTCTGACTTGACGTGGACTCTGCCATGTGTGGTGTTGGCCTCGCCTTGGTCTTGCCCCCCATCATATTCAATCATGACTCAGTCTCCAGTGGCTGTGGTCTTGGTCTTGACTCAGTCTTGCCTAAGGTGATCTTTAGCCCTAGACTAGTAACTGAAGAGGTGCTCCCGATATCTAGGGGTAGGCTGTTCCAAAGCTTTGGTACAGCAACTGAAAAAGCACAGTCAGCCTTTAGCCTCTACCGAGACGATGGAACAGCCAGGAGTGACTGATCAGAAGACCTCAGAGACCTAGAAGCTGAGTATTGAGAAAGCAGGTCCATGAAGTAGGATGGGGCTGGTCTATTAAGAGCTTTAAAAACAAATAAAAGGACCTTAAATTGGGTCCATTACTGAACAGGGAGCCAGTGCAGAGAGGGTAAAACCGGAGTGATCTGATCCCTTTTCTTGCACATGACACTTGAAAGCAAAATGAATAAGCATGCCTTTGTGAAGAAATAATGATCTGGTATTTTTCTAGATGTGTCTTTACATTTGTCTCCATCCTACTGCATTTGTGCCCTGAGTATTTATTGTCCTATGTATTTATTGACCTGTCTGTTTATTGTCCTGAGTATTTATTATGTTGCATATTTATTGTCCTGTGTATTCATTGTCCTGTGTATTAATTGTCCTGTGTATTCATTATCATGAGTATTTATTATCCTGAGTAATTATTGTCCTGAATGTTTATTGTCTTGTGTATTTATCTGAGTATTTATTGTCCTAAGTATTTATTGTCATGAGTATTTATTTACTTGGGAATGTATTGCCCTGTGTATTATCTGTGAATATTTTTGCATTTTGAATTTATTGCCCTGTGTATTTATTGTCCAGAACATTTGTTGTCATGAGTATTTATTGTCTTGAGTATTTATCTATTTATTGTCCTGTGTATTTATTGTCAAGTATATTTATCATCCTGAGTATTTATTGTCCTGTGTATTTACTGTCCTGAGTATTTTATTATGCTGAGTAATTATTGCCCTGTGTAGTGTCCTGGGTTGCAATACTTGATTAAATAGAGTATTTGTTTGTGGTGTTGATATAAAAAAATATTTATCATATGTTTATCACAGGAGGCACAATGGCTTGGTGATTAGCATGTTTGCCTCGCACCTCCGGTGTTGCAAACTCCGCCCTGTGTGCATGGAGTTTGCATGTGCATGTCTGACTGGCATTTCCAAATTGTCCATAGTGTGTGAATGTGTGCACGATTGTGCCCTGTGATGGGCTGCCTCCCCATCCAGGGTGTCCCCTGCCTTGCGCCCCGAGTTCCCTGGGATAGACTCCCCCCGTGACCCTGTGTAGGATAAGCAGTACAGAAAATGGATGGATGGATGGATGTTTATCACAACTGAATCATGTAGACTTTTAGCTACAATAGGTTACATTACTCAATACTTTTTGGTTTTACTAACTGTTGGTATGCAAAAATTATTCAAACTATTAAGTGCTTTGTGATTTGCATTTGATCACCATGTACCATGCATAAATCAGTGTTACCACACACACACACACACACTCAAACCGTAACCGTATTTCTGCACATTTGAGGACTTCAATCTGTGCTCAATCCTTCAATAAACCTTATTCTCACTGACCTTGACCCTAAGGCGAACCATAACATCCAGGTGATCCTCACAAGTAGACCTATAAACTCACACACACACACACACACACACACACACACACACACACCGACCGTATTATACCAAGTATTATTACACATTAGGTTAGTGCTTTGACCACTTGAACTTTGCAGACCACATTTCAACAACCTGTAAGTTCCTTCATCATGCCACACTAGTAGTCCAGGCTCTTGTTATCTCAAAACTGGATTACTGCACTACTCCCAGGACTCCCAGCCAGCTCCAAACCCCTTTAGATGATTCAGAATGAAGCAGCACGTCTTGTTTTCAACCAGCCCAAAAGGACCCATGTCACACCCCTCTTTGTCTCCCTCCACTGGTTTCCTGTAGCCACACGCATCAAATTCAAGGCCCTAGACTTTGTCTGGAACAGCACCTGAGGTTTATGTTCCCTCCCGCAATCCGCGATCCGTTAACAACTGACGCCTGGTAGTGCCTACTCAGCGAGGCATGAGGTCCCTTTCCAGAACCTTCAAACTGACTGTCCCTCAGTGGTGGACTGAACTTCTAACCCCAATCCGGACAGCAGAATCCGTCACTGTCTTCGAAAAACAGCTAAAGACCCACTTCTTCCATGAACACTTAACTAACCCCTAACTTGTCCCCACTCAAAAAAAAATTTGGACTTACACCTGCTCTTACACCTCTACTCTGTGCACTTTGCTCCTCTAGCACTCCTAGCACTCAATTAAAAATCATGTATGGTAGCACTACTTGTATTGTTCTCTGCTTGATGTATCACTTTGCTTGTATTTCCTCGTTTGTAAGTCGCTTTGGATAAAAGCGACTGCTAAATGAATAAATGTAAATGTAAGTGCTTTGGAATCCACATGATTCTGTGATTAGATTCATTCATAACATTAAAGATGGTGCTCTTCAAGCAGGTGCATGAGTGTGTGGGTCCATACTACTAGTGTGTGTGTTTGTCTGTGTGCACGTATGCATGGAGGATTAAAAAGACTGAATGAGTCATCTGAGGCAGTGGGCTGATTTGTGACTCATGAGAAGCTGAGTAGGGCTCTTTCGCTGTCTGGCATGCACACACACACACACACACACACGCCCCTCCACAAGAGAGGAGGAGCCATATAGACACTGAAATCCCCAACTACCTGCATTCTCTCCATATAAGGAGAAAGACAGAATGAAGCGTAGGATTCCTCCTCACTGAGGAGGGGGTGTGGATGTCACTCATCATCTCACTTCTTCGTCCAATAAAAAGAGAGTCGTGTGACTATAAATAATGATTCCTACTGAATTAATCCATTCTCATCAACCTTTTGTTTTGGAAGCAGAAGTATGCACAAAGTGCACATGTTTTACTCAAAGCATGAATAATCACTAGATATTATCAGAATAATTTACAGTAATCAGCCAGGGATGAATCCCTCTCTGAAAAATAAGTAGTATTTAGTTAACATAGATGGAAGAGACCATCATGAAATGGCTGTTCATATTCAGTTTGATTGACTTTTTATTTGTTTCATCTAGGATGTGCTAAAAAAAAAAGGAACAGTTGACCATGCTACTATAATACACTGACCAGGCCACGGACTTGAAGTAAACATAAACATCTGTTTCTCTTCCCCTACAAGACAAATCTGGGTCAGTGAGGGGTGAAAATATGCTGACACCATTATATCCATCATGTCATGGGAACGACACACAGGAAATAACCAAAGCAGCTCTATGTATACAACGCAATCATGTATGTAAGAGCCTCGGTGGTAGTCAGTGTTGTTTTGCACATTATGAATTATAGGATATGACCAGCACATATTTATGGTACAGGTGTAATTCCCCTTTTTTTCAGTATGCTGTACCCTGCCTTGGTATCAACAGAACCAGCAGGCTTATTCATTCATCACAAGCAATAAACTACATAAACACACACACACACACACACACACTTCCAGTGTGTGAGACAGAGAAAGACTGACAGAGATGGTAAAGATCCTGGACACAGGAAAAAGTCTGGAGATATTAAGATAACATTGGAAGAGTTTCGTATGGAAAATTGTCAAAGGTGGTAAAAGTACCAAAATGCATTACTCAAGGCAAAGTGTAATTACTCAACTAATAATTAAGCTGGTAAAGGTTCAGAACCAAATTCTTCATTCAAGTTAAAGCAGGAAAGTATAAACTCTTAAATTTAAATAAAGTATTAAAGTGAAAGTACAAGAAACATTCACAAATGAAACTCAGACACAGATTTTAGTTACGGGTGGTAAATTAGTGACCCTTTCACCACAGAACCAAGCAATGTGTGAAAACATTAGCTAAATTAAACAGCTTTACTGCTAGTCTCTAAAATGTCAGCTTGCATGCCAACATCCTGTTAGATCTCATTCTTGTCATCACAAATGTTAAAGTTTAGATTTGTTAGGAATTTAGATCAACTACTCAAAGCTGTCTGATGCTCAAACGTCACATAATTGTACATGTATAGTATATGATTATAGATAAACACAGTGATGTAGTTTTGGAAAATGTAGTGAGTGGACTTTGGTAAATAGAAGTCAAACACATTAGTAAAGTTAGTAATTAGTAATTAGTAAAGTTCTTTACTCAAGTAAAGAACAGACATTTAAAAACCAGACTTAAATCCTTGCACTTTGTTATGACATCTGAATGTAGTAGTAGTACATAGTTTGTCAATAAAAAAGGGACTTTTTAAGACATTTTAAGGTCTAAAAGGCTTTTAAAGGCATTTTTTTCTTCTTTAATAAAGTAAGATTCGGCCAGAAGACATTTCTTTTGGAAATCCTTCGCTCTTGGCAAGGCCACTTTAGGATTCCAGAACAATGAGTCATTATGATAGTGCGGACTTCTGTGATGATGAATCAGAAATACTGCGATTTCCTTCATGGCCATCTGTACAGCCTGATACTTTCTAACTGCAGGAAAATATATCCTATACACGTGCCCTTAAACAACAGAAATATATCCTTATATACCACAAAAATACCATGTAATTCATTATTTATGTTTTCTCAGTTTGGCATACAGTCCTGTGCAAAAGTCACCCACATAATCATTATATAAATTTGTTATAAATCTTACGTTTAGACGTTATATGTTTTCTTATTTTAAACTCATCTTCAAGTCTTTGAAAATATCCCTAAGAATATTGCAAAGTATTGAATATAGGTGCTTAAATTTGTTGTAGTATGTCTAATAATGTACATGCCACATTTTGTACTTTTTTTGTGAAGTTCCAGCTTTTTCGCTGGTGAATAAACGTTATGCCATGTATCTCACGCATTGCATATACACATGCATTGCATTGGTATACTTTATATTGCCAATGTATTATTCATATAAACCATAATACCAGTCAAAAGTTTGTACACTTTCTCATAGAAGTTTTTTTTTAATTTATTCACTTTTAAAAATCAGCAACAAAGATGAACATAGAAAGTATGGAAAATTAAAAAATATATATTTTTAATACGTGTCATTGGTGTGCTTTGTATTTCCGATCAAACGCTACTACAATTAGATTTTGCATGGTGTGTGTGACACACTGAAGAGGACTAACAGCCTGGTGTTGACAAGTAGTGTTGCTCTGGTCTTTGTCTGCAAGTGTAACTGTATTGTCAGTTTGAGGGAAACTGTGCAGTGATGTTTACACCGAGAGCCTCTAATGTCTGTGCCTGTGTTAATAAGTGTTAACTCTCTACTGATCAGCATAGCAACTTCACTTTACAATGCATTACAATTTCTTATACCACAGTTCTGAAGTACTGATTGTTATAATAGCACAGCCCTGGCAGTAGTTCAGGTTTATATTACTGATCTCATTCTAATATGTTATTGTTTCTTATACACTGAAGTTATATGATGGATGGTCCATATAAATTTTACAGTTGTTGATAGGGTAAAGTTTTCTGTGCATTTTCCGTTTATGGAAGGAGTGTCAGCACTTTGTCAAATGTAAAGCTGTTCCTTAAAGTTGTCAGATACAACAGTCTTTAGTAACATGGCAAGTTGGATTTTTTGTGTGTGTTAACTTCAAGAAAGAGAAAATAGACAGGATGGTGAGGGAACCATTAGTTATAGCTGTTATACATTAGTGATTACAGGAACTAACTTGTTTTGCAGATGTTTCACAACATTACTATACAACAGATAAAAAGGGTCAACAGATAAAAAGTACATGTCATTCTTTAATAAATACAAATTGTTAGTATTGGCAAACCGCTTTGGTTTAAGAGGAATGAATCAGTTTTGGAATGCACTGTTATTGGAAAATAATCAACTTCACATTGGGCTGCATCAAACCACCCTGTCACTGTTTATTTTACTATAACCCATCAAACATGCATTTATGATGTCTTTGGCTACTGTGAGAAGTATGGCCATTTCTTTTAGCAAACATAATTTACTTCATATGGATTCAAGTGCATCTGTTATATAAAAAGTCATTCATTTTGAGGACTGAACCTGAACTAATGTCTGTGTCAGCGGGCCTCAGTGAGCTTAGCGCTCTGTTGTTGCTGTGCCACACTAGCTATCTGAGCGACCATTTTGCAGCTCTCCTGTTCTTTGTGCTCATTCATCAGGACATCCTTCTCACCCTCTGCCCTCTGCCTCCTCTCCTGCTTCCTCGACTTCTTCATGACTGCTACCTGTACAAACATCCCCATCCACGCACAAACACACATATACTGTACGTCATATACACAAAAGCTTTATATTGCACAGCATGGCCATGCATATAAAACATTAAGGTATGGGAAAATGTCAGTGAGTTTATAAGCCTGAGAAAATAGAGCCATAAAAATCACATTAGGGAAAACACAAATTAGTGGGTGCAGTTAGAAAAGCTATTAATTAAACAGCAGAGGTACACAATAAAACCCGAGTCAGAACAGCCTGAAGCACACTGCATAGAGGGGAGGGTGTACATTAGATTTATCGTGCAAGCACACACATACACAACACACTTCATATTCCTAGCTTCAAGCACAGCTTAAAGTATCAGAAGCTCTGGATATGCAGTGGGTGAATTATTTATGAAAAGCAGAGAGATTTATGATCTTAGATTTTGTTGGCGAGGTGAGACTGTGCTTCTGTAATGATGATCACATTCCCATAAGCTCAGAGTCTAAATGCACCCTGGTGTGGTTTTATATTGGTGTGTGTATCGTAGTTGAAAAGAAGATGTGGTAGGCAACGACAGGAATAGACACACACAGCATAATGAGGAGTAACTAAAACAATTTTTGTTATTTTGCAATATATAGTTTCAATTTACAATATAAAGGAAATACAGTATCACTTTTGAGCACAGATGTTGGGTGGATCTCAACAACATTTGCCAATGCAGAGAATAAAAATGTAAGAGGAAATGGGAAAGAGAACAGATTCATATAAGCATGAGATCATTTATGTTACATATAGCTCTGTAGGGAATGATCCAGAGAGCCCCAGAGAACTTACCTTGCTGAAGTTATTGTCTGGTACACACTTATGATGACCAGTTCTTCTACTCCTCCCTTCCATTTTGTCCATATTCAGAGACTGGAAAGGAAGCACCATTACAAAATGGTGGAGGGGGAAAAGAATGGATAGTTTTTAAAAAAAACTGTTTGCCAAAAAATGACATAATTTCATCAATCAACCAGAAGTTCATGTTTTTAGTGTTGCATTGGAGCTAGAATCCTAATGACTGTAACACATGAGAGACGCTATTACCTCCAGTTTATCACTGTAGAAACTGAATGCTTAAATCATCATTCACTTTAAAGATACGCACAATGTTTCACTTAGTACTAGGCTTAATATCCAAAATTGCATATTAGATGCATTATGTAAACAAACAAGAGTCTGGTTTGTTCTGAGGTCTGGTTAGATCACCTTGTAGGTATAGAGATAGAGAGCATAGTTCATCTTTTTTCAATGCGCAATTTGTGCTAGTCATTTTCTAGCCCTCAGTATTGGTTTCTGATACCAATATAGTCTATAGTCAGTAATTATACCTAAAAAGCGCACATGCATGGTAGCTGCACCTGATAAACCTTTTTATTATAAAAAATATAAAACTGATTTTATTTTTCCACAACTCCCCTCTCTTATACACGCACAGTATGATTATATTAAAAAATGCATATAAGCAAGGCGTGTATCACGAAAGCATGCTGTAATTTCCTGGATGTAAAATGAAGTCAGTGTCAGTGTCATTTTACTGCAACACTGAAATGTTACTGTTTAGACAGCTTCAGTGTCGTTTTAAAGTATGACATCACTTTTTTTTCTTTTTTTTTTTTTTTTTACAGTTCCTGCTAGAGGGAAATTCATCCTAGAAAAGTACCTGTGTAATTTTATCTCTCTCCCTATTTTCTCTTTTATTTTCTCTTTTGACAAAAGCTTATAGTGAACATACTGACAATAACTTGCTCTTACAAGCTAGTGTGATTGTACGCTACAGTTTAAAGGTATATGGTATTATATAAAACACTGAATTGATTCATTAGATGCTGATTCCCGAGCATTTATGTCTTTCACGAAAACCAACGCAATGAAAAAATTTTAAGGACCACCATTCTTGAGTTATTCAAAGTGATTTTTTTTCCTGGCTTACTAAACCGGTGCTCTTGTGAGCCCAGAAAGAGCAAAGCATTGTTAAAATCCATCAGGCACAGAGCCCGAGCACACTTCCTGTTCCTCAAGGCCTTCTTCATCTCAGCAGGGGCTGTGAAATAGAGATCCTCAGCGGAACCTGGGAGTTTTGATCTGGTGGACTGAATAATGCAGTGTGTGTCTGGAGAGCAGGTACCATGCTCGTCTCTCTGTGCACATTAATCCAACCTTTTACCTCCGGCTAGTTCATCATGCAACCAGGATCTCTTTGTCTTTTCTGTCTATCTATCTATCTATCTATCTATCTATCTATCTATCTGTCTATCTATCTGTCTATCTATCTGTCTGTCTGTCTGTCTGTCTGTCTTTGCTGTCTTTCCATCTGTCTTCACTGCCTTCCTGTCTGTCTTTTACTGTCTGTCTCTCTGTATTTACAGTCTTTCTGTCTGTGTTTAGTGTCTGCCTGTCTTTGGTGATCGTCTGTCAGCCTGTCTTTAGCATCTGTCTGTTTCTATTTTGTGTGTGTGTGTGTGTGTGTGTGTGTGTGTGTGTGTGTGTGTGTGTGTGTGTGTGTGTGCATAAGCTACCATGCTCTTCCTGCGGTTGGTGCAGTGCTGTAGCTGGATTTGCGTGTCCTCGAGGGTCTGGCGTAGTGTACTACTCTCCAGTTTCAGTGTAGCCAGCTCTGATTGCACATTATCCAGCTCAATCTGCATCTGCTGCCCAACAGCCTGGCTCTCCCTAGAGGAGAGAGAAGGAGAGAGGCTGAATAAGCTTGTGTTTGCATACTATTTATTAGTACGCTCCTGCTGAATTGTTTAGTTTGTGTCTTTTGGGTAGATTCTTGGCTCTTTGGGTAGATTCTGTGCATATTTGAATCTAATCTGAAGTATGAAATCTAATCTTTTTGGGCACCTGAGTGTTTGTATTTCCGTCTGGCTCTCTTGCAGTAGCAGGTCTTTGTTTTGGCTCTGGCTGATCTGCAGGGCGATTTGGCTTCGTAACAGCTCCAGGTCTTCCTGTCTGAGCGAGGCCATGTGCTCTCTCTCCCCTGGCGGCAGGTGCTTCAGTGAGACACATCCTGAAAGCTGTCCCTCACTCAGCTCCAGAGCTTCACACAATGCACGTGCCAGATCCACATACTAAATAGAGGCATACAACAAACAAGGGGAATTAGCTTCAAGGTTGTGTTAGATAGTGTAAGATAGATGTACATTTATCACATTTTGGAACGGGCATTATTAGGATAATGAATATTGGCCTCTTCCCAATATTACAATGATAGAACTTGTTTAGACTTGGTATTAAGATCCATCTAATCACAATTGGACAGCTGTGGAGGATAATTTATGTCCCACATTTTTTACACTTCAGACCCCAAACATGTCTTAGCTGACTGATTACATCTGGGGTAAGATGAAAATTGGGTAAGCTTGGTTAAAAATGATCATTGCATGTATTAGAGAAGTTTGTGTGTTGAAATGGGACAATGTGAGGCGCAGTGATTAAAATGCTTAGTCATAATAATAAAAGGTTTTCAGTAAGAAGTGGCTGTATTGTTAAACTCTGACAGCTCTTGAAATATTCAGAGTGGCTGTATGACACTCATTTTTATTCTAGCCATATAAAGGAAGTCACCACAGCTGCACATTGGTTAGTCTAACCCCAAGCACTGAAACCAGTGTGTGGGGTGGAAAAAAATGCTGTGATAAATTAAGTACTACTTCAAACTATTCAACTATTTCCTATAGCACTGATGAGAAAAGAAATACAAACAGACAATGCAACTAGATCACAAACAGAGAGAGAAGATTATAGAAAAGGTCACTGTATGGTTATAAGTGACCTTTCTACATAACCGGCATACAGGCAGATATGTGCATTGTCTGTCTCTCTCTCTCTCGCTCATAGACACACAAATGCGCACACACACAGAGTGCACTCACCGTCCTCTCACTTAGCTCCAAAGCATCAGACAAGTCCAGCCTTGCTGTGCGTTCCAGTGCTGCTTCACTCAGAGCCTCAGGGAAGGCAAAGCCACTCTGCACGAAGCAAACCAACACTTATAAATCTCCTTCATCATGTAACCCAGACAACACACAAACACACACACACAGAACATAAGATTTGTATGTGCACATCTGAAAAGACATATACAGTTGCTCACAGCAAAGGAGGCTTTGTTATAAATATAAATGTAAGGTCACAGTCATACCACAGAGCTGAAGGGGTCTCTTTGCGCTGCAGATCTCTTAAGCCTTTGAGCTTTCATTTGAACCTGCTTCTTTTGGTCCTGTCTCATTGGCTCCCTCTG
Source organism: Pangasius djambal (assembly GCA_022985145.1). NCBI lineage: Eukaryota > Metazoa > Chordata > Actinopteri > Siluriformes > Pangasiidae > Pangasius > Pangasius djambal. The sequence continues at coordinate 11,078,218 of CM040982.1, read as the reverse complement.
CTGGGCCAACACCTCTACAAACACACAACAGTACAGGTGGCTTCATGCCAATGTACCCTATAAGTACGTGTAGCTAGCTATAAACAAGGTCAGCAACAAGGTCTAATGCAACTCACTGCAGGGCCACTTCTGCTCTACAGCACTGATCCTCTCTTTCATTGCACTGAGGGTTTCTTTGCCATGACGTATCATTTCTTCTTGACGACAACCTTTGCACTTGGACACCTGATTAGGCAGAGTGTTGGGACTAACCATAATGGCCACATCCTGAAAAACAAAGAAAGTAGAAAGTGTAATGTATGTAGAATATCTTCTTGTAATAAGTTTTGGTGACCCTGAGAGATCAGCCTTAACATCACTCACTGAAGATCTAAGCATTACCATCTTGCATAATGAATAAAGGAGGTGAAGTAAAGAGAGATTAAATAATAGTTAAATACAAGTTGCTAACACATTGCACTATCTAGCCAAAGGAACAACACTACTTAGTGATACCGAAGCTTATGAATAACAAAGACGCAATCCCACCAATAGCTCCAGGAAGTGGACTACTTACAAAAATAAATGTAGAAGCTCTCAGTCAAGATATTAGTACTATTCCTGAAGCAATATACTGGCAATATTCTAGACTTCTATTAGATGTTTATTTGAATGGCTTGAATCTTCTCATCCATATATCATTATATTAGGTTTTTTTTTTTTTCATTTTTAAATTGCCTCTTGCTTTTATTTTTACAAAGTATTGCCGTTGACATGATGTTTTCAGGCTTAAATGCAATAGCAATAGAAAATTCTGGCAACCTCATAGGCATGAACTATAACCAAATCTACAAAAATCTACAAAATATCTACAAAAAATATGGTTGCTGACTGCCCCAAAACCACCCTTAGATATCTATTATAAGTGAGTTTTGAGTAAGCAATTTATCCAATCCTTGTCCATGGTAATCAAACACATGCTACAGATGTGGTAAATATAGATATGGTTGAAAACCACCGGAGTATTTCTTTAATGTTAGGGTTACAACACAGTCACTGACTGATAAGAGTCGTGGTTTTCTAGATTTAGATTAAGCTCACTTTCCAGATGAGGCTCAAACTAAATCTATCCACAGTAATAAATTGGTCTGCATGTATACTGGATGCCTCACCTTAGTGTGCGGGATTGTTAGAGGAAGAAGGTCTGCATGCTCTGTCCTCTCTCTCTTTAAATCTGCCTCCGTTTGTCTAATAGCAGGGATGAAACAGAGAATTAGTAACATATGTACTTATACGGATGATTAGATGTGATGAATAAAATTAATAATGTATATGTGTAGGTGTGTGGAGATTTGTCTACATCATACGCCAATTTCTCTCTCAGTGTCCTTAGCTCCTCTTCTTTCTGTTCAACAAGCTCAGCGGTCACTGATAACTTCTGCGTGAGCATGCTCAGTTGCATTCTCTGGTCCACTACCAAAGCTTTGTGTGTCTCCAGCTCCATTTTCTGCTGTTCACTCAGTTCTCCTATACACAAGAATTGCTCTATACATGAATAAAGGCTGTACTGACTGAAACAATGATTTTCTATTTGTCTTAGATAAGTGAAAAGTGGTGTTTCTGATATAATTAATTAAGAGCTGGTTGTCTGACTCTCAATTAATCGAAAGTCTGAGTGAATTGAAAATTTTTTATAATCAATTAAAAAATGGGGGGAAAAAAAAGTATAACAAGCTCTATTCAAGCAACCATTTGCCATCACTGTCGTATATAAGATCCCATACGTTTTATTTGTGCTTCACTGTATTTATTTATGCCTTTATCCAACAGAAAGTTATGCATTAGTGTAAGGTACCTGTGAGGTCAGAGAGGCGAGCATGGGCGTGGGCCAGGTCACGACTGAGAGATGTAATAACCTCACCCTGCCTGACCACTTCCTGTTGGGACACTCCAAGTGATGCCCTGAAAGAGAGAGGCAAGCAGAGAGTCATCAGAAAAAATGACAACTAATTTCTAATTTCAGCAGGCAGTGTTGCCACCTCACAGCTCCAGGTTTTCCTGGTTTGAACCTGAGCGAAGGTTACTGTCTGTGAATGTTTTTCATGCCCATGTCTGTTTCCTATGGGTTCTACGGTTTCCTACTACCTCTCATTGGCTATGCAAAATTTCCCATAGATGTGAATGAGTGTGTGAATATGTGTGGTCCCCTCCAATGAAATGGCATCCCATAGCAGATGCTTCATGCCCATTTCATTCCTGGCATCAGCTCTGGATTCACAGTGACCCTGACCAGGATAAAGCGGTTACTAATGATGAATGAAAAGGATTCTAGACTTAGTAACATTCAAGTGAGGCATCAGTGCGAAGATATAGAAACATAGTCAAAACATACAAAGGGTGTTCTGCTAACTCAGAGTTACAACACTGCTGAATCTAAAATATGAACAAGTAATTATTATATAGGCCATGTTTTTTTTAATGAACTCCAGCTTCAGTGTAATGATTTACCACTCAGATGTTCTCTTGGAACCTACACAGATGTTCACCCTCTCACACAGTGCATAGCTTTCCACAGTTTTTCCACATATCCATAAGAGTGACACAGATTCAGCATCTGATTGTGAATCTGTTCTAATATTTGTATGTTCTCACCTTATACTAATAATTGATTATTTTTGAGAAGAAATGTATTACAGCATATTAGCTTTAGCATAAGTTACAATAATCAAACAGTGCTGTGATTATGGCAGAAGAATGTGGAGTAGTTCAATGAGGCATTTATTTAATCTAAATTAAAGTAGCTAATTTTTTTAGGTTCAGCAAGATTCCTTTGGCACTAGTTTCAAACACAAAAATGCCAACACCAAGATGGCAAAAGAAAAAAAAAGGGATCCAAGCCATTGTGGTGTGAATTTCTAGTTCAGTTTCTAATTCTGTTTTACCTGAGGGATGCCACTGTCTGCTTCAGTTGCTGTTGCTCTTCTGTTTGCTCTGATGAAACACTGGGTTTGACATCCTCCATCTTGTTAAGTGCCTCTATGGGGCATTTAAATGAAGACAAATTTTATTATACACATGAGACCTAAACCATGAGGTTAATAGGACAATTAATGGAACAGCATGTTTAGGCTCCAGTCGTTTGAACCTACTACCCTACAGTTTCCACCACACAGTGGGGCAAACTTATGAAGTTCTTCATAATTCGGACCTGGTGTATTAGGTGTACGGGAGTCACACCCTTAGATAGGCCATGGAGTGTCTGATATCTTTTGTACACTTTTCTTACTCACATGTCCATGTATATGTACTTCTGTGCACTGTTTTCCAGTGTGAAAACAAGCTTCTGAAGACCGCAAGACAATTTAAGAGCAAGATATAGTCTCCAGAAAGTTCACAGCATCCTGTTTTTAAAAGTTATTAGGTGCACTCCAGCCTCTGTCTACTGACTGTTTTGTTTGAAACAATCAGTGATGGGAAAACGAGTCCACACATGTTTGCAGACAGGCTACAGGAAAAGATCTGGATGGTCATTTTGTTGGTCATCAGTCAAATGTATGCCACTTCTAGCATTCACTATTTTTCTGTGATGAAAAAGCATCAAATGCTAGAAGTAACAAATGCTACAAGTCTGGCTTGAAAGATTACGTATCGTGAAACCTATGCGAGGCAGTGACTCCCCAATACTGGAATTGTAAACCTCATATATGACTAATATTCTTTATAATACATGTGATTTGAAAAATAAGACAATTGTGCAGTGTAGAAAATGTCATTTGTAGTGACAATTACATACTAAAACTCAATCTCTGTCCACAGTTTGTCTTGGGCGCTTCTCACCTGCAAGCTGCTGTGTTAGTGAGTCTCTCTCTTCCTGCATCTCTCTCACTTTCTGCCGTGCTGAGCTCATTTGCTCCTCCAAGGCAACAATGGTGTGAGCATGTTGCCGCACCTTCATTTCAATTCATTAAGTTGGTTTTAACTACATTCCGCACATGCATATAGTACACCAAAAGGATTTTCATTATTCCAAATCTGCAACACAAGTGAACCACTGTACCTGCTCCCTGTACTCCTCAATCTCCACTCTGGATCTCTCTCTCTCTTGCTCTGCTCCTCTCTGCAAGGCCTCCTCTACTCTTCTCCTCCACTCATCCTCTCTTACCTCCTCCTCCTTCATTTTCTTTCTCCACTGCTCCTCTTGCAGCTCTACTTCTCTAACCTTCTCCCTCAGTTCAGTTTCTCTTTTCTCTGCTTCCTCCAGTTTGGTGCGCCACCTCACCTCCCGCGTCTCCATCTCCGAATGCAGAACAGCCTGAAGGTTAGATGTTACAGATGTTACAGATGTTAAATGATAGAGCTAGAGGATGTCCAGGATAACATACAATATTAATGCTTTACATTAAGGTTCCCTTAACTAACATTAATTACTTCATTACTTAACATTAAAAAACCATGAACTTCAGCATTAATAAATGTAATGTTAACAAAATAACAGAGTTAATATGTATTATTTGATGTTTAAATGTTAATGAAATATACCTGTACTGACTAAAATTTAATCCGTGACTAAAAATAAGTCCACATAAATTAACAAAAAACAATTATAGCATATTACAAAATGGTTATAAAATTACTGAACTCTGAGTTTCAGGTGTAAATACTGAAGTTTGCTTTTCAGCCACATTTCTGAATTTTGACAGTTAACAACCACAAACATGTTAATTAAGGTGTCGGATCACGTTAGTCATTTTGGGCCTAATTTTACTAACTGATTGCATAAACATTTGTTTATGCAGGTGTTTTGGTTATTTGAGTTATTCAGTTAATTATTAGAAACACAAGTGTTAGTTGCTCTGTTACTGTTACGGTTTATTAATGCTGAAGTTCATGGTTTGTTTATGTTAACTAATGTGTTAAATAATGTCAGTTAGGGGAACATTAATGTAAAGCGCCACCCATAACATTACACTTCAGTTCCTAATCAGACCACAAACTGGAATGTTTATTTACAGTGGATGCATGTATTTTTATTTCGATGTTAAATCACTTACACAGTTTACTTGCTCACTTATCACAGGGTACAATGTTCGTTTTGACTCACTTCAGCTTTTCTGGCTGCCTCCAGATCAGTGCTCATTTTCTCCAGCTGCACTTTCATAGTATCCTCCATCTTTGCCTGTTTTTCCTCAGCCTGCACCATTAAACACATCCAGGGAATTGTAAAAAGGATTACACAGTTTGAAATTCAATTTAGCGCATGTTGGTCATCTGCCTGTGAGGTTCTTATTTCAATAAGAACATCAACAAGCAGTCCTCTTCCCTCCAACCAATCTCACTCTGTCTATTAAATTCCACACGCCAAGTTTAAAAATGAAGAATAGAAATAAGCATCTCTTGTGATAGAAAAATATCAGCGAGAATCAAGGGGAAGGTGTACAAGACAGTGGTGAGACCGGCCATGCGGCATGGTTTAGAGACAGTGTCACTGAGGAAGAGACAGGAGGCAGAGCTAGAGGGAGCAGAGCTGAAGATGTTGAGGTTCTCTTTGGGAGTGACAAGGTTGGACAGGATTGGGAACGAGTACATCAGAGGGACAGCTCATGCTGGACGTTTGGGGGACAAAGTTAGGGAGGCCAGATTAAGATGGTTTGGACATGTTCAGAGGAGGGAGAGTGAGTATATTGGTAGGAGAATGTTGGACATGGAGCTGCCAGGCAGCAGGCGAAGAGGAAGGCCAAAGAGGAGGTATATGGACATAATAAATGAGGATATGAAGCTAGTGGGTGCAAGTGTGAGGATGCAGAAGATGGGGATAGGTGGAGAGTGATGATTCGCTGTGGCGACCCCTGAAGGGAAAAGCCGAAAGAAGAAGAAGAAGAAATAAGCATCTCTATTGCAGCTCAGAGAGAAGCTAACATCAGGCTCAGAAAATGCAAAGCAGAAGCCTGAAGTGAAGGAACTCTTAGAGCCACTGTGATACAATACGCTTTCGTTTTTAAAGGTATCTTTAAAATCATGTGATTTTAAGTCCCAAGTTTGCCGAACTGGAATAAATGTAATCTGTGCTCCAGATCACTGATACCAAATTAATCGTGATGTGATGTCACTATGTGTCATAGCTTCACCTGAAGTTTCTGATGCGCCTGTTGCGTAGTCTCCTGTTTGATCTGCATGTCATCAGCTTGGTCCTCCCTCTCTTCGAGCTGCTTCTTCTCTGCCTATCATGTGCGTTACATTAGCTGTGTTTTTATGTGCACTGATGTTTTATAAGATTAAAGTCTTTCTTAATCTACACTCTAGAAGTATACATTTAAACCTGTAGCTTCCTGAGTTGTGACTGGATCTCCTGGTGCTGATGGCACAAAGTTTTTACAGCACCTGAGACTCCTACAGCAGCAAGTGAACAAAACACTGTTTTAAATGCTTTGTCATGATCTCTGTATTATTTGTTTGTGGTTCACATTTTCATGATCTCTTACCTCCAGTCTTATCTGACACCTCAACCCCAGTTGCCAGCAGCGTGTCTGCTGTGTCCTGTAGCAGTGTGTGCAGACTGGTCAGGATAGAGAGTGTATGAGTCTGAACCCAGCTGACTGCAGGACACACATTCTCATCCTGGAGAGCAGATAGTTGCCTCTGCATGGCATCCACCAAATATACCTGTTGTACATTACTCTATGTACAGTGGAAACAGTCAAATATATCCATTACGCTCTGCATTATGCACTATCACTGTTCCATTACAATTTGTACTTCAATTCAGTATTATTAGAACTACTTGAGTACAATATTTTTCAAATAATAATACATTTGATTTAAGAAATATAAATATTATTAAGGACACATAAAGTGATGATAACTCAAATGCAAAAATAATGATAATGGTTATGGCAATATATTTGGCGAGTCTAGTATTTAATTTTGCTAGATACTCTATTGCTGTTAATTGCATACACTTCTTTAATCAAATTTAATAGCCACAGCTGAGTTTTTGCTCTAATTTGTTATAAATAAAATAATTCGTTCCAATGGCCCTTATTCATCAAAGTTGTATAGAAAAAAGAGCAGAATTGAATGCCTGGGATGATATATGCTCGAATCTGTGTCTGATGTCATAGAACATCAAAACGTGTGATTGTTTTGAGCTCAAGTGATCAGCTTCTGGGATTGGAGTTTGGAGCTCCTTTTTTATAATAATAATAATAATAATAATAATAATAAATGACAGTCTAAATGTCATATTTAGTGTGAAATCATTACTGTTAGCTATTGTGTCTTTCCAGTAGTGTATTTCATAATACCTGAAATTCAGCAAGTCTGGCCTTGAGTTTTTCAGTGTCTTCTTTCGCCACCATTTGGTTCTCGTTGTGTTCTTGAAGTTGTTGCTCTAATTCCTGCACTCTGGAGTTAATCACTTCCTTCTGTTTCCTTAACTTTGACAAACGATCCAATATCTACACAAAGAACACCAGATTTGTTCACTATAATCTGAGCTAAATGTGTAACTGTGTAACACATGAATATATGCAAAGATGTATGGACAGATGGATGGATGAATTAACTAACAGACTGATGAACCTGACTGTAACTGGAATTACTTTTACATTACCTCTTGTTCTGATACTGTTTCTGAAGTGACGAGTACACGTTTCATGATTTGACTGCAAATGTTCTCAAGCTGAAAGGAGATTAAGAGGTTATGATTTGCTGCTAGAAATCAAAATGTATGTTATAGTTTTTGATTACAAAACTTCCTCATTAAATGATTGGTCCCTCACCCTTGTCTGTGTGTGTCTTAGTTCTGATTGAGCTTTCTGTTCTCTCTGGAGTGTTTGCTGCTGATGCAGCTTCAGTTTGTTCATCTCAGACTGTAGAGAGCTCTGCTCCTACACCATAACATACAAACACAGGAGTAAGACCAAATGAAGAGAATGCGATGTGTATATACATGCAATAAGTGTTCACTGATTTTGTATCAAATGTATTAAAATACATTTACAGACCTGTCAGTTGTGTCTGGACAAGTACTGTATAATATGTATTTTAACTAAGATTAAAATATATTTTTCCTGGTCAAGATACTGGTGTATCCACAGCCTATCCCAGGAACACTTGGTGTGTGGTGGGAATACACCATGGATGGGGCATCAACCCATCACAGGGCACCATACACACACACCTATGGGCAATTTAGCATAGACAGTCTGGAATGTTTATTGGAGGAACAAGGAGGACACCCATGCACGGGGTAGCAATGCTATCCTCTGCGCCACAGTGCTGCCCTGTTATAAATATATTGGTCAGACCTGTGTCTTCTGATCCAGTCTGTGTTTGAGTAAGTCTCTCTCTGTGTTCTGCTGCTTCATCTCTCTCTGTTTCTCTCTCAGTGTCATCTCCATCTGCTCCACAGTCTGCACGAAAATACAGATCACTTACTTTCAAACCAAAACATTACGATTATGGTCCGAATGGCACATAAGATCAAGAATGTTCACCTTTTTGAGGGATTCCACCTCTTTTCCCCTGGCAAGACACTCCTCCTGGTTCTTCTCAATCTCTTTCAGCTTTGACAGCTATGAGAGAAGGAGCCACACTTAAAAACAATGATATTTTGAAAACACTGGAACTAAATACCAGAAACAAGGAGAGAACAAAGTTGAACCTTATTAGCCATGTTACTAAGCTGAGCATCCTTGTGTCTCACATCTTTTCTGAGATTGTCGACTTCAGCAGCCAGTTTTAATGCCTGTTTCTCCCGAGCCAACAGATCCTTCTGCACGCTGTTGATCAGTGCTGGAAAAGTGAAGTAGCACTCGATTCCTTGACTTGGACTTGAGTCTGACTTATATTTTAATTACTTTTATCAATTTTTCATTACTTGTACCTTGACTTGTGCTTACTTAAAATGACCTGAGATGATAAGAACAAGATTTTGAGGCTAAATCTTTGAGGCAAAATCTATTTTCTTTTAAACGTCAAACAGTGCAACCCATTTAAGACTTCACTCTGACTTGACTTGAGTGTAATCTTATGTGGACTTATATGGACTTAGACTCGAGAGTGACTTGAACTCGAATTCTACTTGGTAAAACAATATCGGCAAATTAATCAAACACATAGCAAAGCAGCACCACTAAAAACATTAGTAATAGTCTAACACTACGTATTCTAAAATATGTTCTAAGAGTTGTTCTAAAAATGACTCCAGTATTGTCTGAGGGATGGCACCCCATGGTCAGACATCAGGTTAGGTGTCATATACACTGCCCGGCCAAAACAAAGTCGCTGTTTAGATTTTAATAAGCAAATACATAAGAGTCTATGAATGGATCATTATTAGAGTGATTATAATGTTTCTAGCATGTTATATGTTTGGCAACAGTTCTTTTAATCTTAAAAGATGAAGTGTGTAGCTTTTTAGTTCTTTAATAACCATGTAGAAAGACGTATCATGGCCATATACCAGGATGACACTGCCAAGATTCATCAGGGTTAAAATTGTGAAAGAATGGCTCAGAGAGCATAAAGAATCATTTTCACACATGAATTGGCACCTCTGAGTCCTGAGCTTAACCTCAGTGAAAGTCTTTGGGATGTGCTGGAGGAGACTTTACAGAGTGCTCACCTCTTTCATTGCCAGTACAAGATCTTGACCAAAAACTGATGCACCGCTTGATGGAAATAACATCACAACATTTATGTCTTTCTACATGGTTATTAAAGAACTAAAAAGCTACACACTTCATCTTTTAAGATTAAAAGAACTGTTGCCAAACATATAACATGCTAGAAACATTATAATCACTCTAATAATGATCCATTCATAGACTCTTATGTATTTGCTTATTAAAATCTAAGCAGCGACTTTTTTTTTTTTTTGCCAGGCAGTGTATTTGGTCAAAGTAACAGTGAAGAAAAGGTATATGATCATTATTCTACCTGCTGACTTGCTGTTTTCACTCTTCAGCTTATCCAGCTGTTTTTTGAGATTACTGATCATCTGATCTCTCTCTGCTACAGCCTGGCCATTGAGCTCACCAGATTTCGCCTGCATCTCCAGCATCTACACACAATGAGCACAGATGTTACAGTCACAAGTTTAGCTGAAGCAACAGCAAAAAAAAATGTAATCAGTATTTAACCAGTAGGCTGTGTTCTATATGTTTACAGCAAAAGCGAGAAAGACAGAGTAAGGCAACAAGAGAGAAAAACACAAAGGGCAACATTAACACTCAAAGCTCCACCTGCTCCTTTAGCTGTTGGATCTCCTCTTTTTTCTCCTGGATGTCACGGCTCAGGTTGCGCAGCTTGTGTCTGATGTCTGGGTCATTGTGGTTGCTCTGAGAGAGCTGCAACCGGAGTGCTGACACCTCCTCCCTCAGAGCTGAGATCATACACTCCTTCCTTTGAGCTTCACCCTGAGACGCTAGCACACCACTCTGTTCCTCCCTACACCTCACCCAGCTTTCTTCCTATGGACAACAAGGGCTTCATAGAAATTCAGATGTAGATTTAGATCCCTACTGAGCAAGCAAGAGGTGACAATGGCAAAGAAAAACTCCCTGAGACAACATGAGGAAGAAACCTTGACAGGAACCACACTCAAAGGTTTCACAGACTCTTCTGGGTGACTCATCTGGGTAAATCATTACAGTATAGGATTCCTAGGATAAGCATAGGACAGTCTTGATGATTACAACAACATGTAAAGTGGCCTAATGGTTAGAGGGTCTGACTTGTAACCTGAAGGTTGTAGGTTCGAGCCTCAGAGCTGGCAGGAATTATAGATGGGGGGAGTGAATAACCAGTGCTCTCTTCCACCCTTGATACCATGAATGAGGTGAGACCCTTGAGCAAGGCACTGAAACCCCCAACTGCTCCCTGGATGCTGCAGCAAAAAAGGCTGCCCACTGCTGTGTGTGTGTTCACTACTGTGTGTGTGCACTTGGATGGGTTAAATGCAGAGCACAAATTCTGAGTATGGGTCACCACACTTCACTTCAACAGTTTTTAGAAAGTACAAGTCTGCAGGATCCAGGTTAGATTACCCACTGAAGCAAGGGTGAGTCTTGGCATAAAAATTTTGGGAAGTGCAAATCTTTAGGGTATCCTTGTGGTTCCATTCATAACAGCAGAAAGTAAGTCACTGGAATACTGGCAGTCTAAGAGCAAGTATTTGGGCAAGATTGTAATTGTCAGAATATAATGGCTATAGTTTTGAATTTGTGTTATCACAAATGATGTTTGTAATGTGTCACACCTGAGCCTTCTTTATCTGGTCTTTTTGTTCTCTCTCTCTCTCTCTCTCTCTCTCTCTCTGAATGTTCCTCAAAAAAGCAGCAATTTAACTTTTGAATGTTTAATTCACCTTTGCTAGTGAACTAAGTGAAAGCTTGCTGTAATGTTCCCCTTAGTCTGTTATGTTCTACACCAGTGTGATTGCTGTCTACCAGCCTTCAGCAATTACCACTCCAGTTCATCCTAATATCCTCCCTTCCAGTGCAAACCTGTTTTATAGGATGTCATTGTATGCTGTACATTACAACTTCCCTTCACTGGAACTGAGAGGCCCAAACCTGTTCCAGCATGACAATGCCCCTGTGCACAAAGCGAGGTTCAGGAAGACATGGTTTGTCAAGGTTGCTGTGGAAGAACTCTACTGTCCTGCACAGAGCCCTGACCTCAGCCCCACTGAACAGCTTTGGGATGAACTGGAACGCTGACTGAGCCCCAGACCTCCTCACCCAACATCAGCGCCTGACCTCACTAATGCTCTTGTGGGTGAATGAGCACAAATCCCCACAGCAACACTCCAAAATCTATTAGAAAGCTTTCCCATAACAGCAAAGGGGGACTAAATCTGGAATGAGGTGTGACTGTCAGGTGTCCATAAACGTTTGAACATATAGTGTAAATTTTGAATAATTCTTTTTTCAGTACAGGAAAATGTGTCAAACTTATTGCTCATAGAGATCGGACATATGCTACAGATATGGTGGACAAAGATTAGATTGAAAAACACAGGAGTTGTACCCACCTTGTCCTGTAATAAGTCCTGCATGCTTTGACAGCTCTGGGATATGCTTGTATTTCGAAAAATGAGTCCCCTTCCTATGCTGCTGGCCCAGCTTCCTAGGGCAATAAAGAGCATTAACCGTACTAACATTTATTACTGGTACAATTACTCCCTTCATTGATTATCCCAGATAAATAATGGCTTTTACACAACTTTCACTGTCGCCAAATTTTAGTAATGAGAAAGATAGTTTTAATGAAGTAGAACAGAAGCACTACCTGGTCTACGAGAGGAGCCACTGTACTCTGGAACATTTATGCCCAAACCGCTGCGTTTAGCTCCTGCACTTGCAGGTCGAGGCCTGCGAGGAGGATGAGGAGTCACAGAAGAGGACAGTGCACGGTTCCTTACTCCAGCTGGAGAAGTGGCAGACTGGATAGGCAGAACAGGGAGCTGAGTGAATATGGAAAAGAAATGAAACACCATAATGACCAAATGCTAACAATACAAGAAGGGGAACAGTTTCAGCAAATGGCAGAAAACAGGAAATAGAGTCGTTAACTTACTTCAAGACACTTTGTTGACTTGACATGATCACATAGCTCAAATGGCATGTGTTATCTGGTACAGTATTCGATGTTTAGAATTAACAGAATTAATCAAGAAATATTCAGAACATTAAGAAATAATCTAATTGGGAACATTTCTACATAAAACATTCTCCATTGTGTATTTAAACATGTCTTACTGGGTCTGCAGGATCCACTAGGAGCTTGTAGGCTGAGCCTCCGTAGCCAAAGTGAATCTCATCACCTGGTGTAAGACGCACTGTTGCGTTGTGTATGCGACAGTCATTGACATAAGTGCCATGGGCAGAGTTCAGGTCGTTAAGAACATAGCAGTGCTCCAGCTCATTCCATTCAATAGTAGCATGGTGCTCATCCACACCACCATTCTATAGGAGTAAAAGTATAGGACAGTCAGAGATCCCACCCATCTCCTTACGGACCAATTAAATTCCCCTTTCCTTCAAGAAATTTGGTCGTATTTTGCTTCAGAATTAAGTCTTTTGAGTTGACTCAATTGAGCTGACTCAATTTTAGCCATAACTGCCAAATGTCATAGCAATATGGTGTCTATGTCTTTTTATTACCACTTGTAAAACCAACTCCATAATTATTAGCACCATTCATAAAAATGAACAAAAACAAATATATAAAATGAGCAGCACCTGCAATTAGTGATAAGTTAAACATATGGTGATGTTGTTTAAACACAATTATCTTAACTTCTTTCAAAATTATCAGCACCTCCTGGAGAGAATAACTGCACTAAGCCTCTTCCTGTAATAGCTAACCAGGTTGGAGTCACTTATACAGTAGATGACTCATGAACCACTCCTCCATGCACAACATGTCAGGCTCTGAGTTTCCACAACAATTACTGTATTGATTTAAATGTATGTTTAGGGTCAATCTCTTGTGCTTGAGCACAGATCCATCTACAACCAAATCTCAATCAGGTTTTGGGCTTCAATATCTTGCCCTCTATTAGAATTCTTGATGAAAGCAATTTCTTTCTTTCTTTTTTAATAACGACAATTTGTTTGCATTCATTTTAAATATTACTTATTGGTGCCAATTTTGTCACATATTTTTTTTAAGCCAAGTTGATTTTCTTTTGCCGTCTCACAGCTTCACAATCCATGGTTCGATCCAGAGCTGAGTGTGTATGGTGCCCTGAGATGGACTGCTGTCACATCCAGTATTTCCAGGATAGGCTCCTGATTCACCACAACTTCCACCAGGATAAATGTGCTACTGAAGATGAATGAATGACTGAATGAAGTTGATTTTCTTATTAATTAAGTGGAACTTTTAGATAGTTCTGTGCAGAACTTATATTACCTGGCCATTTTGCCTATATCTTTAAGGGTGTCATTAATTCTGAAGCTGACTGTATATCATTATTTTAAAAAAAAATTGACCTTAAATAAGTCCTAAAAGTAAATCTCACCTGATAGTGCTAGCAATGACATGCTGGTATATAGCCTGCTTGTCTTTTATGAGATACAAGGAGTTAAAACTGGGTTGAATGATATCACATCAAGAAACAAAATAACTGTCTGTTCAAAGATATGAAACATCAGCAATAAGAAAGAAAGAAAGAAAGAAAGAAAGAAAGTTTATTAATGTTACCTGGAGGCAGAGATCTGAATCCCTGTGTTTTCCCACTGTAGTGCTCTTGGGTTGGAGTTTAAATATCCAGCTTAAGGTTTTAAGATAACCCTTCATTTTATTCTGCTCAACAGAATTCTTCAGAATAACCAGAGAACACACAAGTAAACTGCAGCACTGATGGATTTAGGTCATTTTATATATCGCATGTATATAGTTCCTCTTGATTTACACGCGTAATGAATTTACTCGCATTTACTATTTCGCCCCTTTCGTCATTCACCTCAATGAAATTATGAAAATCCCTCGATGAAAAGTCACATCGTTTACATATCTCTGCAGCCTAAAACCTCAGGGAAACGGAGTCAAGTCACGAGCCGAAGTGTGTACGGGCGTCATGGCAACACTGTTAGGGAAACCACGCCCACAAAAGCGTGACTACGTCCAAATCGCACACTATAGCACTACAGAGCATGCTTATAATAGTATGCCACTGGGGAGCGTAGCCCACTACTCTGGGATACTACTAAGTATGCCAAAGTGCTGTTTTAGACATAACCTGATACAGAGCAGTAATGCGCGTTTCAACAATTTTGACATCCTATCTAGTACGGAAGTTAAGGACTCATTGGAATGGGACTGTAGCATGAGAACTACTTTTACATACTTTTTAGTATGGAAGTGCGCAGTTTTGAACCTAACCATGCACTCCGACTCCGTCTATATTGCGGTAATTTATCCATTAATTGGTTAGACTAAGCTGTTTAGAGACAAGGAGAGACGTTTGAATTACAAAACAGATTATTTCATTTAAAATATTCAATATATAATCATGTCATGTTTGTATAAATTTCATTATAAATGTATATATATATATTTTTTTACATACGAATGCCCTGTTGTTGTCCATTTGTTTGTTTGTTTGTTTGTTCAGTTAGTTATGTTAATAAATTATAACAGTACTATTTATGAAATATATTTTAATTTATTTGCATTACAAATGATTATTATTTATTATCCTTAGATTATTCTAAAGCTAATCCCGTGTGCAATATTTGTACAATATGTATCAAAATATTTTAATTGTAGAAAAGTCATAAAATAAGAAAGTATTTTTAAATTTAAAAGGAAAATTTTGGTAAATCATTCTAGACAGACTACTTATCAGAAATATTTAGTTGGTGTTTGTAGACTGTTATAGTCCACTGAAAGACATATTATTAAAATATAATAAAATCTCAGACAAACTATTGCTGTATTTGATACCAGACCAGATAATCAGTTAAGACATTTACATTCTGAGACAAACTCAGCTTTATGGACCAACCCGAGAGTCAGGCAAAAAATAAATAAATAAAATTAAAAAAATAATAATAATTTTAATGCTGAGCTAAAGAAAGTGTGTTTTGTGTACATGTAGTCGAGATGCCTTTTCTAATGGCTCACTAACCCTTTAATGGAAGTGCATATTGTGTTGATTGATTGTTGATACGTACAAATTGTCATTAGCAGTTGGGAAAAAATGAAGAAAGAGGACAAGCAATGAAAGTAATCTCTTTTATTGATGTGATATTTTTATTTGCTGATGAAGCACACCAGTTTAATTTGCGGTCATTACCTAGAAAAGAAAAAAGAATCAATTAGTGTTTGACCTTAAGCACTGAGATAAGCATCAGATCCTCTCTGCAGAAACTACACAGGGTTGCTAAGTGAACATATTAACACACATCTAACTGTGTATACAATGTTATTAAGAGTAGAAGACTGCTGTGTAAGATATAAATGTGTAAGATGTTGGTGCACCCACATTGTTGATCCAGGGGATGTAGGCAGAAACACGGGTGAAAACGGAAGGCTTCTTGTAGTAGTTGCAGCCCAGACTGGAGCCGAAGCTTACCACACCGTAAACCATCCAGGCGCCATCAGATCTCTGACAGTTCAGAGGGCCACCAGAGTCACCCTGTACAAGATAATTACAAGCATGTCTGTACAAGCAGTTACAGAATAGCATTTGTGTGAGTGTCCATGTGTAGGTGTGTTCCTTTTTGCTGTACTGTGACCTACTGAGATGATTATTATACAGTGTTGCTTAGTTACACCTTGGTGTTACACTCTTAGAAAAAGCCTTCTTCAAAAGTTTTTTTTTTTTTTTGTATAATTAAGGGTTTAACTATCTCAAAGGGTTCTAGTTTTGAACCATTTCAGTACCTAAATACTCTGTTGTAGGGTTCTACATCTAACTTTTAAGGGTTCCTCAGAGACACTGAAGAATACTTACAGACCGTATGGTACAAAGTTATTTGCCTTAGACATTAAGGCAGTCTAATCTGTTAAGGCAATCTAAGACATTAAGGCAATCTAAGGCATCTGTTTTTCCAGCAACTATCTTAGACTTGTTTGTATGTAGCAACTTGCTCATGCAGCAACTTTATCACCGTCAGTTCTTTCCGCACCTCTGGGTTTAAAACCGAGTTGCTTTGAAATAAAGCATGTGCCAAAAGGTGTAGAATTGACCTGCATATAGCTGATGAACTGGAGAATAGCATGTGTCAGCATGGTAATTGTATTCACAGCATTAATGTGTATGCCAAATCAATATAATGGGAGAAGTCAAGCCATGCTTGAGGCTTGAATGCAAGGTGGTGTAGAGTGGGATGTGCCCCTGTTTGCATATAGGAATGTGAGAGGTATAATGCAGCATTGCAGAAAGGGAACACAAAACAATGCACTTACGTTGCAGCTGGCCAGCTGGCCATCTCCTCCAGCACACACCATGTTATCAGTGACCAGTGTGCCCCACCAGTCATACCTACTGCAGATATCATAGCTAACTATGGGGAGCAGAGCCTGCTGCAGGATATCTGCAATGGGACCTCCGGCTGGAAAAAGAGAGAGAATGAGAGACAGAAAAATATATAACTTAAGGTTATATAAGAACATATAATAATTTTGGTTTATTGTTTACTCCTGAAAGAACTAAGGATTATCCAAGGCAAAAAAAAAAAAAAACAATATATGAAAGTAGTGTTGTAGTGATGAATAGTTGTTCAACTCACTCCAAAGACGGCCCCAGCCAGTGACATAGCAGGGGTAGTCATTGGGCAGCACCAGTCCATCGTCAGGCAAACAGGCAGGCATGATGGTGTCAGAATACTGCACACGGCTCGCCAGCTTGATCAAAGCAATGTCATTCCTGAAAAATGAGGAGACATAAACAACCATAAAGAAAAGAAAACAAGATAAGCATGCTTTAAAATGACGTATTAAAACGTCAAACAAACTGTCATGTATGCATACTGAAGGAGCTGTTGCTATTAAACAGTGTTATTCAGTGGTGTTACTCTGGGGCTTACTGAAACTATATTTAAGTCACTAACCTGATTCTCTGGGAGTCCCACGCTTCATGGACAAAGATCTTCTCAACACCCAGTTCAACGGAGCCCGCCTCATTGGCAGTGTTCAGGCTGTGCTTGCCCAGATACACTCTGTAGGTTCGACTGCTACTGGACCACATGTATCAAGTTTAGTAGAGTTTAGTAGATCTGCTTTCATATTGAATTAACTAGCATCTATCAATATATTTATCAATTGGTATCATGCATTTTGAGACATGATACCAACACGGTTTGTTATTATAAACTTGGTTCACCACTGAAATAAAAGTA
Source organism: Pangasius djambal (assembly GCA_022985145.1). Taxonomy (NCBI): domain Eukaryota; kingdom Metazoa; phylum Chordata; class Actinopteri; order Siluriformes; family Pangasiidae; genus Pangasius; species Pangasius djambal. Next base: position 11,060,381 of record CM040982.1, on the reverse strand, counting down.
AGGAAAAGAGGTCTCTTACCCGATGCAGTGAGCTGCAGTAAGAACCCACTGCTCAGCAATCAGGGTTCCTCCACAGGTGTGGTAGAAGCTGGATGAGCTCTTGTACTGGAGAGAGATCTGCAAAATGAAGGAGGAATTAGCAAACATGAGAAATTTACTAGTTATCCAGGTCAGTACTCAAAAAAGATGTAAGAACATTTCAAATCTCAGTTCCAAAACATACAATACACAATAAAATGTATGAAACACTGATAAAAAAATGTGCACAGTACCTGCCAGGGCCAGCTGTTGGCCCTAACATCATCACCTCCAACCACCCTGCTCACAACGGGTGGGTAAGTGGGCAGCCCACATCCATAGGCTGTTTAAAACACGCACACATGATAAAAAGAGGATGAAATGCTTTAACGTTTTCTTCTTAATAATTACTTAAAGCTTTTGTCAGAAATGACTGAACTACAACCATGGTGGTGGGAAATGTATTAATGTACTAATTCATGTAATACTTTGTAATATAACACAGTGCTGTCTAATTCTCAAATATGACTGATCAGAAGATGTTGATTAATGTTGTGTTCTTTACTTAATTTATCTCGCCTCAAGTGCTCACACACATGTACATATACTCATTTTTCTTCCACTGTCAGGCTTACACTGAAACATAATTTAACATATTTAAACATATTTTAAAATAACTTAAAGCCTAAATTAGAAATAATAAAGATCAAGAACATTATTAGCTAGAAAGCAATGTTCCTCTTACCGCCAACGACAAACAAAGCCAAGACCAAGAGATTCATGTTGAATGTACAGTAGCTGCTGCAAGTTTGCACTTTATATACTAAACAGCAAAAGACTAAGAATTTTAATTCCACCTACCTTGTTGCTTCTGCCCATGAATACTGTTTAATTTCACAGATAACTGTCTTAAAATACTTGCATTATCTTTATCTGTACACTTGTCCTGTGAATTTCACAGCTGACATCAAGAAACCTGACATGACTTATCCTTGATGGCTCAAAACAATTTTTAATACAACAACAGTCCCGCAATCAAAAAAGATATGTGTGGGCATATTTATGAAAAATACATATATACATTGTTTTACTTAATGTAGGTAAGCATGAGTTAGATGCATCAGTGAGGTGTATTCTGTGGACACCCAAAGATGTGAAATATCTGCACCCATAACAGATGTTAGCTGGGAACAATTTTATGATTAGACATATGTCAGATCAAGGTGAATCCTGCCAAGTTGTTTTTATTTGATTTTCCAGACAATTTTCCCTGCGGCCCAGTTTCCATGCTGTCCCAAAATATATAAACCCCAGGTAGAATCTAAAAAGAGTAGAAGGTGCAAACATGATGAAATTTGTGGTCCTAGCTGTTCTGGTTGTTGGAGGTAAGAATCCTTCTGTTGCTTCCGAGCTGTACACAGACCTGTGTGTCCTCTGACCTTCTCTTATACTGTATATTGTACTGCTACAATAGGCAATATAATATGTCTCAGTACTCTTTTGTAAAATGTGATTTTTCCATGTGGATTTGTCTTCCTCAGCTTATGGATGTGGTCTGCCATCCTTTCCTCCCATTGTAAACAGGGTTGTGGGTGGCGTGGATGTCCGTCCCCACAGCTGGCCCTGGCAGGTGAATTGCATATTTATATTTCCTACAGTTTTAATAACACAGGCTACACTACTTTAGAGTGTAAAAATTGTTTAGATCCTGAAGTGATTTTTCATGCTATTGTAAATCTCCCTTCTCTGTTTCCACAGATCTCCCTCCAGTATACCAGCAGTGGTAACTGGTACCACACCTGTGGTGGGACTCTGATCTCTGATCAGTGGGTTCTGACTGCTGCTCACTGCATCAGGTAAGCATTGTGTCAGGCCTCACAGAATACATACCATGTTACAGTACTCTAATTAAACCTGGTGTTGGACTGAAAATCTCAACATGGAGATTTGATCCCTGTTAAAATTCTCAATTGAGATTCTGGTAGTAAGAAACACTAAGATGCAAATATGTAGATTTATAGGCTGCAATAGAAAATTCTTTGCTCTATTGTTGATTGGAGATGGCAAGATTGAGTCCTGACAATGCCACAGCCATCCATGGCAGCAAAATTTATAGGAGGGATGGTCTACATTCTTTCCCCTGTCAATCACAGAGACATTAGTTAATTATAGGCACCTGTGGTCACATGTATGCAGAAGAGGGCTCATAGTGATTTCCTCCGTGTGTGTTATGCTGCCCTGTGATACAGCATGAGCAGCAGTTTGAAAAGTACTGTATACAGCAACTGTATACAGTTGGCTGGTCTAATGTATCTCTGAGGAAGTATGTGTTAGCCTTCACCCTACCGGGTTGGTAGCTATCGTACGATGGTGGGTGGGAATTGTCAGGTGACTGAGTTGGGGGGAAATGGGGGGGAAATAAATTTAAAAAAATAATACATGGAGTTCAAAAATAGTCTTAAGACAGAGAGTTTTCATGACTTCGTTGTATCTTTTGTGGTCCTGCAGCAAGAGCAGAACTTACAGAGTTTACCTTGGCAAACACAGCCTGAAACTGGCTGAGGATGGTTCTGTGGCAATCCCGGCTGGCACGATCATCGTCCATGAGAAGTGGAATTCTCTCTTTATCCGGTAATAATAGAAATGAAACACTTATGAAAATGGGTAAATCACCGGTAATACTGACATATGAGGACTTTTCCAATAAAATATTTGTCAAATATAAACCTGAAATATCTACTGACTTTATTGCTGATATTACATTTATTATAAAAGCAGATGGAATGACATTAGTTACCAGGACATTCTGTAGCGTATTTTATGGTCAACATAGTGTTGAAAAACTAGTAGTTTAATCTGAGAAGTACTAGAATCATATTAACATTGACACCTGTTCTGAAATGACGCCTATCTCATCTCATGTGTGCAACAGTAATGACATCGCCCTGGTGAAGCTGCAGACTCCTGTGCCTTTTAGTGAAACCATCACACCTGCATGTCTTCCTGAGGAAGGCTACATCTTGCCTCATGACGCTCCCTGCTACGTCACTGGCTGGGGACGCATGAAGAGTGAGCTTCCTGCACAGTAGCACTGCCCATTAGGCTAAACACTGTTACATTAGAAAGGACTACACTAATCTGATCCTGTCCTAGCTAGGTTTACTTTGGCTGGAGCCAAGATAATAGCATTCTGTATCTCAACACATTTAGAGGTTTTGTTATATCCTTTCTCTTTTCCTCTTTCTCTAGCTGGAGGCCCCATTGCCGATATCCTGCAGCAGGCTCTGCTCCCTGTGGTTGACCATGCTACCTGCACTCAATCTGACTGGTGGGGATCTCAAGTTAAGGACACCATGGTCTGTGCTGGGGGAGACGGCATTGTGTCTGGCTGCAATGTAAGTGCTGTCTGTGAAGTGCTATGGAAAAGCTAAACCTACAGGACACAGTTGGGCTTGGACTTAGGGTTACATTCACGTCATTATAAAATGAACAGGTTATTTAGATACCTTATGAGCTCTGAGGCCCTGACGCTCATTGGAAAGGAACTCTATGTGTTAGTTTAGGTTTTAAATGTTTTGAATGTTTAATCTACCTTTGTTTTGTGTGATTTAGGGTGACTCTGGTGGCCCCCTGAACTGCCAGAATGCTGATGGTGCTTGGGAAGTCCATGGAATTGTGAGCTTTGGCTCTGGCCTGAGCTGCAATTACCCCAAGAAGCCCACAGTCTTCACTCAAGTCAGCTCCTATATCAGCTGGATCAGCTCTGTAAGTGTAGCAATGTCCTGCTGATGAACACTAGAAATGTGCTAGTGTTAGAAAGTCATATCAAACAGTACTGTGTCTGAGCAAACCTTTTTTTACCCCTCTGTTTACAGACCATAGCCAATAATTAAGGACAGCTTGGATGACATGAAAGCTTTCTCTACACTGCAAACAATAAAACATCTGTTTGAAAGTGATTCTCTGGTTGTATATTTATTTCCTGTCCAAAAGGATACCTTATAAATTTCAAGTCAGCTTCTAGCTTAAAGTACACGCCTGTAAGGTGGTTTTCAACCAGTGTTTCAATTACATGAGATCACCTCCAAAAGGGTGCTTTGAATGCAAATAAATGCTGAAGATAAATAATAAGAGTTTAAAAATAATGAAAAGATCAATTATCTTATTAATAGCAAAATATTTCTTCTCCTCAATGGTTAATTAAAGACATAAAATTAAAAATAAAATTAGATCATACATCCTTTCTCTCCCTAGTCTCTGTTGTGGTATTTGTACAAGGCATATTGTATAAGGCTTACTGTTGCTTATGTTTAACATAAAATATGGTGCATGCAGTTTTAGCCCTTAGGAGCTAATTTAGTGCCAAAATCTAAAAATAAACAGAATATGCTCTATTATGTATATATCTATATTTAATTCGCGTGCCTTGCAAATTTAAAATGCTGCCTGAAATTTGAAAAATGCATTTCAGTGTGATGCACTAAAAATCTTCACTGCATTGCTTACAAATACAAAATGTGCAAGGCTAGTAGTAAATGCATCACAAATAATAAGTAGAGGACTTACAAATAGAAAAATGTTAGGCAGGTTTGATGATGAACTAATCTTTAGCTAGTGTCAAATGTACTTTTTGTCAGATCTGGCAACCTGGTAGGAGACAAATATAGCACCTCAAGATATTCTAGAAATATCAATCTACTCTTATCGTATTGCCAAATATGCAATATATGTAATAAAACAATGTAAAACAAGAATGATTTTAATGTTGTCTGGCCAGTCCAAAAATGAAGTGGTTAGTATTTCTTTTAAATGGTAACACACAAGGAATACAGTAACCAGCTTAAAAATCAACTAAATGGAAAAATAAAAAGACAACTCTCTAAAGCAGACTATACATTACTGTGGAAAAAAGATTTTGCATGAGTTGGTTATAGACTTGAGTGCCAACTTTCTGCCAATCCGTGCAGAAGGGTAATGGTCAAAATGAACAATTTAATTGCAAATTACTGTACTATTCACCCTTTGTCTAACAATTGCAAATTGTATATGCGATGTCAAAAGACAGCAACCCACTAGAAAACATTTCATTCAGTCCAAAAAAAAAAAAAAAGGCCTAGCCTTCCTTGATAGTAGCTGCCATGTGTGATAAGCGAGCAGTAATAAGATACTGACTGGTGGGTGGGGGACCAAATTAAAAGAACTTGGGCTTAAGAAAAAGAAAAAAAAAACACCCCTAGAATACTACTTAAGTGAAGAGCAAAAAGAAATAAGTGAGTCTTAATGGTTTCAAAAATGCAGCAGTTAGATTAGAAGAACGCACTTTTGTGAATAAGAAAAAACATGATTCAAGAGTGTTGTTTGATTTTATTTCTCATAAAGCATTGACCTCATGAAAATAAAATGAGGAAGAAGAAAAAGCAAAGTAGATTGATTCTGTATATTCCTGGGGACATTATGCACACTCCTGCCTAAATACAAAACCCAAATAAGACATTTAATATGATAACAGGTGCATCACAGTGTTTAAGCTTCAGCTGAGGTGGGCTGTATTTCTCAGCTGCTATCACAAAGGTTCTGCTGTTTAAAAGGACTCTGCAGCCTAAATTCCAAGAGTGTATGGGTGAATGTATATTGCTGATATTCAAATTGATCTAGTTTTTAGACATCTAAAAATGTACATGTAATTTGGAAAATTAGAGAAAATAATGATTAGCCGGTCACCTAGCAAACTAGTGCAAGTTAATGTGCAGTGTAAATTCCAATTAAAATACAATAATTTGATCTGGGGTTGTAAGAAAAGGTACGAATCCCAACCCTGCCCCTAACAATACCCTTAACTTTCATATCTCTTTTAGAACGTGGTGTTGTGAAATTAGCAAGTGTAAGACCATGTTTGTTGTTGCCTATTTAGGTTGTAGTTAAGACTTTGGGATACAGCTGTTCAAACTCAAGTCAAACTCAAGTCTAATGCATTCGAACTCAAGTCTAATGCATAAGAGACATAGATATGGACTTTGAATAAAAACATAATATAAATAATAAAAAAGAAAGGATTTAAATATTTTTAAATAGTTTCCATTAAAAGTGCCCATGTGCAGGTTTTTAATATGCAGGGGGGACACAGACTTAATATTCCATAATACGGTGTATAATCCCAACAGCACCAAAGCCAGTACTAATGACGTAACTGCAGCAGGCAGCAATATGTACGACAGTGTAAAAGAAGATATCTCAGCAGTTATGATTTTTTTTTTCTTTAATAATGATGATTATACCAAATGTTGCTTTCCATCTCTCTTCCCTTTCATTTTTCCTATTGTGCTGCAACTGTAATATATCTTGGTTCCATATTGCCAAAGTAACTTTTCTCCCACTCGCTCATGAGGTCAAAGTAGAGGGGACGGTCACAGAAAGTGCAGGAGGCTGTTGCAGGGGCATTGAGTGGCAGTCCAACTTCCTGCCATACATCCACCAATTTCTCTGTCAATCAATCAATAAATAAATAAATAAATAAATAAATAAATAAATAAGATATACACACACACACACACACACACATTTTATATATATATATATATATATATATATATATATATATATAAACATATAAAACATATAAAACATTAAATAAATCATTTAAGTAAACACAAATCATTTTTAGTCTGGTGTGAATCATTGTCATTTACTGTCCCTTTAGACCCTTATCTGTAATTATAAGAAGCCAACTAACTGATTTAGTAACTAATGTGTTTCATGACTAACTGGCCCACTCACCCACAAAGTAATCCATCATGACGGGGTTGTGGAAAGGGGATGGAGCCAAACGCAGCAGCTCTTCTCCACGTGGCACAGTCGGGTAGTTTATCGCCTGTACATAGATGTTGTGTCTCTCCAGCAGAATGTCACACACCTTGGAGTTTTTCTCTGCATTTCCAACCTGTAATATTAATTAAAACAGATCTATTTTAAGCATAATTTCAGGTTAGTTCAATTCATAAAATGTTCTTTTTACAGCAATTTTAACAATAGATATTATCACAAAGCAGCTTTAGGGAAATGCTCATCCTCTTCCAGGAAACAGCAGATAGAAGTAGTATTACATAACATTGCAGGGCACCATGCACAAACACATTCACATTTTAGCAATTTAGTGCTGCTGCCTCCCTGGTTCAATCCTGAGCTCGTCTGTGTGAAGTTTCACATGTTCTCCTTATGTCCACTCTCAGAAAGGGTTGGTGGACTGGCTGCATTAATTTGCCCTATGTGCCCAGGGTGTTTTCCTGCCTCATGCTCAATGTTCCTAGGATAGGCCCTGGATCCAACCTAGCCCTGACCAATATACGCAGTTACTGAAGATGAATGAATGCCTTTCTTCCATGCATAATTTTAGGTTTTCCTTGCTCCCAAGAAACCTGATTCATCTCATATTCTATTTATCAAGTCTGATATAAGTTACAGTAGGTGTGTTCTAAAAAAGGAAAATGTGGGCAGGACTGTGGATCTGAGAATCTCCATACTAAAAACAACAATGGATGATACAGTTCTGTCCTAAATTAAATGTGGTGGTAATGATTATAGTCTTTGTAGTTGAGATACAGTGGCACTAACCCGTATGGGGATAATGTGGCTTGGGCAATTGATGACAGGCAGACCTGCATCCAACAAAAGCTGCCTCATGTGTTTAACATTCCTCTGGTGAGCTCGGCGCAGAGCCTGACCCTCGGAGCTCCTCAGAACCCGTACAGACTCCAGAGCTCCAGCCAGCACCATGGGAGGCAGTGAGGTGGTGAAGATGAAGCCTGCTGCATAGGATCGCACTGTGTCCACCAGAGCAGCAGTGCTGGCTATGTAGCCCCCTACACAGCCAAATGCCTTACCTGCACACATGCAAGAAGTCAAAAGGAAAATAAAATGTAATTTACTTTTCAAAGTAAAAAAAATACTGGAATGTAAATATTAAGCCTTTCTTACCCAGTGTACCAGAGACAATATCGATCTTGTGCATGACGCCGTCTCTCTCACCGACCCCTGCTCCATGTGGTCCATACAGGCCTACTGCATGAACCTCATCCACAAAGGTGAGAGCGCCATATTTGTGTGCGACGTCACACAGCTCCTCCAGGGGGCAGATAGCTCCTACGATTAAAAAAAAAAAAAAAGTGCGTTCAACTGAATGGATGAAATAGGTGCTCATTTAAAAGCAAGTCTGGCCTTGAGATGTTTTCTGTATTGATATATTGGCATTTGTACTTAGACTTGTCTCGGTCTTAAGCATGGATCCTGGAAAATATAGTCTTGGTCTTGACTGAGAGTTTGTAAGAAGAGTTTGTGTTGCCTTCTAGTGGTAACCGAATTGACTCGGCCTCACTTTTAACTTTCGGTGTCACTCGATCTGGACTTGTCTTCACCCTATTAATCCTTGGTCTTGACTTCTTTTCATCCAGTCCTAGTCTTGGACTTGTCTTGGACTTGACAGTGGTGCCCTTGAATACAGCCCTACCAGATATATTTCTCACTACAACAGCTTGTAATTTTTTACAGTATAAAATATTCACTCACCATCCATGGAGTGCACTGTCTCAAATGCCACAATCTTAGGTGTCCTTGGATCAGAGCGACTAAGCAGCTCTTCTAGATGTCTTGCATCATTGTGACGGAAGATGAAACGTTTGGCTCCACTGTTCCTGATGCCCTGAATCATGGATGCATGGTTCCCCATGTCTGAATAGATCTCACAGCCTAAACAGATATATGTTAGATAACAATTATATGTTATTTATGACATGACTAAATAAAACCCAACAGATTCCTTTAATATATATTCAGCACTGGGAAAAACGAAATCTCTTTAAGGTACAATTTGTTTGAGTTTCTTTGACTGTAATAATCATATGTTAAAGAGACATTAGATTTATTTAAAATATTGCTATGTAATGAATTTGGCTACTTTTTTGTACTTTTATGACCCAAAACTGATCCCCTCCATGAGCCAGAACAGAGTTGCTCAGCTTTGCCTAATTTTCTAGGCAAATCATGACGAATACCTAGATTCAACAGAAGAGGTGAGGTTGGTTGGGGGTAAGGGTAAGTGATGGCTGGCCTGTGTTTTAATTGCAGTTTCAGCAGAGGAAAAAATGCAAACTGCTCCTTTAATTCAACAAAAAAATTCTGTGGGAGAATCTGGTGTCTCAATGATTACCTGGAAGCATTTTTGCTAGAGTGAAGAGGGTGGAATCATTGGCCACAAAGCATGAGGAGAAGACAAGGGCTGCATCTTTTTGGTGAAGAAGAGCCAGTTCTTTCTCAAGAGCCACATGGTAGTAACTTGTCCCAGAGATATTCCTGGTGCCACCTGCTCCTGCACCATGTTTTTCCAAAACATCCCTGAGACACAGGCCATATATGTACCTTGTTAATGATCTATACACCTGTGCTAAACTGAGCAGCTACATTAAAATACACATGCTCTTGGAGTCCATTACTATGAATTACTATGCTTATAGATTCTTATCAAGAACTTCTGTTAGGAGCTGACCATATTGCTTTAATGACGCGTGGATGGCGACTCATGCCCAAGTAGTCGTTGCTGCACCAAACAGACACCTGTGAGCCAAGGCGTCCTGGAACAGAATAATCCTCAGCAAAGGGAAAAACATCGGCAAACCGATTCACCGTCTTAAAGACACGGTAGGTGTGGTCATTCCTCTTCTCAATGATCTTCTGGGTGAAGAACTCATCATAGTCAAAACTGGATCCAACTGAGTGTGAAGAAAAAGGAAAAGAATATCTTTACAAACTAACAACAGCACAATTTGACATACATATGGCATTATATTTTTGTTTGAACAAACTAGAATATGCACAAACCAATGTTGTTCTTGAGAAGGTGGGATGGGAAAGATGACTGAAGGCCCTGTAAGCCACTAAACACAGAACTGATCGTTCCTACGGAGATGGGAGAAAAACAAAAATGACAAACAGGTATGCATAAATAAATTATCATACGGCTATTGAATATAATGTAAATGCTATTATGACATTACATCTTCTTTGTGTTTTAACATATCATATGCAGTAAAAGCAGCATTTTTACCTGAAGTGACTTCCTCCTCTGCAATAGGAGGCAGCGCTGAGTGGACATCCTCCTGAACTTGAGGGCTGGCTTTAACTAGTCCAATCTTCGAGGAGACAAATGGACAGGCCTCGGTCATGGACACAGCAACCTGAGCAGCAGATGTAGCCAAGGAGCGCTTGGCTTCCTTCTGCGGCAGCAAGCCTATACGGAAAAATACTTCAGACATGAGTCAACTATAGATTTGTACAAAATAAACAGAATTGAATGTATGCAAAATATGTAAAGGACACCTAAAATGATTTTCCAAAAGCAGTGACGTTAGATGTCTGTAGTTTCAAAGTAAAATAGAAAAGCCAAAGTAATCCTCTAAACATAAACCGTTTTAAGCCTTTTTCATAAGAATAATAAAATGTATTATTGTTGTTGTTATTATTATTATTATTATTAGTAGTAGTAGTAGTAGTAGTAGTCTTAAATACTCTAATAGGGTTAAATCAAGAACATTTATCACTATCATAAAGGGTAAAGTAAAGCGTTTTAGTGTTTTCCAGCTAATTTGAATTTAGTTTTAGAAAAATATAAATAATAGTAATAAGTCATATTTAGTTGTTGTTTTATTTGTTGTTAGTTTTAGATTAGATTTAGCCTAAATAGCTAAACGGAAAGCATTTCAGTCAACTGAACAGTTTTAGTCTATGTAAAAGCAGTATGTTCTACGGTATAGGACGTTATCACAAAATAATCAAAAGGTTTTTTAAAATAAAGTAAACAGCATGACAGAATACTGTTTCTCCAACAAAGCAGAGTTAGCATACATCAGGGGCCGGGGATTAGCTAGCACCGTGCGCGCGACCACTGTGGCGCTTTGTCGCGCTGCTTGGTGTCGCGCGCGCCCGAGTAAATAGCGCCTTAATTAACTTGTCTTAATCAATGTAGGCCTTGTAGGCCCTATAATCACCTTTTCATAGTGCATGCGCAAAGATGAACTCAAGATCGTTTAGGAAACTAAGAACCAATAAATAAATAAATAAATAAATAAATAAATAAATAAAAATCTGAGTGCACTAGTAGTAGTAATAGTGCATGTGGCAGTGTCATGCTCTTTGAAAGACAGCAGTCTACCTTTTTCATCGTGACTCTGGGTGGACTGGACGGTGGACTGGACGGTGACCTGGCGGACAATGATGGGGCATCGTTCAGCCATACCCAGAAATCCCCCCACATGTCTCAGCGCCGGACCCGGAGCAGACTTCAGAAACGGACAGCGATGTAGAAAGGCAGACATGACTTCAGCAGCTGACGGAAGAAGAATGAGAAGAGTCTTTTATATTTAGTCACAGTGAGGGAGACACACCAAAACACCTGACAGGAAAAAACAGAGGGCAATTCCTTTTCTCTGTAGCACCAATAAAATGCTTCTACTGTTGTATCACTGAAGGATAGTATTTGGCAACTTCATTTCTAAGCATGTATCTACCTTTCAAGATCTACCCTTTTTTTTATATAAGACCTTTTCATTTTGAAATAATTTTTTTTAATTTGCTTATTTGTTTGGTTAAAAGACGTTAATGTTATAAATATATTATTTATAATCCCCTGAACATACAGTTTTACGTTTTACATTAAAATAGAGTCCTACTAATGAAGAATTATGAAAAAATTAAAAGTTTTATCTTGTTCAGGGATAAAAATTTATTGCTTAGTAAATTAGCATTTTTAGATTCAAATTATTCCAGATGACCTAGTACTTTAATTCCAAAATTTCTTTTTAATTTATAACAAAAAACAAACAGTATTATATGTGACACACACCACTGAAAGTGAATATTTGTGTTAATCATCCATGTTAATGTCCAGCACCCTTCAATGGCCTTAAAAAAAAGTGGCCCACTTTGCATGTAATGCTGCTCCATGCTGTAATGCTGAGGCTTCTTGAGAGTGCGCCCGTGGTGCGGGTGTGGTGTGTAAGCGCCCATTTATCAGCCCCGCACACGCTCGCGCGCTGCTTCACTCCCACTGCTGAACACTGGCAGATAGACGTCACAGCACCGATAACTAGCACGTCGCGTTCTTTATTATCAACCCCGAATAAAGAAGGATTCATTATCTCAGTAACATTACGAATTTGCAATAAACTATTTATGTGTGCACCTGACGCAGGCTAATTTATACTGATAGACTTTTCTCGCTATAATTTCAGCTAGATACCTTGGTTACAGTTCATGGGCATAGAGGTGTCTAAATTAAAACTGAGTGGAAATGAAGGTAGAAGGTAACTTATTTCAAACAGAGATCAGATAGGGGGGAAAACATTAGTAGGCGATGAAATACTTCATGTATGTGTAGATGCTTAAACTTTATTCAGTAAAACAATACAACATAAATAAAATATAGCTTTTACATATGCTGCTTTGTCTGTGAATTGTGATATTCTCCCAATTTAATACTTTTATTTCACTGCTTAAATATCCTGTACTTAGCAACAACTCTTGGTGGTATAAATGAATGAATAAACAAACAAACAAACAAACAAACAAACAAACAAACAAATAAATAAATAAATAAATCCTGTGGTACTGTGCTTCAGTGTTGTGGTTTTATTTCATCACCTATCAAGCTGCCCCATCAGATAAGAAACATAAACATAACAAGGGCACTGAGTAGCTTATTTACTTGCCTGTGTATTTACTAATACTTGTACTAATACCAACAACAACATCAACAGCAGCAACAACAACAACAACAACAACAACAATAATAATAATAATAATAATAATAATAATAATAATAATAATAATAATAATAATAATTCGGCAACTTCATTTCTAAGCATGTATCTATCTTTCAAGATCTACACTTTTTATATAAGACGTTTTCAATTTGAATTAAATTTTTTTATTTGTTTATTTGTTTGGCTAAAAGACTTTAAAAGACGACAACAACAACAACAACAACAACAACAACAATAATAATAATAATAATAATAATAATAATACCTATTATTGCTTTTTTACATAGCACTTTTCATTTTCAAAATCTAACATATAAAAGAATAAAAGGCCAAAAGGATATATTTGTACATTTGTTGTATGGGTATGGCATATATTCATAGGCATATAGTTATGACATTCAAATCTATAAGTATGCAATAGGTTATGTGTATTACATATTTAGCCTATACTGAATGTAGTCACTATATGTAGAGGCAGTAAAAAGTTGACACGTAAACGGGATGTTTTGTACAAGTCCTACATTTATTTCTATTTTCGAAAGGAGATTTTAGGTACTCTACACTCCCCGTATACAGCCTATAGCAAGACTCTTCTTATAGAAAGTGTGCCTAGTGTAGAGCACTATATCAAGACAGTGTATAGTCTCCTACCTGTTGACCTGCACTGAGGACGAACGTCTGAACATGAACAAATGCGACAGTTCACTGGAGCGAGTGTGTAGGAGAGTGAGCGCAATAAGCGCAGTTTCTGGGTCCGCCCTCTCAGCAACATACCCATCAACCCGCTTACGCTTTACTCCTCAGAGGGGTGGGGAGGTGTGTGTGGCTCTACACAGAAGAGATACTTAAAGACAGTTTTACGACAGTCACAAATGTTTATTCAGATGGTTAACATAGCATGCACACAGCTCAGCTGGTTGTATACATGTCATATAGCATGTTTTGCGCAGTAATTGCCACATATTGATGTCTATACTGATGTCAAAAGTCATAATTACAATTGCTTCCTTAATTTCCCCCCTTAATTAATTTAGTTTAATCACGTTTTGGATTTTCTCATTTCTGTTTGAAAGCTACTGGCTACCTGACTACACTCTGAACATGGAGATATACAGGTGGCAGCTGATTTAGTGCAGGAGGAGAAAGAAAAGGGTGCATCTGGTTTTATAAAGTGTCATTCCCAGTGCTTTTATTTAGCATATTTCTACATCCCTGAAATTAATTGTAGCTATGCCACACCAGTGCCTCTTCCCCTTACCTTGCCCTCACACTTTATCTCATACTTTACCTCTACCCCTTACTTTTATCTCACACTTTACCCCTAACCTTTACCTCTGCCCCTTACTTTTATCTCACACTTTACCCCTTACCTTTACCTCACACTTTCCCTGTACCCTTACCTTTACCTCACACTTTCCCTGTACCCTTACCTTTACCTCATACTTTCCCTCTGCCCCTTACTTTTACCTCACACTGCCCCTTTACCTCTAAACCTTATCTTTACTTCAAACTTCACCCCAATCCTTACCTTTACTTCACTCTCTATGTCAACTCATATGTTGAATGAGCCTTATAGTCAGGGATGAATTACTGACCGGGTCTTCTGGGCACATGCCCAGGGGCCCTGGCCACTAGGGGACCCTCAACTAGCATAGATCTGATGTGAATCAAGTGGCTATTATGTTGACACACAACACAATACATAAATCACAATGTGAATCACAAATTCTTAAATAAATTGGGGAATGTTACTGGTATGTGGGACTGCATTTATAACCAATAAGCAGTCATTTAAGTGCTAAGCGTTTTTTTCCTGGTGTTGGATTAGCAGATGAAAAAAACACAGATAAAAAGAAAAAGCTAAAAAGTAAACATAGAAAGGAAAGAGCAGTCAGAGAGCATTCAGTCTGTTAAAGTTTGTGAGGTGAAAAGCAAGAAAGAAGCCAGTTCCCTAAGGTAACCCAGCCTTCTGCATAGCACTGAGGTTAGTTAAATACTCATAATGTACATGTAGTTATGTATGCATTTTATTCTGCATGTCTTGGGTTGCAGGGTGGGAGAGGTAAGAGGGGCCCTACTTAGATTCCTGCAAAGGGGCCTAGGATTTACTAATCAGTCCCTGCTTATAGTTTTCATAGAAAATCAACCACAACCACAATTCATGCCAATGTAGTCTACCCTATTTAGGCTATGTTAGGTTTCACTGAAATGTAATGTAGCCTATATACATTTTTACATTTCTGAGGTACAGCTGAATAAGATTCAGACATGACACACAGTTGGCACTTGGTTTTATTGAATTCTTCTTCTTTATGCACTGCTTCTACTACATGCCATTTAAAAAATTGACTTCATGTCAATAATTTTTTTTGGAAAAGTTCATAATGGGAGCTTCTATATTTCTGTAGCAATAAAAAGAACAGAGAAAACACATCCTAATCTCAAATACATCATTAAAGTGCTATGTACATTATGTAATCTGTATCACTACCCTCTCTCATGACTTCTATTCATGTGGTTAAATACATGCATCACAGAAGGATAATTTCACATGAGTTAGCACATGACACATAACTGTATAAGTTAATTAATAAAATTACACCAAAATATATTACAAATGACACATTTTCCTTTTAAAATATATTCAAAAAAATATGAAGATGCTAAATTCTTTTACCATAAAACCATAAAAGCCAGTTATAACTGTAACATTCTGTAGCATTCAGGGATAGTATTTAATGAAACCTGACTGCATTAATGCATACATTCAAAAACATTATAAAGTCAGTAAAATCCCCAACTCAGATCTGAACTTTGATGAGCGGGTAGAGGTAACAGTGCACAACATTAAGCCTTGTAGTTTCCTCCAGCAGCACTAGGTGGCATTGCGGTATTAGAGCCAGCTTGGACATCCACAAAGCCCATCCTCTGCCTCCTTTTCCTCTGCTCTGTCATCTGCACAAAAACACACCAGCGCTAACAGCAAACACTGACTGGGTATTTCACAGATCATTATCCACTCACTTAACTTTTTTGCAACAATGATTGCAATTGCAGTAGCACCAATTAAGCTACAAGGGTAAATAAGGGCAAATAAATCATTTGTTTCCTCCCAATATTTATGTCTCCGATTCCCACTCATCTCATGATAGCTGCCAGTCTGGGAGAGTGAAGGCTAACACATGCTTCCTCCATGACCAATGAAGCTAGCCACCATGTCTTTTCAAACTGCTGCATGTGCAACTTTACAGAGCAGCTAAACACACTTAGAGGAGAGCTTTTAATGCCTCTTCTATATGCATGGTGAATATCTGTAGTGTTGCGCCACTCGTGAGAGAGAGAACTCACCTGTTCTTTCAGCTCCGTTAACTGGCCAGTGAGGTGTGTAACCACTTTCATGGTGGCCGTGAGTCTGTCCTGTAGGATCCTCATTTCGTTCTGCTCTCCTTCCCCTTCGGACACGACCAGAGACATGGCCTGCATGCGTGGGAACCAATCCAGGTTCTTGTTCTACAGATAAAGACATGACACTTATCACTTAGTCTTGTATTCAAAAATAACTAGTGTCGTTTCTTTCACATGTTTAATAAACCTTTTTAGCTTATTGAATTTTACTAAATATCATGGTATCATAGCTAAATTTGATCATCCAATATTCAAGCAACAGTGAATAATTCACCTTTATCATATGGGCCACATAGCTCTCTGGGCCAGTGTAGTCAGTTTTATTCTTCTCTCGTACCAGTACAATGAAGTAAAGGTAGTTCCAGATGTTGTGCTCTAATTTAATGTGCTCCTCAAAAGACACTGTCTTATTGTCAAACTTGTCCCTCTCAAGACCTTTTGGCAGAAAAATGAAACAACAACAGTCAAAAAGTCCTAAAGCTAAAGCAATTGGATGCAGCTGTTTTTCAGAAGACTTTCAGTGAAGAAGTTTTATCAGTAGTCTTACATTAGATTACAGACTTTTCACAGGATACGTGGTTCTGTGCTTCCCAGTCATAACAGACTGTACATGTAGGAAATACTGGTCTCTCGCTATTAAGCATTAAGCTCTTACCACAGATGAAGCAGGTGGTCTTCAAGATCTCCTCTTTCTTCTGCTTCTCACTACGCAGGTCAGCAAAGGTGTCAATAATCACACCAAAGATCAAGTTCAGTACAATGATGATGACAATAAAGTAGAAGAGAAGATCGTATACCACACGTGCAGGAAACAGCGCCTCCTATACAGTAAAGGTAAGAAAACTTTAGCTGCTTTTTGCACACGCCAATGCCAAATTAATTCTTCTGCGTAATATATTCCTTCTTGTGATACATTTATGTATGCAAGGGCATGCATTTTATCTTCTCACATTTTTTGAGGGTTTGCGTAGGACATCTCCTACACCTCCCCCATTTCGTAGGCCGTGATTCAGCACAGTGACTATACACATCAATAATGTGTCACATGCTCGCTCTGTGTTATCTTCTTCTGCAAGATAATTTTAAATCAGAGAGTTGAGTTGACTGGAACCTTTGGGTCAGATTCTTCAAGCTTACATTACTACAAATGTTTGACTGAGTAAAAGACTAACCCTCTGATGTTGTTATAAGTCCAGTCTCTTCATTGCAGTCCAATCCATCTGCACTGCAGCTCCCCTCAGAATCTAAGTTAAGCACAATTCATCAGTAATCTAGTCAAAGACTGTCACAAGATTTTAAAACCACTCTTCATGAATTGTTTATAAATTCCTTGACTACTATCACAATTTGGGCTAATGCATTCCCCCTAAAATTTGGTCAAAGCCTATTCTATGGATCCTCTATTGCCATTCTGGGAGGGTGAAAGATAATACATGCTTCCTGCAATACACATAAAGCCAGATGCCACATCTTATTTGCTGCTTATACAATGCCATATTTTTTTTAGGAATTGGTAGTCCAGGGCCACTCTGCACAAAGAGCCAGTTATGCTCTCTGAGATTCCCAGCCACAGATACACTGGAAAAGTTTCAAAAGTATTCAACGCCCCTGGAATTGATCAGATTTGTCTAAATAACAAATGCCAAAACACATTTCTTCTTGTCAGCATTTTTATTGCAAACTCATGTTCTCTTAAAGTGAAATTTCAAAGTTAAAATCAATTATTGGTCAGCAGGTATTTCAAATAAAATAAAAACTGAAAAATACTGTTTGCATAAGTATTCAACGCCCCAGATTCCAGAATCTCCAGATGAAAGAGTTGTCTTGTCTTAACAAGGACCCAAGTGACTTATAAATGGCCTTCACCTGTGAAATATTAAAACAGCTTCCATTTTCTGAACAAAAAAACACCTCATTTGAGCGGTCACTGAAGAAACTGTCATTCTGAAGGAAAGAAGTGAAAATGAAGTCTAAGGAGCATTCTAAGATAAGATAAAATTAAAGATATGCCAATAAAATTTCGTAAATTAGGAATAGGGTGTAAAATTATATCTAAGAGGTTGGACATCCCAGTAAGCACTTTTTGAATCAATAGTGAGGAAGTGCAAACTTCATCATACCACCCAAGCACTCCCTAGAAAAGTCTCTCCCTCAAACCTCAGCACAAAAACAAGATCGAGACTGGTGAGGGAAGCCACACTGAGAGCAATAGTCACTCTGAAAAAGCTACAAAATGCAGTGACTGAACGTGGAGTGAAGGTGCACCAGGTGCAACCATTTGGCTAGAAGATATCATTGCTCAAGAAGAGCCACAGGAAAGCATGAGTGACCCAGTAAATATGTTTTGTTTTTGTTTTTTTTTGATTGAGATTTGGGAAAGTTTCCTAGCTCTATGTGTGGTGCAAACCTAAGGCAGGCCACATGGTGGCTGGAATGTAAAGGGCTCAATTACCACCATCCCTACACTGAAATATGGTGGTGGCAGCACCATGCTCTGGGAGCAATCATCAGGAGTGGTTAAAAACAAAGTGGCCAAGACAAGTCAAAACCTGAATCCTAGAATCAGTGGCACTGTTTGAAAATTGCAGTCAACAAACAACATCCAACCAACCTGAAGAAACTGGGCCAAATCTGTCAGGAAGAATGGGCAAAAATTACTCATAAACAGAGTGCAAAGCTGGTCCGAACATACCCCAAACAAACCTAAACCTGTTATATCGGCAACAGGTGATTCTACCAAGTATTAGTTTGAAGGAGTTGAATACTTATGCATTTTTCAGTTTTTTTTTTTTTTTTTTAAAGATTTGCTGACAAAAAAGGATCAATTCCATATCCCCCTGAGAGATTTTTTTTGTGCAACTTTTACTAGCTCTAATAGCTTGTTTCAAAACCAAACATACCTGCACCAGTGGAAGGTAAATGATCCACCTCCATGATGAAGTCATCCCTGAGGCAAAGAAAGCCGACGATGGAGAAGAGGTAGACCAGGATGATGGCCAACACTGCAGTCAGGAGAATGGAGCGTCCATTACGCGTCACACTCTTGATGACATTGAAAAGGGTTTCCTCACGGTAGATCAGGTCAAATAACTGGAAAGGTTTAAATTGTGTAAAGTGCATAATATAGTCTTTCAAATCATTTTATTGTAAGTAGGTCAGCATGGAAGCCAGAACATTTGAACATCAACTGTTGTCAGAAATTAAATGAGATATTTACCATTAGGCTGTAGAAGAGCTCATGGACAAAAAGCCCTAGTGTGCAGGTGAACACATAGCCCAGATGGTACAGGAACTCTACATCCATCACCATGGCTTTGTATCCCATGATAAATGTACCATTGTTACCCACAAAGCTCACAACGTACACAATCTTATTGATGAGCTGTGTAAGAGCAACAGGAGTGGAGACAGACAGAGAACAAAGTGCAAGGTTAACAGAAATCAATCACAATACAGACCCATAAGCATGTGTACACCTGACCATCACACGGTCTTCCCCAAACCGTTGCAACAAATTTGGCAGCACATAATTGCCTAGAATGTCCTTTTATGCTGCAGCATTAAGATTTCCCTTCACTGGAAGTAATTAGCCTAGCCCTGTTTCAGCGTGACAGTGCCCCTGTGCACAAAGCAGGGTCCATAAAGACATGGTTTGCCAAGGTTGGTTTGGAAGAACACGAGGTTTGGTTTGGTAGGGGGCTGAATGGGGGGGAGGGGGCTGGGGGAAAGTACTCCATATTAATGCCCTTGGTTTTGGAATGGGAGGTTCAACAAGCACATATGGGTGTGATGGTTATGTGCCCAGATACTTTTGGCCATATAGTGCATCAACATATTAAAAGCATGGTTATGTGTATTCTTCTTAGCTGTCATTCATTCATAAAAAAGAATGATACTTAAAACATGTGTTCATCATAAAACTACATGCCTAACTCAATTTCACAGACATTATAATCTTGTGATAAATTAGTGTTTAAAAAAACAACAACACATCTTTGATTACACTGATTAATATTGATAAATTAATGAAAATGTATTATATTGCTACAGTAACTTTTTTTACTACACTACATTCAGAAGAGATTACCCAAGTTATTGGAATGTAGTGAAGACAACATTCTTCAAGCTAATTTTTTAACCGTTCATTGATACCTTGTTGTCTGTGAAAGCCCTTCCGATTTTCTCACAATAAATGTAAAGATCCATTTGGTTGAACACCTTGCTGATGTCTCTGACTTACATTGATAGTTCCGAGCATGAAGAGAGTAGGGCCAATGCCAAAGTGGTAGATGAAGCGCAGAATGACAGCCACTGTGACAAGCTGCAGACCATAGCGCCGAGTCAACAGACCCAAAACGGATAGGCCAGAAAAGGCCCAGAACAGCATGTACAACAGTGAAGAATCAATGGAACCTGAAAGGAGCCAAGCATTAGGATACTGATCCTGATATTGCAATTTTAGTAGGTACACCTACCTTGCACCTACATTGTATTGACATTTTTCAGGTAAACCTACATGCAGCTGCACTCTGTAGGTATACAAATACTGATTATTGCAGATTATTTGATTAGTGGATTATTAGCAGTGATATTAAGGTGTCTATAAATCCCAGCAACCACACACACTACCATGGCAGTGTCAATGCCATGCTGAGAATGATCCAAATAATATGTGGTCAGCACTGGTTCAATTGTGGCCCCTTTTCACTAATAGGCAGGGTATAGGAGGGTTGACACCTACAAGGAGGCAAAGACTCAGTGGTTGAAGCTTTGAGCTACCTATCAGAAGGTTGTACATTTGAAACCCAGGACAGGAAATCTTCCACTTGAGCAAGGCCGTTAATGTTCATCCACTCAGCTCAACTGTAAGTCACTTTGGATAAAAGCAACTACAAAATGAGTAAATGTAAAATGTACAAAGTGCACATGTCTACTAGATGTACCTGATAAAATACCCAGCAAGTGTAGATACAAGGTAGGTGCACCTAATAAACTGGCAATGTATATAAACATATAATATGCAGTAGAGATTGTGATGATGTACTTTGGCCAGAGTCGAATGGGTAGAAGAAGGCAATGATGAGGTTGATGAAGACAGCCAGGTTGAATGAGATGGTGCCCCATAGTGACATTCGCCTAGAGAACCAGTACAGCACTGGCATACCTTGGAAAGACAGAGACTAGTGAGTACTCACTTTATACCCATTCTACACTGAAAATAAGAACTCCAGTAGAACATCTTTACTAACAGCATAATTTAGTCAAAATTATACCAAAGCGCTGCTATGAAACAGCTGCAGCAATCTCTATGCTATTCTATTGTGTGAATTTGCTATATTGCAGATGCATTTTTAATCTGTATGTCTGCTAACCAAGCTGCAATCTTACACAAAACCACCTTGAGCCAGTTATTTGATCTCAGCCCTATTATGTGAAATCAAATAAAATCAGTATGATTAAATTAAATGTGTGGCAGCCTGGGAAACAACTTGATCAAAAATGTTCACTCTGTGAGGATATCACACTTAGCTAGCTAGGTTTTACACATCTTTAAGCAGACTGACTGATTTTACCACAGAATTTGCTAGACTCACTCTTTACCCAACATGAACTCCAGGCAAGATTAAAAAGAAAATAAAACATGTCCACGTCATTTTGCCCATTTACATTTATGGCTTCTTGGTTAAGTTGAGTTGTTGAAGAATATTACATTCAGAAAAACCTCAGTTTTGGTCAATACCCAATTATTCTTCTTTTTTTGCTATTTGCCAGAATTCAGCCTCAGCAACATCTGATAGGTTTTCCCAGACTTTAGTGTAGGACATTATTGTAAGTGTTACAGACCTGCTCAGATGAAACAAGAAACAAGGAACTCAGAACATACTGCGTAGCTTCTTCTGCCACTCCATCTCATTATGCAGGAAGGAGGTCTGCTCGAAAAAGTTTGTGACCTTGCTGCCCTGCTCATCAAGCTCTGTGGTGTTGAAGATGCGGAACTTGGACTCTTCCGTCAGGTACTCACAGATGGGGTGGACAGGATACACAATTTGCTCCATGCTACGGTCCTCACGAACTATCTGATGTAATGCAATAGTCATACTCAATTAACCCAACTCTAAGTGGGTTACACTGTAAGTAAGTGGTTAATGCTCCATGCAGTTCAGAGAACTTTCCAGAAGTGTGTAGTGTTAAGGGAAAGAGGAATGATATTGTTCCGAAACGCTAACCTCGATCTGAGCAGTGTGTTTGGCGTAGTACTCCAGCGGATCCTCCTGCTTAACCTCTGCTGGAGCTGAGGATTTCAGCATTTGGGAGAATCCCCTGTTGTTCAGACTGAGCTACAGAAAAAGCAAGAATGTTGTCATGAACACCATTTGAGTGAGAAAAGTCTATTTTACATAATGATTAAAAGCTAAAAAGCTGGATGTCATTGGAAACCTTTACCATAGAAGAGATGCCCTCTTCAAGCTCTTCTTTTGACTTTTTTGGTGCTTTCAACAGGTTAAGGAGAGTCTTATTGTGCCGTGCCAACTATACAGAATGACAGTATTGAGGTTTATCAGTCTGAAGAGCATTCAAGAAACTGAGTTAAGGTACATAATTGGTCAAGAGTTTACCTGTAGTGCCAGGATGTAGATGTTGTGGCCGACTTCCCTGGGTGACACCTCTGCATCCTCACAGTCACAGTCAGTCTCCTGAAGATAAGCCTTCTTTATCACTTCAACCTGTTGGCCAGTGAAGACATATGATGAGTTTACTGTATATTTTAAGTCGCAGATCTGTGACTCTTTGGCGAGCAGCCAGGTAGTGGACTGACCAGTTCACGGGGTCGAAGGTTAATCAGAATCCTCTCTGCATTCTCACTGTCATGGCGGCTCTCCATTAGAGCAAGCAAAAGCTTGGAGGCGTTGTCCTGCCAAGAAGCACATTTTATTAAAAATACTAACCACATAACCTTCCTCTTATGCATTAAAAAATGAAGAGACCCTGTATCATCTTTGTTTTAAGAGAAGTTCTTACATATACCAAAATGTATGACATGAGAAGCCAGATTGTTGGAAATGATTAGCATAACTGATAATTTTTGTCTTATTCTTGCTGCAGTGACATTGCAGCGAGTTAATACCTTAAGCTGGAGCACCAACTCCATCCGGTAGCGACACAGAGGGCTAATGTCATTCAAAATCAAGGCAGTGATGATGTCAATTCCATTGCACTCATGAGTTACGATGCAAGTCTTCAAATAGATAAAACAGAGAAAAATATCAGCACGGACTGGACATTTGTGCTCATTCATACAAAAAATTCACCTGCTATAGCACCTGGCATAACGTGGCTATGTAGTCAGTCATGTGTTTATATAGTCAGGCATTCTGTGGTTAATTATCTGACCTGGTTCTCCTGGCATGGTCCCTGGCAATACTCTGTGAGTGTCTCCAGAGTCTGTGTGATCAGCTCCACATTGTTCTCATTGATGTAGAGACCCAGCAGACCCAGGCCCCCTGTAGTGCTCCCACACATGATGTCCAAGAACTGAAGTGTCTCACAGACCAGGTTATAATTTGTCTTGTTGTTCTGACAGCGAAGGAAGTTCTGAGGCGATATTAGTGGGATTAGTACGGAGTTATATTCTGCCAAAAGTGTTTAACATAATTACAAAACCTGTGGGCAAAATGTTAAGTAATGATCTACTGTAAAAACAGATGAAGCAGTGGCTGACCTGTAGGTCTTGGTTGTGGTTTTCACAGAGTAGCTGAAGAAAGCGCAGAATAGGCTTCATGATCATGACTGAGGGGCCCATCTCAGTGTCCACCTCCTGTTGCTCAGCCTGGTTAGCGGGAGCTAGGGCAATGGGATTTTGGCCATATTGGGCCGCTTCCCCTGTTGGATAGATTGCATGGGATCCTATAACAGGAGACAGAGTGTTAATCAAAGCCTTACATTTTCAATCTCCTACTTTATAGCACATTTCTCCAGTGGTAATAAACAGATATGGCCTTTTACTTTCATCTTGACTATTTGTTTAAAGGTGTATCGTCTAATTTTCAGGAATCTTTTGTGTAATTTCTGTGTTTCTACGTAACACATTGCAGGTGATTTTAATAGCCTTGGTCTCTATACCGATTACAGCCATGGGTCAATTTGAATGCAAATTCATCTCTCATGCAACGTAGATAAAAGGAGGAGGATCCTCTTTATCACTGTATTAAACAAACCACACTAATCCAATCTTCACAGTATAGGCCCTTTAACAACATAGTAGGTGCATCTGTAATTAAGACCTCTCCATGAAACCTTGTTTCTGTGCTTTTTCACCTGGTTCCAGATCTTTTTCATCTTTGGCTTTATGGCTGATTTCACCCACATTGACAGAAGTGGTGGCTTTGACCTCCAACTGTGCAGTTTTCATACGATCATTAAAGACTTTAAAGAATTTCTCAGACTTGTTGTCACCCATCATCAGTTTGTAGAAGGAGTTCTAAAGTAAAAAAAAAAAAAAAAAAGTTTTAAACTTAAAAAAGGTTTAGTTATTATTAGTGTCACTGAAACGAAAAAAAAAAACAAAAACAAACAAACTAGAATCATATGGCCAGTGTCTATGTGTATATGAACACCTGTATTTCAGTGTTGCCTCCCTCTAACAGACAGATGGCTAGCTGGATGCTCTCTTGGAAGATTTTCTCATTTTTGGTGCTTGTAATGATGTCTGTAAACAGTTTTGTGCCACCTTCTCTATCCAGACGACACTGTACTGCAGCCACAGCAGCCCAGTCTCGCTCTGCCTCTCCACCTAGTGTAAGCACACACACATACACACATTGCTCACTCAAACCAGACATTCAGAATTCTAAAGAGTTTCAAGCCTATCCAGACTCCCACAAAACTTTCCACATGTCACTTAAATACTCTGCACCAAAATAACTATGCTTGCCCCATTCCACTCTCTTAGTAATCTTCATTTTCCCCTTGATAGTAGGCTTTTCTAGGCCCCTTAACTTTCTTTTCAATGGGTTGCACCAAATTTGTAATGTTTTTGAGATTGATTTTTCTATCACATATCACTGCAAACATGACAGAACGAAAGATTAATGCAAAGACTGCACTGATACTAGTACACCAACACCAGCAAGAGATTGTGCAGTCATCTAACATAACTGTTTATTGTTTTGTTTTTTTGTGGTGTGTCTTCAAATCCCCTTAAAGGACATTACAGAACTAGTACAGTTAGTATCCATTTTTTGACTTTTCTGGTTGGATAGTGGTACACAGCCATCACAGCAGCAATTCAGATTACAGGAGTCAATAAAACAGGGTCTTGGTGTAGTAGCTATAAATCAAGCATGTATCCAGTTCAAGATATTACTTCTTTCTCTACTATAGTATGCGTTACCAATAGCTATAATATTTTAACTGCAACAAACCTCCAGCTCCAAGTTCAGCAAGATCAGCTTTCATGCTCTTTTTTTTAAAGAGGTAATTTTGCAACAACACCTTTCTCAAGGCAATCCCCTTCAAAAACAAACACATTAGTGCACACTCATTAGTGAACAGACAGTGGACAAGAAAGTCCAACAGACACAAGATTGTAGCACAAAACATATACTATTATCTTAAAAGTTGAAAGTAACACTGTGTACGAATCAATTCCAGGACAAATAAGCTTACATTAACATAGTCTTAGAGTAATTGGTTCACCAAACAAGTGCACTTCTTGCCTTTAATAAAACACTAATTTCGAATATGATTCGAATCTGAGAAGAGATAGTCCTTAGATGCAAACATTTAGGTATTTAATGAAATGCTTGTTAGTTAATTGTCAGTGGTTGGTAAACTGTAATTACACATAATAAAAAAAAAACAGCTATGTTCACAAGCTTTTGGGAATGTACATCATGCCTAAACATCCAACCTTCTCATCAAAGTCCATGTTGCGGATTAGCATCTCCTGTAGAGTCTTGAGCACCTTGATGCAGAGATTCTCATCAGAGTTCATCAGGGATTTGGTGTGCTGAATTAGTCTGGAGGACAGAAACAGTAAGTAAATACATTCAAGCAGAAGTACAGCAAAGAACATATTGCTGCAAAATTTACTGCAGCATTTGTTTTTAAAAGGCACTATACCCACCAGCGCTGTAACATGGACAAACATGTTAAAACATGACTTTTATTAATTTAGAGGTATGTCAGTTTTTCAAGTCAAAAAATCAAGGAGCAGCGTGTTGATGAAGAGATGTCTCACTTGGAAATGAAGCCTCCAGATTCACAGCGGTTGCGAGCATCAGTGCCCTCCAGAAAGAGCAGCTCAGGCTGGTGCAGGACGTCCACTAATACAGACAACTCTGCATTAACCAGCGGCATTAACCGATCCTCCAGTGTGTTAATGACATCCTATGAGAGCACAAAGTCAGCCACCACCATTTTCTTAAAATATCCTACTCTAACCAGAATTTTATTTGATTGGTTTCATACAGCTATACACAAACCTGTAGCTTCTCAATGATGTTCTTATAGTCCCATGGGTTGTTGGGGCCACTGGGTCGTGTGGATCGGGTGCTACTCTTGTAGTTGAGGTTGGCACGTGCCAGATTTGCTGAATTGTTGTTCAGCATCATGTTAACAAGGGCTTCTAAATCCACCGGCAGACAAATCGATCGGGTCTTAGCTATAGAGAGAGCCATGACAATTAAAAAAAAAAATTTTGTTTAAAAATTACAAATACCATATTTTGTATTTTTTGATAAACAAAACATCATGTTTTATCCACTGTTTAGACTGATAAAGATGAAAAGATTTAAACTACGATAATTTATCCCAAGAGTGGGCATTTAACTGCGGCTAAGGCTTTTTGTGTCAATAGTGACAGAACAAATAGCTCTGCTATACCAGTCACGGCCAGAGTTCGAATGCAGCTGTCCACCAGTGCCTTCTGCTGGGCCTGAAGCCAGGAACAGTCCATCAGACGCATGGTGGACTGCAGCAACTTTGTCACCATATCATGATGAGACTAGAACATACACAGGTCAGCAAAGGAATTAACTCAGAATAATGACGATAAACGAGAACTTGTCCCTCATTGCTTAAGAATGTGGGCCAATATTTCTTGCTGAAGTGGCAAGAATGAAGACCTAATTATTAATCATTATTGTACCACAGCACTGTTGAATTCTCAATTCTGATCGTTCTGAAGCTGTTTATTAATTTTCTATAACAATTCTATAAGGCAAATCACAGGTTTAGATTAATGTGCTCATTCTAATATGTTACAGTTTCTAACAATGTACGCAGGGACTTGTACGGCAGACACTCCACGTATAGAGATTAAAACTGTGTGTAATTAAGGGTTAATATGGTGAAGTTTTCTGTAATAAGACATTGTATTCAGACGGCTTTGCACTTTCTTTGAAACATGAAAATCAGCATTTTTGGAATTTATCAACTTCAAGAGAGTTAAAAAAAGAGACAACTGTTTATAGCTGCTGACAGATTGGCAGATTCCACAACATTAAAATATAAACTATAAACTGATGAAAAGTATGATGTCACTCATTAATAAATAAATTATTTTACTATTGGCAAATTACTGTGGTATAAGAGGAATAAAACATTTCAGAATGTGCCGTTATGGGAAAATAATCAACTTTGGGGTAACAGGATCATACCACCCTCTGTGCATGACTCATTGTATTCCTTTCAATTTGCCATTAGCTGTTGCTTTAGACATGTAGACATGTGAATTTAAACAGTGAATTATGTACAAAGTATAAATCAAAAGGTTCAAAAAAAAGCATTGGCTGTTGTAGTGGCTCACCTGCAGAGAGGTGCTGTTTTCAGAGAAAGGTGAGCTGAAGAAGGCATTTATAGTATCCAACACAACCAGAATGACATACTTCTCCAGCACTGGGTCTTGCTGGCGCTTCTCACGGTTAATACACATCTAAAGACAACAGTTATTATCTGAGGTCTAAATTAAATCCTTCAACAGCAGTTCAAATGTGTCTCCACTCAATATAATGAAATAATAAATTGATCAGGACTGTTCGGAACAACAGCTAATGTGTGTTATTCAAGGATTGACTGTAGACTGTGTCTTACCCTAGCCATGTCCATGAGAAAATTGTCAAACAGGTTCCATATGTGGTTGCTGGTATAGATCTCCTTCATTTCCACTTCTGTATCCACATAGCAGTGGTTCACAAAATTTACATAGGCAATTTTCACCTGACACACAAGACAGCAATAGAAACAGTGAGCATTTGCAGGGTCTATCCTCAATAAACTTTTTTCAAAGGAGGCCAGATAAGACCTCATCAAAATACCATCCTATCCATCCATCCATCGCCTCCAAAAGCATTGGATCGGCAAGTACAATTCTACTGGTTTCCTACTACACTGTGTACATTTGGGTTTGAGATCAAAAGACAAATATGAGATGACAGATCAGAATTTCAGTTTTCATTTCCTGCTGTTTACATCTAGATGTGTTAACATTAATTGCTGCATTTTTCTTTTGTGTTGCTTTTCCAGGCTTGTACTGCAGCTTCTTTCAGTTGATGCTTGTTTTGGGGGGTTTCTCCCTTCAGTCTCGTCTTCAAGAGGTGAAATGCGTACTCAACCTGGTTAAGGTCCCCTGATTAAGTCCTTTGTTGTGTTGGCAGTGCTTTTTGGGTCATTGTCTTGCTGCGGGGTGAAGTTAGATTGGATGCATTTCTCTGTAAACTGGAAGACAGATTGTTTCTGTAGACGTCTGAATTAATTTGGCTGCTACCATCATGAGTTACATCATCAATAAAGATTAGTGAGTCCATTCCAGAAGTAGCCATGCAAGCCCAAACCATGACACTACCTCCACCATGCTTGACTGATGAGCTATGTTTTGGATCATGAGTAAACCCATTCTTTGTCCACACTTTGGCCTTTCCATCACTTTAAGAGAGATTAATCTTGGCTCCAGAAATTTTGTTGCTCATCTCTGTAGTTCTTTGCAGATTCCAATCTGGCCTTCCGATTCTTACTGCTGATGAGTGGTTTGCATCTTGTGGTATGGCCTCTGCACTTGAAGTCTTCTTCAAATGGCGGATTGTGATATCTTCACCCCTGCCCTGTGAAGACTGCTGGTGATGTCATTAACTGTTTTTCAGTTTTTCCTTCACAGATCTCATGATGATTCTTTCATGAACTGCTGCTGCTTTCCTTGGCCGACCTGTTCCATGTCTGGTTATTAGCACACACCAGTGGTTTCTTTCAGGAAGTCTGGTGAGCAGAAAAGCATCTCAGCATGCACAACATGTCTAACCTTGAGGTGGATGGGCTATAAAAAGAGTGATTATATGAGTTACTATAACCTTCCTGGCAGCTCGAACCAATCTGGCAATTTTCCTCTGACTTCTCTTATCAACAAGCGTTTTCACCCCCAGAACTGTCGCTCACTCAGTGTTTTTTTGTTTTTTGCACGATTCTGTATAAACTCTAGAGATTGTTGTGTGAAAATCCCAGGAGATCAGCAGTAGCATTCTGTAAATTAAGTTGCATTTTAGTTAACTGTATTAATACAGTCTGCTGCCACCATCAGGTGAAAGGAAAAATTGCAACGTGTTGGCCGGCAGGTCACCTATCATACATTCTGAGATGCCACAGGACAGGTAACTGCTGGCCTCATGTTTTTCACAGAAAGCCTCATTTAATCAAACACTTGTAGTATATTTGTAGCTTGAAATAGTATCATTGTTATACCCTTAAGACAAAGTAATATTATTAGGAGTTATATCCCAATGAAACCAAGCTACCTCTGTGATGCAGTCCTCATGTGTGACGACTCTAACAATGTCCTCCAGGGGCAGCAGTGACGTGCATTTTATCTCAGTGTAGACATTTTTGCCCTCAGCGCATGCAGCCAGCAGCTCCACAAGGGAAATATGGTAGCGGAGTGGGCTGCTCTCCTGCACCCCCTCTCTAGACTCAATCATGAACTCCAGCATTTTGGCAAAAGACTCATTATCATTGTAGAAGACCACTACATCATCACTTGAATTTGATAACTGAAAGATAGAAAAGGAGATAAAATCAGAGATTAACATCGTTAAGTGTGTTTAATTATATTAAAACGCTTTCTCACTAAGGGAGTAGGATCTCAATAACATTTCTTAAGAATGTGACTGTTAAGAATTAAGCGACTGTTACTCTCACTGTCCAAAGCTGCATTTATATTATTAAGAGTTAAAGCTAGAGGCAACTTCACATTTGAGTATACAACACTGATATCTGTGTTAAGTGATTGAGATTTTATTACTTATAACATGGTGTAACAATGATTTAAACGATAGCGTTCAATTTGTTGTCCCATGATGTTCCCAGTCTCTGTTCTGACTGAGATTGTTTTGAAGCGGTAATATAGATATTCCGCAGAATGTAGGTGCACCTTCCTTACACCTACACTTATTGCCTCTTTTATCAGGATAACCCACCATATAAATCACCTTCTAGGTATACAATTACTGTATCCCCTTCTGCTCCTGTGCAAAATTCTGTGGAAAGAGACCACTGCAAGACCACTGCTGACCAGGATAATAACTGGACAGTGGACCATTCTCAGCACAACAGGTAAGGACATGTTGGTGTGTGTGGCACGGGAATGAGAGTATAAGGTGCAGAAATGTTGCTGGACCTGAATGTTATGCCTGGGGTAAAAATAATCCACCAGCCAGTAATACCTAACCAACAGCATCCTGTGGTCAGAAACTAGAAAAGGATCAACAGAAATTGGGCATGGAAAAATGAGCTATAGTTTCTAACTATAAATAGTTGGACTAACAAGGTAGATATGTCTAATAAAATAGACAGTAACAATACACAGATCTGATCAACACTACTGTACCAACAATGTACCATTTACAGCATTTAGCTAATGGAGCAATTTACTTAAGTTAGAAGTCAGTGATGATCATATGGTGGTCTCTTTCCATTAATGAAGGAGGCAGATAAGGGCTGGCAAATTGGGCATAACAACAAATGGGCTACATTCAGTAATTTTGTTCCTACAAGGTGCACTATATGGTAGATAGATCTCACAAGATGTCTAATAAGTGTAATTACAAGGTAAGTGTACCT
The DNA here is from genome assembly GCA_022985145.1 of Pangasius djambal. Taxonomy (NCBI): domain Eukaryota; kingdom Metazoa; phylum Chordata; class Actinopteri; order Siluriformes; family Pangasiidae; genus Pangasius; species Pangasius djambal. Next base: position 11,029,047 of record CM040982.1, on the reverse strand, counting down.
AATAAGCAGCTGACAATACATAAAATACAGAAGCCTCAGTAAGGGTCTATTTTACAAGCCTCCTAAAATGAACATTGTTTAGAACATATATCATATATTGTACCTCAGTCATTAACCCATACCTCTGTCATGATCATATCTTGGCATTTCTTCACATACTTTCCCTCAGCCTTGATGATGGTGTGCAGGAAGTTGAGGTACTGCACATGGCACCCATGAGCGGCCAGGCAGTTCATGAAGTGCTGGAGGACATTCTCACTGATCTCTGAACAAAGCTGGTAGTTATTATTGAAGATATGTTGCACTGTCTCTGCTTCCAGAACCTGATGAAAAAAAAAACAAACAGAATTGTAGCATCATTAGTTCTCCATGAGTCATTTTTTAATATATTGCTATGCACTAAATTAGTTTATACTACATACAGTACATAAAGCATGCAAACAATGTGACCCTAAAAAATAAAATTCTTCAAATAGACCCCATGATTGAGCTTACTCCAGGGGTAAGAAAGAGGTTAAGGTGTTCGTGGAGGAGAGCTTGATTTTCTTGGTTTCCAATGCAGAATTTCTGCAGGAAAAGGTGGGTGAACTTAATGATCTCTTGCATTTTCTTGTCACTCTGTCAATAGAGAACACCAGAGTCACAAAAGGCATATAAGAAAAGAGCAGTATGTTTTGTATAGAATTCCCCATCATACGTAACAGATGTACACTATATATTAGCTCAATAACTTGTCTTTCTTTAATTAACACATTAAAGCTTAGTGTCGTTACAATACAAACTGTAAGACTGTGATATACACAGTAAGGCCACCTACTCGATCATATGAGACCTGCAGCAAGTCCAACATGACTTTATGTGCACCCATGTTTTTCAGAAGCCTTTGCTGCTTCTTAAAAACCCCAGAATTGCACATCTTGTTTAAGCGCTCGAGGATCTAGATACGAAAAAATAGGTGTTATTTTATTTTAATACACAGCATTTCCCCTCCCAGAGCAACTATCAGTGCACCTTACTCCAACCTCAATTAGCAATTCAACAAACCTCCTTGACATTTTGATAGCTTTCATTGCTCTTCTCAAGTTTTTCTTTGGAAGGGACAGGTTCAGCGTTTTCAGCAGAGGCCTAGAAAAAAAAAATTACATTCAATATGCAAAAACAATATACACTGCTCAAAAAAATTAAAGGAAGACTTTGAAAACACATGAGATCTCAATGGGGAAAAATATCATGCCGGATATCTATACTGATATGTACTGAGTAATGTGTTAGGAACGAAAGGATGCCACATCGTTTGATGGAAATGAAAATTAACAACCTACAGAGGGCTGAATTCAAAGAAACCCCGGAAATCAAAGTGAAAAAATGATGCAGCAGGCTAGTCCATTTTGCTGAAATTTCACTGCAGCAACTCAAAATAGTACTCAGTAGTTTGTATGGCCCCCACGTGCTTGTATGCATGCCTGACAACGTCGGGGCATGCTCCTAATGAGAAGACGAATGGTGTCTTGGGGTATTTCCTCCCAGATCTGGACCAGGGCATCACTGAGCTCCTGGACAGTTTGAGGCGCAACCTGGCAGCGTCGGACGGACCAAAACAATGTTCCAGAGGTGTTCTATTGGATTTAGGTCAGGCGAGCGTGGGGGGCCATTCAATGGTATCAATTCCTTCATCCTCCAGGAACAGTCTGCACATTCTCGCAACATGAGGCCGTTTTGGGGGTCGTCTCATTGTTGCCCATCTAGTGCACCTGTTGTTAATTTCATTAACACCAAAGCAGCTGAAACTGACTAACAACCCCCTCTGCTACTTAACTGACCAGATCAATATCCCAGGAGTTTAACTGACTTGATGCTGTACTCTGATTAAAAAGTGTTCCTTTAATTTTTTTGAGCAGTGTACTTTCCTTAGAGGAGTATTGAGATAAAGCTGAATATCCTTCTAATGTGTTTAAATCAAACCAGTAGTCATGCCAAGCTCACCTTATCATCTTTTTTATCCTTTTTCTCTTCCTTGTCTTTCTTTCCCTCCTTGTCTTTTTTCTCTTCCTTGTCTTTTTTATCATCCTTGGCTTTTTTCTCTTCTTTGTCCTTTTTCTCTTCTTTTTCCTTTTTATCATCCTTGTCTTTTTTATCTTTCTTCTTATCTTTCTTCTTGTCTGAGCCACTTTTCTTGACCACCCAGAGCTCAGACTTCTCCACTATGGTGCGCAAACGGTCCAAATCACTTTTAATGAGCTTGTAGTTGTCCACATCCTGCTCAGAAATTAGGAGCTGGACCTAAATAAAATACAGTAACAAAATCAGTGTATCAAAATCTAGTCGAGTGATAGTGGACTGTCAGCCAAATGATGCCTTTGTGTTTGTCTGAAGGGGTGGTGTGTCATTGTGGCTTACCTGTTTAAAGGTGTGTAGGACTTCCTGTCTCTGGCTAAAGTGTTTGAAGAGGAGCTGCAGTGCCCCAGAGACCAGCGGAGGGTAATCATGCATGATGAGATGGATCAGCACACGCAGAAACATTCGTCCTCCCTCATCATCCACCTCTAATATGCTGTTCGCTTTCCTAATGGGTAGCAAGTCCAAACAAGCTAATCAGAGACAAATAATTCCCCTGACATAATGAACACTGATCAGCAATAATGTGGAAAAAATATGAAGACTATTCACCACATACCCAACTCCAAACATGGCCTCTGCCTGCTCCCCTATGTGCTGCAGGTTGATGGTTGCTGTTAGAAAAATACAATCATGCAAAATCAACTACCCGTATATACATAATTATATAATTATACAAATAGTTGTTGCTTTCTGAGTATCATTTACCTGCATTCTCCACTGCTGATGTTGCGTCTGCATCTGCCATGGGATACACCTCCACAAACTCCTTCTTAAAGACGGAGAGCAGGAAGGACAGTCTGTAGTCCAGGCGCACATTCAGGATAAACTGCATATGAACAGAATCAATTAGAGATTAGAGGTGCTGATTATTATTAATGGCTTTAAACAAATGTGAATGTAAAGTCAGACCTGTAAAATTTCCAGGATCTTCAGTTTGGTGTCCATAACTGTGATGTCCTGGTTGTTAATGCTGTCTTTAGTACGTATTTGATTATCCATACCCATCATGCTATGGCCACCGGTAAGCATCATTGACTGTTTTCTGCTCAGCACCATGGTGGACATCATTTGGCCCACTCCATGGATGGAGCGCCGGATATTCTTAGCTGACATGAATTAAAGAACAGAGCATATCCTGTGTGAATAACCTGATATCAGTGGTGTTACACAGAACTATATAAAGTTATTGGCAATCATGTATTTACCTATACATATATCTTTTCTCTATTATATCAACAAATGAAAAATACTATTTAAAATGTTTATTATACATCTTTCCAGCTAATACTCTGGCAAAGTCAGTTCTTGTCCAACCTACAAGAATGAGTGTTGAAACTGCCTACACTTGACATACTGACACAGTCACATCACTAGCTTAGCGGCAAGCATTCTCCACCTTATGCACAAGACTACAGCACTGTGACCTTAACTGCAGTACTGTCAGTTAATCCACAAGAAAAGCTTACACATCCTCATTCATTCTTGTTTCCTATTCCACACTTTATTTTCTGTCCAAAGTCTCAAAGTGCTTTACATGGAAACAAGTTTAAGCTCATTTTAAAGTATTCATGTTAAAGTACATTAATCATTAATTAAATAAATATACATGTATGTACATCATTACAAATCATCAAAAAATGTAATAAAAAGACCCAATAACTATAAATTCATCAGGATAAAGAAGCAAGCACTCATAGTATCAGCGTCATCTGAAATGACTTCTATCAAACATAATTACTTAACCTTTTAATTTTGGACTTTTCTTTTATTAATAAATGCGCACAAATTAGAGAATATAATCCCTAGTATAAATAAAACAAAAGAAAGTTATTGTTATAGATATTGTTTTAGCTAAGTTATAGTTATTTACAGGCTTTTATGTTGGCAGTCTTTGCTTGGATATGTCTTTGTTAGGTTGTTTGAATTTTGCGGGGCTGCATGTTTACATGTGTGTAGCGCTCTGAATTAACTCCTGGGCAAAAAAAATGGGCCAAGCCCAAAATAGCTATCTAATGGTTATCAAAAGCAGGTTTTGTGTCTAGAAGATGTGTTAAAAAGCCATTGCTGTCTCAGAAAAACATCAAAGACAGAATGAGGTTTTTGGCATAATAAAGAAAGGTTGATTCAGAGGGGTTCAGCAGAGCTGTGTGGAGTGATTTGTGTCGCATGGTGATGCTCCAGAGAGGTGTCGTTGAAGATCTGGTGAGAAATACAATAGTGAATGCATCTCTACAACAGTTAAGCACGGAGGAAGAGGTGTTATGGTGTGGAGAGCCTTTTCAGCTGCTGGTACTGGTGAGCTGCTTCACTGTGAAAAGTCAATTAATGTTTCGGAATACAGGAAAATATTGCAGAAAGGCTTGCTTCCCACAATTGAAAAGTTGTTTTCTAAAGAGGAACATTCAGATGTTATTTTTCAATAAGACAATGCTCCTGCCCACACTGCAAAGATCACCAAGAAGTGGCTTGAGAACAAGTCCATCAGGCTCATGTTTTGGCCTGGTCAGAGTCCAGATTTGAACTCTATATAGAATATTTGGTCTCACATTAAACAGAAGTTAACTGGGAACCATTTTTCAACTACTCATCAACTGTCTGAAGCCATTAACATTGAATGGAACAACACTGACTCTTCTTTCTATAAAAAGCTGTCCACAAGTTTACCCACAAGGCTTAAACATTTAAAGAAATCAAAGGGAAAAGCTATCCCATATTAAGTTACTTTATCTTTTTTGTTTAATTCTTGCTAATTTCCTGACCAATGATTTGTTGTTAAGGCCATTAAACATGAGCTGCTGGTCAATTGCTAGAACTGTTTTAAAAATTGAATAGGGAATGTTTTGTTACAATGTAATCAAACATTAAGAATGACATGTCCTTAACAGTGGACTTTCTGACCACTCCTGGTAGTTAAGAACATCAAGCCCAACCTTTCCAAACTTACTAGCATTTGAAACTCCATTTGTTTTCAGTACTTACTGGTGCCATCGTCATTGAATGTAGGACTGACCACGGCATTGTTGGGAATGCAGTCAATGATACCCAGAAGTGTGCGTGTCAGTCGTAACAGTTCAAAGAAGCTGTAGAAGCCAAAGTAGATCAGATGTCTGGCAAGATTCACCACCTGAGAAAGACAACACGGGAACACAACGTGACAACATGGAAAACAATGATAATATCATAGACATTTAGTGTAACTCCATACAAATGAAACATTATAGAAGTACTATGTTAAATGTATTACAGTAATAAAGAACATCATAAGTATGTACCTCATATGTTAATTTATTTTTCTCTTCATCAGCAAAAGGCAAGACATCATTAAGAACATTGTTGAGATACTCCTCCATAAAAGCTATGGTGTTGGCAAACTTGTTCTTCTTGTTATCTCTTGAGTAGTCCATATGAGAATCATAACTAGAAAAAAATGTGACCTAGATTTAGGGCCAACAACTTCTGTACAGTAAACAAACTCTACAAAATACCTACTTTCTCATTATTATACATTTTCATTATACATTTTCTTGCTAAACGACAAAATGCAAATATAAAAATGTATATGCAATGGGCAGAACTAGGTGGAGTCCACATTAAAGGGCAATACTCATATGTCTAATCACAACAAATGATGTGGAAATGATGTGCGTGTGATCATACTCCTTGATGCTGATGGAGGTGGGGATCTCAGTCCAGAGCCGTGCGAACTTAACAGGAGTCACAAGCTCCTGAGGGTCGCGATCTACATGGGCATGCAGCATGAGTCTACAGAAAGAGGCACGCAGGTCATATGGAAGATGCTCATCCATCATGCAGAGGAAAATCAGCTCAACATCCAGATACTTTGAGATCTCATCGATTGCCAGATACTGACGGTCTGAACACATCTGAGCATATAGCTTCAGCTGATACCTAGAGAAGAAAAAGATCAGGTCATACATTATTGTGAGCCATGAAATAAAATGGATAAAACTATTTTTTTTTAAAGAAAACTGTAAGTCAATGTGCTAAATATTCTAAATCACTAGATTACTATTACAAAGCATGATCATTATATCAGCATTATTATAGCAGTTTTTCCTCCCTTTCTCCCTCAGAAAGGAATACCTGTAGTACGTCAGCACACTCTCATCATGGGTGTTTCCTTGTCTCGCTTCGTGTGCAAGCTGCCGAATGCTTTTTGCATGAGTATCGTTGGATTTATCAGTCCAGACCAGCCATACCTCATTCTCCTCTGTATATTCCTCTATATATCCAGAGGGGTGTTGGCTCGCCTTAGCAGGACGTCGTCTGCACACATATACGCGTAAATGTATGTATTATTCAAATCGGACAAGAATTTACTGACTGATATATTTATATTTATATGATCTAGGGCCTGTTCATAATTTTTCAAAGACTTACTCTGTTTTGATAAGAATATCCTGGTTTTTGGGATCTAGCACACATTTGCAGATCAGCTCCTGTGTCACTGGGATGGCAACATAATTTGATACACACAGGTCCGACAAGTAATCCAGAAACCTAGAGCAAAACTTAATTGTTAGAAAGACCTTCACTGTATAAACAGTGTATAAGCCATTACATTCGATAAGCTCAATTCTTCCGGTTCACCGAAACTTATTATTACAGTTTAGTGGAAACTTTCACATACCCTTAGGACAAAATGAAAAAGACAAGGAAATTTTAATTCGAGCTTCTAAGATGTACCTTCATTATAAACAAAACTAGCCAGATACTGTTTGCTAAGATATTAATAGTAAAAAATAAAAAATTACACCACTTTAAAAGGTTGCATTTCACAGGACTGGGGCCAATACTTGCAATCTCAACTTTATTTGTACCTTTTAGATACACTCACCTTCCACATTCATGCAGTTTTCCTATCAGCCAATCATGTGGCAGGAGCACAATGCATAAAATCATGCAGATACAGGTCAAGAGCTTCAGTTAACGTTCACATCAAACATCAGAATGAAGAAAAAGTGTGATCTCTGTGACTTTAACTGTGGCACGGTTGTTGGTAACAGATGGCCTGGTTTGAGTATTTCAGAAACTGCTGATCTCCAGGGATTTTCACACACAACAGTCCCTAGAGTTGACAGAATAGTGTGGGGAAAAAAACATCCTGTGAGCAGAGGGTCTGCAGGCTGAAACACTTTGTTGATGAAAGAGATCAGAGGAGGATGACCAGACTGGTCTGAGCTGACAGCAGGTCTATTGTAAATCAAATAAGCACTCATTACAACCGTGGTGAGCAGAAAAGCATCTCAGAATGCACAACACATCACACCTTGAAGTAGATGGGCTACAACAGCAGAAGACCGCAGCAGGTTTCACTCCTGTCAGCCAAGAACAGGAATCTTTCTAGTCTTCAAATGTCCAGTTTGGGTGAGTCTGTGCCCATGATAGCCTCAGATTCTAGTTCTTGGCTGACAGGAATGGAACCTGATGTGGTCTTCTGCTGTTGTAGCCCATCCACCTCAAGGTTCAATGTTTTGTGCATGCTGAGATGCTTTTCTGCTCACCACAGCTGTAAAGAGTGATTATATGAGTTACTATATCTTTCCTGGCAGCTGAAACCAATCTGGCCACTTTCCTCTGACCTCTCTTATCAACAAGGCATTTCCACCTACAGAACTGTCTCTCACTCAATGTTTTTTTGTTTTTCACACCATTCTGTGTAAACTCTAGAGACTGTTGTGTGTGAAAATCCCTGGAGATCAGCAGTTTCTGAAATACTCAAACCCATTTGGCAACAACAACAACTATGCCACGGTTAAAGTCATTTTTCCTCATTCTGATGTTTGATGTGAACATTAACTGAAGCTCTTCACCTGTAGCTGCATGATTTTATGCAATGTCCTGTTACTACATGATTGAATGATTGGATAACTGCATAAATAAGCAGGTGTACAGGTGTTGCTCTGTCAGTGAAAACAGTTCTCAAAGAAACCACAGCTTGTACTAAATATCAGCACTCTTGGAACACCGTTACTCCTATCACACAGTTAAATAGTGGACTGGAATTAACTGCTGTATAATGGTCACTAAACAGATTTTTTTTTACTTGAGTGCAATGTGGCCAGTTACCTTAAATGAATCTGACACCCCTTCTTTAACCTCCTCACAATACACCCACATCTCATTTTTAATTTCTTTCTTGATAAATTGTAAAACAGAATAACATTTTCCTCTTTTTTTAACCAGAAACAATAGAAAATGCAAAATTGTATACTATCATCAGGAAGATAATTAAAAGAGAGTTAAGACTGTAACAGCACTAACCTGGGCTCCCTGTTCCTGCGCACCAGGTTGACAAAAGTCTCAACCTCGGTTTTAGTGATGTGTTTCTCCAATAGCTTGCGGTTGTTATGCAGCAGGGCTGTGATTGTGTCCTCAGCCAGAATGTCATAGCCGATCTGAGACTGCATCAACCCGAACTGCTTGGCTATGTCCTCCTAAGGACAGGGAAAAAGAGGTTTTGTCTTGATGTTATTCCATGTAACTTGACATCCCTTGCTATGGCTGGTGGTCACCAAAATCTGTGATAAATGTAATTACACTTCTAACCCCTTACAGTATATTTCCATTTTTGGTTAAAAATAGTATATACTGTATAACTATGTATAAATTATTTTATCACACTGCAAGGGCATTTACAAAACGTCAGACACATAGTATTCTTGTGTGTGTTTATACCTGGTTTTTGCGGTAATCCTCCTGGGAATGGCGGAGGATTCTGTAGCATAGCCGCAGCATGTACTGATATGGGGTATTCTTCTGATCAGCCAGTTCCTCCAATTTCAACAAAGGGGGTTCCCCTCCTCTTTCTTTAAATGGAGTCTTAATGATCCCAAATATCTAAAATGAAATGAATGAAATAGTTACAACATCTAACCTAATGATGAACAGCAGAATATATATATATATATATATATATATATATATATATATATATATATATATATATATATATATATAAAATTTATTTATTTATTTATTTATTTTTAAATCTCATTTGTAATTTGCCATGACTAGCAACAAGAAATTTCTGATTGTGGTCTCTGACTTAAGTTTCTTACTGAGGTAGACAACTCATCAATTTATTAACTTGCCCAGTCTCATGTTTTGGTCACCAAGAAACCTAACTGGCTAGATACACTGCTACCTAGTTAGTTAATTAAGTGCATTAATACTGACTTCTTAGCAACAAGCATGTATATCATCATTATCCTATTCTATAGAGGTTTTTACGTAGCACATTGTGGGGTTTTGGAGCAAGTAGTGCACACTATAGTTACAGCATCAAGGTGTGTCGTATTAAATAAGAAATGCATTTAAAATACAAATCAAGTGATAGATTTTGTTTTGCTAAAGTTAATAATAAACTACTGTTTTTCTCTCTTTTTCACACAAAATCTGCTTGTCCTAGGCTTCTGGGCCACTGATTTATCCACAGCTGCTTGGATGTGTGCTGTTCAACTTGGTCATTTAAAAATGATTTCTACAAGGTCAGCCTGGAAAACATACATTTAGTACTCTCAATAATTGTTATTTAGAGTGAAATGCTGCAGACTTCAAAGACACCTGTTTGATAATATGCTGCTCCCGCATTAGTTTCTGCCTCTCACGGTTGGCTTTGATCATCACCACATCCAGCACAGGCTGCCCAGTGTTCGACTGGTCCACCACAAAAAACACAAGGTCCTCCAGCAACTTAATGGCATATCTACACAATAAAACAACACCCATTTAGGAATATAACAAATAAATAGCTTGCTAGTATTTCTGTGTATTGTGATCAGTGTACAGTTGATTAATAGTTCAAAGTTCAAAGCGTTTTATTGTCATGGGCACAGTGAGGAAAGCAAGTTTCCCTGTACAATGAAATTCTTTCTTTGCTGTCCACATTGAATGCCAAGACAAACTGTAAAAATACATTTTCAGAGGTAGAAATATATATATAACTAGGCCACTCTAGAACATCCATCTTGTACCAAACAAGCCACACCATGGTAGCTTTGGCCTTATGCTTGGGGTCACTGTTAGAATATGATTTTCTGACCCATTTTCAAACCCCTGGTTTAAGGAATATTATAATAAAGGGGGTGTATACTTATCAAACAAAGATATTGTCGTTGCTCATTTTTAAAAAATTTTATTGTTAAAATTTCACTTTCATGTTGTTAAGTGCTGTGTGTAGATTAAAAATAGATTTACTCTATTTTAATTCCAGTTTATAGGTCAACTACATGTGAAAATAAAGTGGGTCTATTCATTTTCTAGCCACTGCAACTCAAGCTACATCAAGAGCTCAAATGAGTGCAAGTCTCCAATCCAACTATACTATAACAGTGAGATTGGTTTTGTTTTAGGTTTTAGCATTTTCAGCATTTTTGCTTTAGCTCTTATGTGTTTAATTGACCTCCTATCATTTGGACAGAGATATCCATTGGTCAATTTCTCCACCACTGTGCTCAACATGGCGCTGGCATCGTTAGCAAAGTCCAGATCTCGAATCTCCATGGTGGGCACAGAGACAATGGCAAACGCCTCTTTGTCCTCTTTAGTGGCACAAGTTCCCAGCTATAAGGAGAGAAAAAAGTGCTATAAACATGCCACTGTCAAGTTTAGAAACAGAATCTATATGTTGACAGCAAGGTATTTCCTACAAAATTATTTTCATAAGAACCCAAGAAATGTTGCGTTGATATAACTTCAGTTTACTTAACTGTAAGAATTATAATGACTACATGGAAAGGGAAACTGTGAATGTTGTTACCATTAGGCGAATGGGCCTCTCTTCATCAATGTCAATAGGCACATTGGTGCTCTGGATCCATGTGTTTGTGCACAGATGTCGGAAACGTACATAAGAGTTTCTGTTATGAGGAGAACAAAGAGAACACAGTCGCACACAGAGCCATTTAAAAATGAAGAGATTTTCATTTTAGTCTATATAATCATAGACTATATGCATGACTGTTATTTGTCCAGACAGCAACAGAACAGCACCTTGGCACATATGAGTCAGTCTTCTGCAATGTGGTGGGGTCCAGTTCAAATAGAGAGGCGATGTCATTTCCATGAGGCACTGCGACTAGTTTATACTTTATCCGTTCCCCCAAGCTCCTCTTGTTGCTGCGACTGGTGTCCTAAGGGTGCACAGAAAAATTCACAAAGACACAGACCCCTATTTTTATTATCATGGCACAAGTGCAAAAAAAAGTCCTAGTATGATATCATTTAGTCTTGTTATTTTTATGACCATCAGTGCAGGCAGTAACTCGGCAAAGGGTGGAGCACTTAGAAAAGGGGTTGTGTTCGAATTCATATATTATTAAGCGTATTCACGATTATGGATGGAGGTACTGCTGTGGTATCCAATCAAACCCCTTCTCTCAAAGAAGGGACAAATGCCATGTTAATGGCCACGGTTTTAGAATGTGATGTTCAACAAGCACATATGCATGTGATGGTCAGGTGTCCACATACTTTTTGGCCCTAGTGTGTATTTTCGTAATGAGAAACAAATGGATTTCAATTTAAGATATCATGTCCAAATTTTTATTGGTAGAAATAACTGACTTGCTGTCATAGTTTACACCTGAGTTTTCTGTCTTCTCTGTCGCATGAGGATTTCAGTCAATATTTTAGTGGTGCAAACATGAACACCTGAATATGGTGTGAACATTTTTATGTTGAAAGCCAACAATCCAAAATTCACAATTGTAGTTAAGTCTAGCAAATACCAATATCAGACTAACACAGAGGCAAAAACAAGAAAATAGACCAATCAAGGATACAGACAAAATAAAAGAGAATAAGGCTCAGTAATAGATCCTGAGACAGTAGCACTGTCCCCATGGGAATCAAAAATGAGATTATGCCAGCTAGAAATAACCAGTCTTCTCTTGTGTTTTTATGATGGTCACTTTTCTGTGATCTCTAGGATAGAGCACTGGCTCTATGATTATTTTTGGAAGTTTGGTATTGATTTATCATTCATCCATGTTCAGTAACTGCTTTATCCCGGTCAGGACTGTGGTAAATCCGAAGGCTATCCAGGGAACACTGGTGGGAATCCACCCTGGATGGGACACCAGTCCATCTGATATTGATTCTATTAATTCATAATTCATAATGAATTTGCTGTCCGTTAATAACTAGTTGTTGTTTATTCTTATCCATTACAGATAAACAATTACATATAATAATACAGTTGTATTTATTTAGTATTTGAGTAAAGTAACAATTTAGTGTCCCCGTAGTTTACAGCCAATTCTTTTGGGTTTGGGATCAAAAGATGAATATCAGACGACAGATCAGAATTTCAGCTTTCATTTCCTGACATTTACATCTAGATGTTATAAACAACCCACCCATGTTTCAAGTGATCAAAAACTTGATTTAAAAAAATGGAATATGTGACTGACAGGTGTTTCTTGTTTCCCAGGTGTGCCCTGATAGATTGAATAGCTCTGAATGTTAAACCAACATGAAGACCAGAGAGCTATCTGCGAGAGCAAAACTCAAAAACAACAGTCAGTGACATCGCCAACAACCTCCACAGGGCATGGGTGAAGGTATCACAACCCCCATTTGAAGAAGATTTCACCATTCGAGAGCAGAACTATAGAGGCCATATCACAAGATGCAAACCACTCATCGGCAGTAAGAATCTGAAGGTCAGCTTTGAATTTGCAAAGAAATACAGAGATGAGCAATGAAAGTTCTGGAACCAAGATTAACCTCTACCAAAGTGATAGAAACGCAAAAACAAAGTGTAGACAAAGAAAGAATCTGCTCATGATCCAAAACAAGCTCATCAGTCAAGCACGATGGAGTTAGCGTTATGGCTTGGGCTTGCATGGCTGCTTCTGGAATGGGCTCACTAATCTTACTGATGATGAAGCTCATGATGGTAGCAGCAGAATGACTTCAGAAGTCTACAGAAACATTTTGTCTGCCAATTTACAGAGAAATGCATCCAACCTAATTGGGAGGAACTTCATCAAAGAGTAAGACAATGACCCAAAACACACTGCCAACACAACAAAGGACTGCATCAGGGGGAAAAATGGAAGGTTTTAGATTGGCCAAGTCAGTCCATTAACCCAAATGAGCATGCATTTCACCTCCTAAAGGGTTAAATATCAGAAAATGAAAACTGAAAATGAAATGAAAATGAAATCTATCACCTCATATTCATCTTTTGATCTCAAACCCAAATGTCTTCATGTATTGCAAAAACAAAACAATTGGCCTGGCCATTCCAATACTTTTGGCGGGACTGTATATTATAGCAGAAAGAAAAAATAATGTATAGCCACAAAACCAGTTGTAAGAAATTCACAACACTTTTAAGGCCATGCTGTAAGTGGAAAAAAGAATCTTGGCACTGCATGTAAAATTAGGCAAATGCCACTCCACCAACTTATTCTGAATGTTACACCCTCTGTTGGAACATTCCGTCCATGTCTGAGCAGGTGCATTCATGTCTGACAATGAAAAACAGCAAGTGAGTGTAGACAGAAAAGAAATGGCTTTCTCTCAGCCAAAGCAGTAACATGCCAGTGCTATAACATTAAATAAAGCTTGCATAAACAAAAACCTGAAGCATAGCATTAAGCATGGTGAGTGCATTATAACCCCAGCCTACCGCTGGATGTACTTCAGCGATATCCCCTTTGTAGCCTGGGTTTTCCTGTTAGAAAAACGAAAACACTGATAAACCACTGATAAAACCATTGATCTTAAAAAAAAGACTTTATAATTTCATATTTTAAATGAATTACTTTACCTCTGCTGCAAGATACTGGCCTGTGGCCAGATGTTTGAAACGGTAGAGAGTGTTCCAGTGACCTGCTCCTCCTCGACAAGGGTCATGATGTACCACCTACCAACAGTGCCCAGGAATTAACAGAAAACAAACATAATCCTAAAACAAACTCGGAATTAAACTGTGAAAGAAAATTAAAACACAGCTCTACATCAGACTGTTTAATGCATTTGTCAAACTAAGTAGATATTTGCAGGAATCGTGGTAAAACCATTGAACCTGTACTTATTTTGTTAACAACTATTATGAGCAACTTTTACACTAATTTAGTGTATCTTATTTGTATAATCTCCTCCTGTACCTCCACTTCCCATAATGCATTAGAACTGGTGGCTGAAGTAGCAGATTGACGCAGTGTTGTACGCAGGAAGACGTGCAGCTTGCCCTTGTAGTCATCACAAGTCAAAAACTTCTCTTGCTCAGCATGGAAAAGTCGGACTACATCACCCTACACCAGAAAAGAAGGAAACTTCTGATTCTGCATTACGCTTCACTGACAGACACACTTGCTGGTGTTAAACTAGCATTAAACTCATGGGAGAATATGATATTTGTGTGTACACAAAGGTTAAAACAAAAGCTCAGATCGTATATTTCTCTACAAACATGCAAATGAAGCATCTGATCAAAGAGTGAAAGACATCTGTATGGATGTGAGGGAAAGCTAGAGTGAACTTACTCCTTTAAGAACTTCATCTCTGTGGTCACTGAACATCATGAACAGGTTGATCTTCCAGCTAGTGTTGCCATTTACAGAGTTGATCTGCAGGGGGCAGACTCACACTTATGTAGGCATTTGGGTGACTCATCAATTTTTCTGTGTGATCCTTAAAGTTTTTTTTTAACATTTTCTTTTTACATTTACATTTTTTACATTTGAATTCAAAATGCGAGCAGTTTTATCTCCTCCAAAATTATTAGTTAACACCTACAACTCCCAGGACCAACTGGCAAATGCAGACACACATTCACCCTCACCCTTGTACAATTGATATAAAAAGTCTACACACCCCTGTTAAAACGGTGGGTTTACATAAAAAGTATATAAAAGGTTTACATAAAAAAGAAAAAAGAAACCAAGATAAATGGGCAGAACGTTTTCCACATTCAGTGTGAAATTACAAATAAAAAATAAGTGAAAAACAATCAGAAACATTTTAGGGAAAAACAGGAAAAATAAAAAAGTTACAATAATGTAGTTGCATAAGTGTGCATACCCCTAAACTAATACTTTGCTGAAGAACCTTTTGAAGGGCGTCTCCTGTGCACTGCCTGCTTCAGGTCACCCCACAGATTTTTAGTTGGATTCAGGTCTGGGCTCTGACTAGGTCATTTAAAAAACATTGATCTTCTTTTGGTTCAGCCGTTCGTTTGTTGATTCGGATGTATGCTTTGGGTCATTGTTGTGCAGAAAGGTGAAACTCCTTTTCATCTTCAGCTTACTAGCAGACACCTGAAGGTTTTGCACTAAAATAACTGGTATTTGTAACTAATCATGAGTCCCTTCACCTTGATAAAAGCCCCAGTTCTGGCTGAAGAAAAGCCTGATGCTGCCACCACCATGCTGCACTGTGGGTATGGTGCTCTTTTGGTGATGTGATTTTGGCCCAAACATACCTTTTGCAATTATGGACTTATTATACCTTTTGGAATTGGTCTCATCGGACCATAACACATTTTGCCACATGGTTTAGTGAGTGATTTAGTTGTTCTTGTTTCCTGTTCTTAGTGATGTCACTGTGGTGCTCCATTTTCTCTATTTGTTGTTGATGGCCATCAACAGTGTTCCATGGTACATCTAATAGTTTGGAAATTACTCCTCTCCTGATCGATACCTTTCAACAAGTGAGATACCATGGATGCTTTCTAAACTCAACAGTCAGATGAAACCAAGAAGATGTCAAGAAAAACCTACAGAAATAGCTGGTCCTTATTTGAGGTTAATCAGAATAATTTCATTGATGACAGCTGTATGATAATTACTTTTGAACATGAGATTGAATGTGATTGGTTCATTCCGAACACAGCCATCTATCTATCTATCTATACACACATACACACTGATCAGCCATAACATTAAAACCACTGATAGGTAAAGTAAACATTATCTTGTAACAATGGCACCTGTCAGGGGTGAGATATATTATATATATAAAATGTATATATGTAGTTACTCAGTAATTTACCTTACAGCAATTATGGAATACTATGCTTTAAAATGATTAGCACTTCCAAAGATTTTCATATAAAAACAAGCAGGCGCACCTCTTTGCATCCAGGATGGTCGGCGAGCTCATAGTTGCTGGCATGAAGAGGCTGTCCTGCATTAACTGAGTTCAGAATGACTTTGTCACCAACCACCACCTGAGGATTTCAAATTCATTTAAAAACAATGCAGGATTTCTTTATCGCTAGCCACACAACTAGCCAAATACAAATTGATTCATAAATCAAGAACTACTACCGCCCAAAACATTTTAAATGGTATTATTTGCATTTTATTTGAGAGAGAGAGAGAGAGAGAGAGAGAGAGAGTGAGAGAGAGAGAGAGAGAGAGTGTGTGTGTGTGTGTGTGTGTGTGTGTGTGTGTGTGTGTGTGTGTGTGTGTGTGCTAAAGTAAATTACATTGTCTCCGTTGGCCCTAAGCTTCCAGAAAGGCTGGATGAAGAGCCACGATCCTTCGTTACCCGTAGCATCCAGAGTGACTCGCATGGCGTTTTTCTCCAGCAGAGCTGGCAGGCGCTTGTTAACTGTCAGATACTTATTGCTCTTCATGTGCAATAGCTAACAGAACACACACAAAATGACAATAGTACAGAAGCAGTATGGGACAGCATTAAAACTTAAGAGTAGAAACTTAAGATATTCATAAACCTATATCTAAATCACAAATCACTGATATCAGGGACATATAATCTAAAAGGGCCGATGTTTTCATTTGCGAAACTTTATGATGTGGTGGGAGTCCATAATAAGAGAACTTACTGACCCCGTTGTGGGACCAACCTTCAGGGCTAGTGTTTCTGCAGTTAGAGAATTTGAGCCAACAGATAAACTGGTGACATGTTGATTTTTTAAAAACTTTTCAGACTGTCTATGGAATTTTCATTTTCTTGTTATTTTTTGCTAATAATGTTAATTAAAAGTCATTAACTGAAAGATGATGTGCATTATAAAATGATTTACTGGAAATTCCTCATATAGAACCTTACTGTTATGAGTCTTAAAATGAATATCCATGCTTTCTTTCCTACACAGTGTTATACTTTTTCCAAAATCAGTGTTATTAAATTCTATACTTCTCCAAACTGTGGCTGGCACATGAAATGCATTTTCACGGCTAAGCTGAAGCTATTTTTACAATAGCCCTAGTGCCAAATTTTCTTTAAACTCTGTAGGAACTTTTTTTAAGATACTGTGCTATATCAGGGAAAGTCCTGTTTCCTATACTGTAAGCATAGTTGCTCATATCAGTAACTGTCTTGACTAACACTAAGGAAATGTCTCACCATTTTATTGCTCACTTTAAAGACTTTGGTTGTGTGTTTCACAATGTGACAGAAAATGTTATCTCATTCACTCTCCACTTTCCCATTCGCAAGTCCTGGCAAATTGCATGACATGCTTCCCACACAAGTCTTTTAAGTACTGGGCATTTGAAACTGACAATCTTTTGTTTACAGATACAAAGGCAAAAAGCATAACATAACAGTTTTTGAGTTCTGACAGTAAGTCATGCCAACAAATGGTGCATTAAAAGTTTTATGCAAGGTTGTGGTTTTCTCAAACAGTGGTTTTTTTCAGGTATTACAGCAACCATCTTGCTGGAAACTAGTTACCTGGCACCACAAACACACAGTGAGGGGACATAGAACAGTGCGTCTGGCCATGAAAAAAAACATCTTAATATTATATTAATATTACTGTGTACTGAAATAACAACCTTGTTGTTTCTTATCACAGTTTTAAGAAATCACACATTGGCCCCTACCTGAATAACGCTGCCATACTTAACTACATCACCATGGACCTTTTTATTCTCTGCTTCATTCTGCTTCTGTTCCAGATTGGATGCATGCTGAAAGAAAAAAATATATATAAATTATACACACACACACGCACACACACATACACATATATATATATATATATATATATATATATATATATATATATATATCTCAACCATAACATTAAAACTATTGACAGGTGACATGAATAACACTGATTATCTCATTTCAGTGGCACCTGTCAAGGGGTGGAATATATTAGGCAGCAATTAACAGTTCTCAAAGCTGATGTGTTGAAAATGGACAAGCGTAAGGATCTGAGAGACTTTGACAAGGGCCAAATTGAGATGGCTAGATGACTGGGTCAGAGCATCTCCAAAACAGCAGGTCTTGTGGGGTGTTCCCAGTATGCAGTGGTTAGTATCTACTAAAAGTGGCTCAAAGAAGGACAACTGGTGATCCGGCGACAGGGTCATGAGCACCCAAGGCTCACTGATGTGTGTGGAGAGCGAAGGCTAGCCCGTCTGGTCAGACACGTGAGCATCAGAACTGTACCAAGGAGCAGTGGAAGAAGGTGGCCTGGTTTGATGAATCATGTTTTCTTTTACATGTGGAAGGCCGGGTGCATGTGCATTGCTTACCTGGGGAAGAGAGGGCACCAGGATGCACTATGGGAAGAAGGCAAGCCGGTGGAGGCAGTGTGATGCCCTGGGCAGTGTTACACTGGGAAACCTTGTGTCCTGGCATTCATGTAGATGTTACTTTGACACGTATCACCTACCTAAACATTGTTGCAGATCACGTACACCCCTTCATGGCAACGGTATTCCCTAATGGAAGTGGCCTCTTTCAGCAGGATAATGCGCCCTGCCACACTGCAAAAATTGTTCAGGAATGGTTTGACGAACATGACAAAGAGTTCAAGGTGTTGACTTGGCCTCCAAATTCCCCAGATCTCAATCTGATCGAGCATCTGTGGAACGTGCTGGACAAACAAGTCAAATCCATGGAGACCCTACCTCACAACTTACAGGAATGAAAAAATCTGCTGCTAATGTCTTGGTGCCAGATACCACAGCACACCTTCAGAGGTCTTGTGGATTAAATGTTAAATGAATGGTGTGTGTGTGTGTGTGTGTGTATTTATATTTATATTTATATATATATATATATATATATATATATATATATATATATATATATATATATATAATTTGTATGTAAACAGTGTTGGATATAACATTTATTCTCTGTTGCGTTCTGCATCTGTTCCATATTGGAACACTGTGGATATGACATTCAAATAATATCATGCAGATTTAATATTATAATAATAATAATAATATACATCTTAGTCTCACCTGCAGTTTTTGAAGAAGTACAAGGTCTGCAATCTTGTCTTTCTCATGTTTGGCCTGCTTTGCTTTCCAGTACTGCTTCTGGGCAGAATAGCGGTTCATTGGATAAACCTTGAACAAGCAGTCTGTCAAAAAGAAATTGTTACAGAACTTTTCATTTTTCACTTGAATGTGTTAAATGGGCAACAGTCATTACCTGAGATATGTGCAGTTTGGTTGTTTGTGATCTTTCATCAAAATGTACTTATTCTGATAAGCATCTTAAACATGATTTTTCAGATATTGCATGGGTCAGTGCTGAGATTGCGAAAGAACGATAACGTTGCGTGTAACTGGGGACGACAGTCTTCATTGCTTTAGGTTCAATTTTAAATCAATAAAAATAAATATGTTGGAAAAATACCTTAAAAGAAAAGAATGCAAAATACACTATTTCTTTAAACAAGGAGGTATATGTACAGAAAGTGGCCTAGTTTATGATTATTAATATAAATCCCAACACAATCAAGCAATACAACTATTGCTAAATCTCAAAACAAAAACTATTTAAGGATTACAAAAGAGCCATGAATGGAATACCTCTGCTAAACAATAACACATATATGTACAGTGGGGAAAACAAGTATTTGATCCCTTGCTGATTTTGTTGGTTTACCCACTAAGAAAGACTTGATCAGTCTGTAATTTTAATGGTAGGTGTATTCTAACATGTGGAGACAGAATATCAAAAAGAAAATCCAGAAAATAACTTTTAAATATCTATATTAATTTATTTATATTTTATTGAGAAAAAGAAGTA
>CM040982.1:10992574-11008820 GCA_022985145.1 Pangasius djambal | reverse complement strand
ATACTTATTTTCCTCAATAAAATGCAAATAAATTAATACAAATTCTTTAAAGTCGATTTCTTGATTTTCTTTGTGATATTCTGTCTCAGCATGTTAGACTACACCTACCATTAATATTACAGACTGATCGAGTCTTTATTAGTGGCCAAACCAACAAAATCAGCAAGGGATCAAATACTTGTTTTCCCCACTGTATTTATTAGATATTTCCCGAGAATGATCAATAATAGAGGATAATATGCCAGATCCTCAACGTAACATATGATGGCAGTGACATTAATATTGAAAGATAACATTAGGCAATAACAAACAGAACAAAATTTAACTCTTATTCTGGTCATGTGCCAAACTAGGAGAATATCAAGTAAAGTTTATAGACCTTGTTAATGTGGGAATTATGTTATGTTTGAGTAATGTAGGAATTATATTTGACTTTACTACAATCTAGACATGGTGTAAACCCGTTTACAAAGACAGTCTTGACAGCAGCCAAGAAATATCTAGCTGTACTATTGAAATCAGCTGAACCTTCACAGGTGAGACATGGTTTTAAAACAGAGTCGCAGTGTCCTATGTATTACCTGAGAAAATGCTGCTTGATTTACTAAGAATTCATTGAATACATGGAAGATGTAGACATTGTAGATGCTGAGGTTAATCAGAAGCTCTTTCTCTTTCAAATAAGCTATTTCTCTCTTTGAAAGAGAAAATGAAAGCAATAAACGTAATTTTTTTTTTTAAGGGGGGGGCATCATTTGGCATCATCTGCTGTCCTGAGTAAAAACAATGCACTGTCCTTTATTATGGCTTAGAAAGAATTCAAGACCAGTTTTATTTACCTATACTATACTACACACACAAAGAATATGTCTTGGTGAGTGCACGTCTAATACTAAACAGGCAATGCTTAGACTACTTGTAAAGAAGCTGATAAGTATAAGAAATAGATAAGGGTGTAAACTAACCTGCAATATATAGGATAATTAATATGCACAGACCGGAGCATTCTGTATTTTAAGATGAATTCTTTATTGCTGTAAGGGTCTTATTGCTGTCTGACTGAGTAAAGCACACATTGCAGTGTTTTTGTACATACTGTACACAGACACTGGAAAAAAAGTGGTTAGAGGTTCATGCTCTGGGTTTAGACCGCTGCACTGTGTACCATTTTAGCACCAGAGAGCTAGCAGTAAAGGAAATGCAGGCCGAAAATGCAACTACACTTCAGTGAGAGCTTTTTTTGCATTTGGATTTACACACTTGTCAGATATAGATAAAAAGATTATTCAGTAACAGTGAATGAAAGATTCTAAAATACCTCTAAACTTCTTGGGAGGGTTATCCAGGTCTCCACCTGCTGGTTCCACAACACAGCGGTCATCTACCAACCTGTGCATGCAAAATACAAGAATCACCTGACTTTTCCTACACAATACTCATTTAAATTACCAGGGGAGCAGAGTGATTATTGTTGTCTATTTCCAGAAACATTACTGTTTTGGCCTGTTGTGGTTTTAATATATGAGTCACATATGCATAATTGTGCAAAATGTACTTGTGAAAACCTGTTTCTACACTGATGAATGAGCAGAGTGCTTCATGTATTTCTCAGAATAAAAAAAGGTAATGACTAAGAATTTACAAAAAGTAATGCCATGCATGTTCAATGGTTAGTTAAAGCCCAGTCTCTGCACTGAAGAGACTCACTATTTATTGCAATAATGACTGATTATCAGTTGTTTTCTCTTGCAGCTAGTTTTTAGTTGCTCAGGTAACAAGGCCGTGTCCAAAATCAACAAAGGCATTTCCGCTTGAGCACAGGATAACAGAGAAGCCTAAACATAAAGAAGGGAAAGGTACTGGATTTTAGCCAACTGTATGTTTTTCAGTCCTCAAGTCACTTTTTGGGCTTTAAAAGCATTTGAATAGCAAATTAATTCAGTATTGTTATGAATAACCTGTTATTGCTATCCACATTAAACCTGTGTTATTCTCTACTTACTCCCATAATAATGTACAAATACTCATCTTAGGCTTAAATCCCAATTTGCTTCCTATTGGACAATGGCTGTGTACAAGCTCCTACATAGAGTCTAGGATCTGGAATCTAGGGTTAGGGCTAGTTTCTGCTAAGAGTGTTTAAGACGTAGCTAGGAAGCCATTTGTGATTTTTGCAGTTTTAGTTTCTTTTTTTTTTTTTACTGTTCACATATTTGTCGATCACTGAAACTTTTCTTAATACGTGTATTAATACCTGTGTTATCAGTTTTATGAAAGTGAAGATATGAGAGGGGTTCCAGTCAGGACTTTTGCTAGAAATCGACTTTCTCTTCTCTTTTTTTTTTTCCGACAACACTGACAGGCACATTTACCCACAGATACAGCACTAATCTAAAACCAATCACAAGCAGCTGGCTGCACTGTCCAAAAAGATGTCAAGTTCATCCAATTTAGAAGCTGTTGACAGGAGGCTTGCTTTCCAGGAAATCTGTAGACTTGAATAGTTCTCCACACCAATGACAGACCCAACTGATCACTGATCGTACTGATCCAAAACTTTATCACAAGCAGCAGACTGAATTCATCCTATAGGGCACTTCTAAAGGGGGGTCCATAACAACTTCAGTTTAGGCCCCTACAAAAGAGGGTTTCTTTTTCAGTAATGGTAGAACATCATTAGAACCCTTAGGCATCCAAAGCGTCTTTGAGAACCTTCTCCTTCTTTTTTTTATTTTTTTATTTTTAGGGCAGAGGGACAGTGGCTGCTGATTAAGCTCAGGAAAGCCACTTCCCACAACAGGTAGCTCCTACATCTTAGCAACAGTACTAGATCACTGAACACAGCACAGCTGAGTAGGGACAGGCTTCACTCCACAATCAACTATACTTCATCATGAAGATTAAATGGCTTCATACAATATACAATTTACTGAATGAAACAAGGTAGAAAGTGTAGAAGTCACTTACCCCAGGGTGCTTATAAAGCCATTAACGGTACCTTCTGCATAGAGAGACACGATGTCCCCTATGTGCAAGAAACTTGACGCCGAATCTGACATTGTGCTGGTGTTAGAAGAGTGATGCACTCATAAAAATTCAAATAATAACAGTAATAAAAAGTGCGCCCGTGCTGCGGTAATGTCTTCAATCACTCGACACACTCCTTGAGTGTTAAAACTCTTCCTGATGCACTTGGTCCCCGCGCGCGGTTTGTCTCGGACACGCGTACAAACCCATTCCCCAAAGTTTATCTGACAAACATTGTAACCTGAAGTGCATGCAAATGTTGGGAAAACGGGTAGAGTCCACGCCAGGATAAAAGTTCTGCCAGGAGAGGCAGAAAGAACTCAGAGAAAGTCAGCGCTGTAATACTCCGCCTTCAGAAGCTCAACCAGGAAGCAAGTGCAAGTTAAAACACGCTAAATGCACCCACGGAGGGAGGGGAGAAAATGAATGCGACCGCAGAGTCTTCACAAACCTAGACGTGTGCAAGAAAAACACACAGCTATGCATAATTATCAGGTTGTAATGCAGTGTCCTGCTCTCATATTCCACACTGATATGGATCCTCAGATTATAGACACAATGGTCCACCAGCCTAAAATAACCAGACAACAGCAGTTCTGTTATCAGAAATGATTTCATAGGTCAGTTATGACAGCATATTTTAAAATCATACAAATTAACATGTGCATGGGAAAATCTGTATACCTGCACAGGGGAGACCGTCAAGGTAGACCCATATAATCAAGTTTTTAAGTAAGAATACACAATGATACACTTGTAATAGTGCCATACACACTATGCTGTCATAGCTACTGTATGCTGAAAATGGTGGTCCCTTTCTGTTGATACTTAGTACTTAGTCTGTTGAACTTAGTAGTGGGCACTGATATACACTGTTTTTATGATTTTGCATAAATCCATTAGATCCATTTCATTGTACTATAAGGTCATGGCCTCTCAGAAGGAACCCAACACCTTACATGTTCTATTATTCTAGACTTCCTGTTAAACTAACAGGACTATAAAGTGCAATACAATGGAAATCCAACTACAGAACCACTCACACTGGATTAGGTCAGCATGGAGCATTTCCTCTGACATTAAAATGCCCCTTATATGCATTCTGCGCAGCACATGCAGAAGAGCTAAGGTCCCTGTGCAGGCTGGGTCAGCTTAAGTTGTGGTTGTGGTTATTCACAAAAAGATCCTTTGGTTCACAGCTAGGTGTGTGGTGGCGTAGACTCTCAGACTGCTGGATATCTGCTTGAAAACAAGGTCACCTGAAACATCTACATTTAATGTTGTTCGTTTTGTGTCTGCTTATATATTTCCTCTTGCAAATGAATATGGGATCTCTGCAAATAAAACACCCAAATTGTTTTTATAGAGTTTTTATAGTTTTTTTTTAGTATTTCTAAAGGAGATCACTGCACAGGAACAAACAGTATGTTTACATACTGAAAATCATATTTTCAATTAAATCTATGATTCACATATTGTAGTTAAGAAAATTGAGGGTGAAATGCAAAATGACACCTGTGTGAGACCTGCCCTACAACCCACCTGAGTTTCAATATATTCAAATCAGTTGTCAAGCAAATTCATAGTCAAAACAAGTCGGCAAGCCTAGAGTGTAGTGATTTAAGAGCAAGGTTTATGTAAGGTCTGTGCTTTGTGGGTTACAATAGAATGACTTAACCATTAGCTCAAAAGCTCTATTACTGTGGGTAGAGCTCATGTTTGTGGTTATATTATCTCAATCCTTTTACTTCTAGCCATCCTCTCAGCTTCACTTTGTAAGTGAGAGGCATTTAAAGGGTTCAACATGTAATGTCGCTCCAAACAGGATGTTAAAAAGGAAATCTGCAATTGTTTCTCTGAAAAGAGCTAAATTGGTTTGCTCTGTAATAGAATAGAATTTGTCCCAATGTCCCAACATGCCTCAACAACTACACCTTGATGGACCAGATACCTGCAGTCAAGCTGCCTGATGAAGACCTGGACCTTAGAGTCAGTTGGGAAATATCCCCACACATGATATAGCTAACTTGTCTAATCAAAATTCAGATAAGCTTGAATGACTTTCCTATACATTTTGTATAGTACTCTGAGGCAGTTTTATCATGAAACAGTTGGACCATTTGAGACCATGCTCTTCACCATGTCACATTCAGGTACTGGGTGGTAGACCACTGGCGAGTGTGCACAATGAGGGAAAGACTGACTTCTTGACAGCCATGGGGAACTACATATGATCTGATGCCACATGGTCTAGCAATGCTCACGCTGTTTTACAGTGCAGGAAGAGATATAGAGTGAAAATATCTATGACAAAGAAAGAAAGAACAAGACTGTCTGAAACTAAGAGTTTCACAGGTAAGTAAATATGATCAGGAAACACAATACTAAAATGTGTGTGTGTGTGTGTGTGTGTGTGCGTGTGTGTTTGTGCGTGTGTGTGTGTGCAGGATCTAAGGATCCTACAGCTTTTACCTTTACACATACAGAGAGTATCCTTATTGACACAGCCAGATGTCAAAGAGGGCCCAGCCCTCTTACTAAACAGTAGTCTTGGCAGATTGCCTTGGTTTTAGTCATGAGATTAGCAATATTCTGTTAATCATCTGGTAAGTGGATTAAACTATTACTTACTTATCCTCAGTTTGCTGACTGGAAAAAAAGCCTATTGAGTACTGTAATTCTTCTAACAAGTATTTGGCCAGTTAAATAGTCAGGCTCTTACTAAAGGTGTGCCCTGGTTAAACTGCCCTTTGAGAAACTTTATAAATTTTTGTAAATTTTATGTAATAGTGCTGCAATTATTGAACTTGAACCCTAAAATGTAATTAAAAACAAGATCTTAGGAATGGTGTTTTTCTTAAAATAAAAACAGTTTAATGTATTTGAGGCTGTTGAATTGAATTGAGTCTCTCTCTCTCTCTCTCTCTCTCTCTCTGTAATTGTGTAACTGAAAGTTACTGAAAGACAAAAGCTAAATGATTGTCACTCTCACAGACTGGGATAAGGGGCTATTATTAGATCATTAAATATTGTAAATTTGTAAATATATATATATATATATACACAAATGCTACATATACTAAAAATCTCTAAGAGCAGGTTATATGGTTATATAGTGTTGTCAGATACAGTGTTGACACACTGTCTTGGCAAACACTCCTCTGTAGGAAGACATTTACATAAACCTATATGCATTAACCATCTTTAATATTTAATATGACTCATTGTTACAGACCACTGTGAATATTTTGTCTATACTAAAGGCTGTTGTTGTTGTTGTAATCATAAAGATTGTATGGTCATAAACGATTGTCAAATATAGGAATGTCAAAGTAGGACAAATCCCTTTAACAGAACATTACAATTTATTATAATATAAATTGTTCATAAGAATGGTTCAGTAGTCTGTAGTGCAGTAGGCCGTTACCTTCACTTTCTGCCAAAACCTAGTAGATTTTGATTAGGGCACAAACTTGCCAGTCAATGGATTAATTAGTAGTATTGCCCGCGTCTTTACGTAAATTAAGTAATTTATTAGGATGCAGACACTGCCCTCTTCTGACCAATCACAGCAACTACAACGCAGGACATCCACTCAGCTTACCAACTAACGTTGTAGTGTGAAATCACACATAATACATTGCAAATGGTCTGCTTAAATCTTATGTATAAAATGTCATATTGTCATGGTAAGTCACTAGTACCTTCTATAACTGTATACTATGTAGTCAAAAAAGTGCAACTGTGTAAACAAGAACTTATGAGCTTAAGAGCCACTTATGAGTATGAGCATCAGAGTCATTCCAAAATCCATTATAGTTTTAACTTAAAGTCTATTGTGTTGAAGTTATCAACTGTTCAGTGAAGGAGACTTGAGTGCAAATTTTTTAGAGAGGGGGTGGAAGGGAGAGAGGACACAGATTATTAGGTATGCTCTTGTCACATAATGGTTAAAGAAAATGTACTATGACAGCATAACTACAAGGGAGAGGCAGACACTGAGATTGTGTCTGAGTCCCAAACACTAATTGGAAATTTGTGGTTTTGTAAGAGAAATCTCTACCTCCTGCACTAGCCTTCAAATGACCAATCAGGTGTCAGTATTAAATAACCAATTTGGTTACTACCATATCATGGTACATACAAAAAGTAAAGTTCAGATGTATTGCTTTTACCAGCAGAGGGCTTTATTCCACTGATTTTTTGCAATTGAAAAGAGGAGTGGAGGCGTTCCTCTGCCAAACAGCAAAGAAAAAGACCAGCCTTCCATGGATGTGCAAAGAGAGCTGAGTTCTGGCAGACAAGACTGCAGAACCCACATGGTCTCTGGCATGAGGGATCTCGGGCTTTGGTTACATTGGGTCTACATTTTACCCTTTATTTCAAATTCTACAGCTTCAGTGTGAACTGCAATCACCCTGTTTGGAAAGTAGTTGAACCTTTTTTTGAAGATGGAGAAGGGTAGTTTGAGAGTGATTTATGTACTGACACTAGTCATGTTTTTGGGTGTCTGTGCTTCTGGATCAAAAACCAAGGGGAAGAGTGGAACATCTCCATGGAACCAGCAAGAAGATCAAGAGCGTTTTGCTCAAAAAAATATCTTTGGGGATGCTGGAGTTAGTGACTTTGATCAAGATGAATTCCATATGGAGATGTCAAAATTAGAATATATGGAGGATGCAGATGGAGGTTCTGTGCACACACCATCTGAGGAGTTTTCTGGAACTCACCCGACTCCAACACCTCAGTCTGACCTGCCTAATTTGAGTCTGACGCCTAGTGTGGACAAAGATGGCAGTGCTGGTGGAATCCTCATTAAAAAGAATGTCACAGAACAAGACATCACAAGGATCTACAACCCTCTGTTCCCAGTGACAAACAGCTCCTACAGTGCCTATGGGATTCTGTTTCTGGCCCTTGTAGTGTTTGCTGTAGGGATTGTGGGTAATCTGGCTGTCATGTGCATCGTTTGGCATAACTACTTCATGAGGAGTGCATGGAACTACATCCTGGCCAGCCTGGCTTTCTGGGACTTCCTGGTCCTGTGTTTCTGCCTGCCTGTGGTGGTGTTTAATGAACTCACCCACAAGCGGCTACTGGGGGATTTTTCTTGCAGGGTTGTACCCTACATGGAGGTGGGTCTGAGTCCCAGATTAGGAATAATGTTCTCTTTGAAGGGCAATTAGGCAATAAGGAATAAAAGTTTAATTTATTAAATAATGTTTAAATTGTAAGAAATTAAATGAAAACATATTTAGTATCTTTACCATGTAACGCGTCTAAAGCAGTTCTCTCTCTGCAATTTGAGAGAAATGCATATGAAGAAATATACAAAAGAGGCCACAAATTATTGGTCCATCATGATTTATGTTTGGATCTTCAGCTCTTGATTTACTTTGTCATCACTGGTTTATTCCAAAGAAATCTACAAGACCTGAAAGAACGCATAATTGAACGTAGGATATTAACATTTGTTAACTTCTTTATGTACACATGCAGGTGACATCGCTAGGCGTGACATCCTTCAGTTTGTGTGCACTTGGTATCGACCGTTTTCATGCAGCCACCAGCTCCCTCCCGAAGACCCGGCGAGTGGAGCATTGCCAGTCCGTTCTGGCCAAACTGGCAGTGGTGTGGGTCGGTTCCATGGTCCTGGCGGCCCCAGAGCTGCTCATATGGCAGCTCCAACAAGTCAAATCCCCTTCTTTGGGTGTCCAGATGGATGTCTGCATCATGAGCCCATACCCAAACCTCCCAGAGTCCATTTACTCCCTGATCATCAACTACCATGACACTCGCATCTGGTGGTATTTTGGCTGTTACTTCTGCCTGCCTGTGGTCTTCACCTTGCTCTGTCAGCTGGCCACCTGTCATGTCTCCAGCGATAGTGGAAGCTCTGGCAAGCGGGCCGAAGACCGCTCTCCATCCACAAAGCAGAAACTTCAACATGCACAGCAGGTTGAACGGCAATTGAACTGCACCGTCATGGCACTGGCCGTGGTTTATGGGGTGTGTGCACTGCCTGAGAACGTATGCAACCTTACGCTGACATACGCTTCTATACAGCCATCCAAAGATGTTTTGGCTCTCCTCACTCTGATAAATCAGTTTTTCCTATTCTTTAAGTCATCTGTGACGCCGGTGCTCTTGCTGTGTCTGTGTAAGTCTCTGGGTCAGGCGTTTATGGACTGCTGCTGCTGCTGCTGTGAGGAATGCCAACCCAGCACCTCCTCTTCCTCCCAAAACATTGCTGAAAGCAAGCATGAGATGTCCTCATCTATTTTCTTTGACAAAGCCAAGGACAGCACGACCATATTGTCTATTGGCAGCTGAGTCAGCAGGCCTTGCTTTGAAGTGATAAGGTCACAAAATGACCTTGAATTATTTCTCACATCCACTTTCATCACATCTCTTATTAGTGACCATGACTTTTTTCCCCCAGGCCCACTGTCTGATGGGAAAACTCACTGAGGTCTTAGGTGGTTAAGTTGTCCCTTTGCTGCTCTGAAGCTTCTTTTAAAAGGAGGAAGAATTCAGCATGTTTAAACAATCAACATAAGCAGTCACTTACAGGCAGAACCCACTTCAAACAAAAATTTAGTTTCTTAGCTTGACTAATCACAAATACTGCACCATTTTTGTCATAAATGTAAAGATACTCTAATATTCTCTCAAGATAGATTTGGATTTTGTACTTTAAATCATTAACACCTTCTGTCAGCAAGATATCATGTCAAGTCTCTTTAGACTTAGCCCATATGGCCCTGTCACACTGTTTGTCAGCTTTGTGTAAAAATTGTGCCTTTTATTAGTAGGTCTATATTTAGTGATGATTTTCAAAATCTTCTAGATAACTGACCAGCAGTGAATAATTCATATAAAAATAATTTGTTCAGATGGGAATATCTTTTCAAGATACTCTTTTTTTTTTTTGAGAAATGGGGTTGTTTATGTAACAAATAGTGCTGGTTAATAATTGATGCCATGGTTTTGTTTTTATGTAACCGCTTGACTAGTTTGCATACTCTTAATTATTATAAAATATTGTACATGCACTGAATTGTTTTATTAGACTGTAAATAAACTTGAGAAACACAAAAACTGAAAGTTCTGATGGCACCATTTTGAAGGTTTTTTTTTTTTTCGTATGTGAAGCTTCAATTAGCACAAAAAGCAATTGAAAGTGCCTGATAGTGTTAATTACTAAATTCTAATTGAATAAAGTTATTGAATTATCAAAAAGTGCTTTACCTACACAGATCTAACCGTCATCTGTGAGTTTGTTTGTTTTTTATTTAAGTGTATGAAATGTAATCAGAGCCTAAACAAATGTGCAGCAGAATATGTAACTAGTAGGAGTTTGTTCCAAATCTTTATGTATGTCTGTCTATGTCTAAGCAACGAGTTTTGTCTGCACAGGCTTGGTGGGTTTCTTCTTTCCCATAAGGTTTTCATTGTTCTGAAAAGAAGATGGAGGCTTCCACTGAATATCAATGTCCAGACTACAGCTGAGTTGCCAAGAGACCACCAAAAATTCACATGCGCTTCAGACTGGCCAATGGTGAACACAAAACCCTTGGGTTTTCCCACCTTTCTTGGTTGTCACAGGAACCAGAGCTCATCTGTTAATAGCATGATGTTTGTATGCCTTCGTGTTCGACTGTTAAATTAAGTGTGCAATTACTTTCAACAATTAGTTTTACAGACTATCTCACTACAAACCAGCATAGTAACAACAAGACAGGACTGTAGATTACGTATGTGTAATAGAATAAAAATGGCCTAATTGTCCATCAAAGAGAACTATTTGTTACAGAGAGACATGCCTGTTCCTGTATAGGGGTTTTGTACAGGTTGACCTCTTTAGAGTCCTAGCCTTGGCCTGCGTTCAGTAGCTGTCAGGGATTGGGAAGATGAAAAAGAGAATGAGCAGCCTCATTAGAGAGTTGGAGCTTTACGGATGGAGCTCTATTGGCAGTAATGGCTGAGAAGGAACAGACTAATCTCTGTTCCCTATAATGAAACTACAGCTCAATTCAGAAAACCTCCCCCACCACTTCTAATGTCCTGAACAAGTAATAAAACTATTAATAATAATGAAGACGATGATTATGTGACTAATTACAGTACCTTGGCATAGCTAGACTTTAAAAGAGCTACACTTTTGAATCTAGAAATTTTACAACAGTAATAAAGATACAGTATAGTCAAAACTATGAAGTCACACAGAACATTTAATGGTCTTATGTAAAAAAAAAAAAAAAAAATAATAATAATACAACAAAAGACTTTCATTTCAGAAAAAGTTCCAAGTAGAAGCCCGTTAGAAAACTAGGACCCTTAACCATCAAAAGAACCGCTGAGAAACCCCTTTTTCTAAGGGTGTACTCATATTAAGAATTTCTTTATTTGTATTAATTCCCACACTTGTGAAAAATAATGGAAATACCATTATAAAAACCTACACCATTACGAAAAAGTTAAATCTAGCACACTAAAGCCTGCAAGCAGATTGTTTTCCTTTCAAAAAGGTTCCAGCTAGAACCCTTTTAGAAAGATTTTAGAATAGTAATAAAGATATAATCAAAACTATGAAATCACACAGAACTTTTAATGGTCCTAGGTAAAAACAAGAGATGCAACAAGAGTTTCATTTCAGAAAAAGTTTAATTTCATTTCAGAAATAAAGATATAGTCAAAACTATGAAGTCACACAGAACATTTAATGGTCTTATGTAAAAAAATAAAATAAAATAAAAGACTTTCATTTCAGAAAAAGTTCCAAGTTAGAAAACTAGAGACGCTTAACCATAAAAAAATCCCCTGAGAAAGATTGTGCTCATATAAGCAATTTCTATTTTTGCATTATTTTCCACACAGCAAAGATGCCAACCCTATTAAATAAATCATATGACATTACCCAGTGATCAAAGAGTGTTAATCCAATCAAATCTATGCATGATGGGGCAGCAGGCAGTGTTGCCGCCTCACAGCTCCAGGGTCTTGGGATCAATCCTGTGCTTGGGTTACTGTCTGTGTAGAGTTTCACATGTTCTCCCCATGTCCATGTGGTTTCCTCAAAGTTTTCCAGTTTCCTCCCAAATCCCCAAAACATGCTAGACTGGCTACACTAAAGTTATGAATGAGCATGTGAATGAGTTTGTGTGTATAGATACTGATCACTGAAAATGCCTTTTTTCCCTCTGGGAACCCTTGAGATAACACAAATGGAATTACTAAGTAACTGTGTTACCCTAAAAAGGTGAACAAATTAAAACTACACCATTAGACAAGGAGGGTTCCTTTTCCCAAGTAGAATTACTTTAGAAAGATAAATGCATTAACCATCAAAGACCAATCCCTTTTTCTGAGTGCAGAGCTTATATTTTAAGTATATTGTATACATCAATTCACACACACACACACACACACACACACACACACACACACACAAATCAGCCATACCATTAAAACCACTGAAGTGGTTTTCTGAAGGTGAAGTAAACAACATTATAGTGGCACCTGTCAAGGGCTGGAATATATTAGACAGCAAGGAAACCGTCAAAGTTGATGTGTTGGAAACAGGAACAATGGGCAAGTCTAAGGATCTGAGCAACTTTCACAATGGCCAAATTGTGATGGCTAGATGACTGGGTCAGAGCATCTCCAAAATGGCAGGTCTTGTGGGGTGTTCCCAGTATGCAGTGGTTAGTACCTACCAAAAGTGGTCCAAGGAAGGACAACCAGTGAACTGGCGACAGGGTCATGGGCACCCAAAGCTCATTGACGCATGTGGGGAGCTAAGCCTGTCTGGTCCGATAACACAGAAGAGCTACTGTAGCACAAAATGCTGAAAAAGTTAAAGCTGGCTATGACAGAAAGGTGTCAGAACACACTGTGCATCGCAGCTTGCTGTGTATGGGGCTGCGCAGCTGCAGACCAGTCAGAGTGCCCATTCTGAAACCTGTCCACCGCCCAAAGCACCTACAATGGACAGGTGAGCTTCAGAACTGGACCATGGAGCAGTGGAAGAAGGTGGCCTGGTCTGAGGAATCATGTTTTCTTTTACATGTGGAAGGCCAGGTGCACATGCATTGCTTACCTGGGGAAGAGAGGGCACCAGGATGCACTATGGGAAGAAGGCAAGCCGGTGGAGGCAGTGTGATGCCCTGGGCAGTGTGACACTGGAAAACCTTGTGTCCTGGCATTCATGTAGATGTTACTTTGACACGTACCACCTACCTAAACATTGTTGCAGATCACGTACACCCCTTCATGGCAACGGTATTCCCTAATGGTAATGGCCTTTTTCAGAAGCACCCTGCCACACTGCAAAAATTGCTCAGGAATGGTTTGACGAACATGACAAAGAGTTCAAGATGTTTGCTTCCAAATTCCCCAGATCTCAATCCAATTGAGCATCTGTGGGATGTGCTGGACAAACAAGTCCAATCCATGGAGGCCCCGCCTCACAACTTACATGACTTAAACCATCTGCTACTCATGTATATGTATATATAGATACCACAACACACATTCAGAGGTCTTGTGGAGTCCATGCCTCGCCAGGTCAGAGCTGTTTTGGCGCGCACAAGGGGGAACTACACAATATTAAACAGGTGGTTATAATTTTATGGCTGATCAGTGTGTGTGTGTGATATCAAGATGTTGAGACAATCAATAATGTGTATATGTTGATCATTTACTTTTGTGTAATATTTATTATTACAGAGACATGGACATGTAGAAGATTCTCACAAGAAATGAGTTTTTCCTTACAGATTTTTTAAATTTCTGTTTCACCACAAAACCAACCATTAAATAAGACTTCTCTGCATTGCACCTATTATTTCACCTTAAGCAACATGAGAAGTAAAAAGTTCACTAAAGTGGCTTTGGGTAAGCTTAAAAGTCTTCCAAATCAGACAGGAAGAGTTACGTGTGTTTGTGTGTATGTGCACGATCTCATCTTCAGGCTAGGCTCAATGAGCAAGTGCTAATATGACCTGAATGTCCGTCAATTCTACACAGAGCACTGTCTCCACTCGCCTTGTTAAGAGGACAATGTTTGTTTTGTTTCGCCAAGTTCGGAGAGTGGAGGTTGGGAGAGGGGGAGATGGGCGAGAGCGACACTATGGCAACCAGCCTTGGCCCCTCACAAGTACGCTAACATACAAATCAGGGTCCTGGGCACGCACATAACCGAAGTCCTGGACCACCACCTATTCAGAAGACAGGAAACTCAAGTGAGTTTCATTCTGATTCACAGATTGGTGATGCCAGCAGAAGGAAGAAAAAGGTGTTTTTTTCCATTGCAATTGTTGTAAAACTTTTGTATTCAAGGCCTGTGGTGACTGAAACAAGGGTTGGTGAGGCGAGGTCAGGGAAAAAGTACAGGAGGCCCCATTTCTATCCTTTCTGAGGGTCTAGAAACTCCACCCACTCACAATATTTGTGCCAAGCCAGTGAGAGAGAACAGAGAAGATCTGTGGTTGTAGACTTCTCACTCGCCTTATGCTAATATTCACTTTCAATCAGGTTACGATTGTATGCTCTATACTGGTACATAGGAGAATGGTTCTAAATGGTTCTAAATCTCATAAATAAAGATTTATGTACATATCAAAAGATATATGCATTGCCATGTAGCAATTTCCAAAGCTTGCTTGTATTTGTTTTTTTAAATCCACCATTTAGCAGTTGCTTATATTGCACTACTGAATTGAACTATTCTATCACTATTCTATTCATATGTTGAATATTTCTGCATCAATTGATCTAAGTAAAGCATAACTATCTATGAAACATAAAATCTCCTCTGCAGGAAAACTGATTAGTTCTACGCTTGTAAAACTGTTCATTTTTTAAACAGCAACAGCGCCCCCATGCGTCACCAGTTACTTAATGCAACATTTAATTCAATAGGAAAAGGGGCATTTAACAACACATCAAACACTGACTACAAGTGTGCTTTAACTGGTGCATTAATCTTTGTTGCAGCATGCTGACGTAATTTTTCTCAGACTGGAAGTGAAGTGAACTAACTCCTCATAGCTCCAGGATCCCCTGTTCAAATCTGAGCTCAGGTTACTCTCTGTGCGATATTTCACACGCTCTGGGTGGACGGAGTATATTAAACTGCCTCAAATGTGAATGGTGTGTGAATGTGTGTGTTTATGGTACCCTGCGGCTGACTGGCACCCCATCCAGGGTGTATTCCTGCCATGCGCCCAGCATTCCCAGGATAGGCTCCGGATCCACTTTGACTCTGACCAGGATAAAGCGGTTACTGAAGACAAGTCAGTTTACATAACAAAATACATAACAAAAAAAAATAAAAATTTCAACACTTTACTTCTGTCTTCAACCTCAATTTACAAAGGACATTTAAAGACAAATCAAACACATTTCACAGAAAGGAAATAAAATGAACAAAACAAATCCAAGTAGAGGAAAAAAGACTTGTCTTATTTCGCAGAGACAAATACAGATAACTACAACAGCACACAGGAATCAGAGTTAAAAAGCACTCTCTACATTCAAAAGTGCAGCCAATCCTTACACCTGGTAGTAACAGTCCTTTTTCTACACCAATCGCAGTACAGACGCAACTATGCCAACAGCAGTCAGAACAGCACAAACACAAATTCAGCAAATTATGCATCAATTACCACTGATGAATCACTGCACACATAGGAATAAGGTCTATGGCCTATATTTACATGTTATAGAGAAAGAACTCTTACTGGGCACCTGAACTGGTGACACTGTAAACGTTTATGCAGATGTAACAGCTTTAAGACTGATGTTGGTCATTTGACCAGCAAAAAAATCAGTAGCAATTATATACATAGATCAGTTAAGAGAAGCACAATGCCCAATTGTGCACCTTGAGTGCTTTCAAAAATGATGCTTTCATGATCATTTGTTCTCATTTGTTCTCGCTCAAAGGTTTGTTCTGTGTTTTTGTACAAAGACATTTTTGTGATTTGTACTCTTAGTTATTTTGGTATGTGCAGAAAAAAAAAACCTTTGGAAATAGCTGTAATATATAATGTTGGGTTTTTACATCTTTTGTTATATTAAAACATAAAAAAAAAAATCTCATCACCTCCCTTACAAAAATACTGCTGCTGAATTTGATGCTTCACATTTGTGATTTGATGGATCACAGCTTACAGTGTTTAAAAAAAAAAAAAAAAAAAAAAAAAAAAAAAAA
>CM040982.1:10968732-10992474 GCA_022985145.1 Pangasius djambal | reverse complement strand
TTACAGTAATGAATTTTCTTAAAGCAAAGAAATTAGGGGAAAAAAAGGTGTTCATGCACAACTATAAAACTAGGCATTAAAATCACATATTTTATGCATTTAACTTAACTTTTACAGTATTTTGTTGTGCTTTAGGCATTTGCTGGCTGAGAGGTTGGACCAGGAGGTCTAATCGTAAAAAAAAAAAAAAAAAATTAAAACAAAAGATAAAACCCAGAAATTTTTTATAAAAATAATTCTGAATGAAATCTGATTTACAAGGTTTGTTTCTCTATAGACCACTGTACAATGAAGCACTCTAAAATGTTTTGATGTTCGTTTAATCCGAAATAAAAAGAAATGGGCACTTCAAAAAAACGTAAAACATTCCTAATATATTGCTTTTCTAATTTAAACAATATCACCATGAGAATCTAATAACAAATGTACATTATCTACCATACTAGCGTCTGGGACTTTTTTTGTTGTTGTTTTAAAAACTGGCTTCAACAGGACCTGACATAAATTAACAAAACAGCATTACTGTAAGTACTGAGTCTCTTACAAGTATGACATACGGCATAACGTGGCTTTACAAATGAGAAAATAGTGACAAACAGATATTGTTCAATATACATTTGAGTGCAAAAGTTTGCATCCCTCTTGTTTTATGGGTGAAAAAAAATCTACCTCTGTTTACAGAACATGACTTCTTCATGCTTTTTCATGCTATCCAACTGAATGCCTTTTATAACATGGCATTATAGCAGTTTAGTTGCCGTTCTCTTTATTAGCAAGTTCAAAAGTTCGTACCTCCAATGACATGCTCTGATTTATTTTAATGTGCCTCAAGAAGCAGTCAACACATTTACTTTGTTCAGTCTTATTTACACCATGAAAAACAGACCATGAAAACCAGTTCAAACAGACTCTACAGTTGTGCGCAGTTAAGAGAATTAGGGAAAAAAAACCTGGTGACAGAGCTGGTGAACAGTGTAAAAAGTCAGAGTGTTTAGACACCATTACTAGTAGTAAAATATAGAAATGGAAAAAAGAAACACAAAAACATGACCAAAGAGTGGAAAAATATTCTTTAAAACATACTTTTTGTGAGCAAATCACAAAAACTCCTTAGAGGCGAGGGGAATAACAGAAATAACAATAACAGGAATAACAATAACCCATTTACATCACAGTCTGAAATATCATTTTGAAATCCTTCACAATTAATAGCAATACAATTAATGTTGCATTGTTGGTTTTATGATTTCGAAGTAAGGGTATGCAAACTTTTGCAATCAATTGTAGTTAGCATATGTGTTAGTAAGACTCTTATTAATGCATATAAATACTCAAATATTCTGGCTACTGCAAAGATCTGATGTCTTTTATATTCTTCTTGATATAAAAGATTTCCAAATTTACAAAATAGTATAGTGTCAGTAGCAGTTTTTTTTTCCTGGAAAAAATAGTATTTACCTGCATTAAATGTTTACCTGCAAAAATGCTGCCCAACAAAAAAATAAATATGTAATTGTTTTGAAAGGGAAAGGACCATCTCCATTCACCTTCTTTATAACTGACCATTCAGGCTATTAAATCTAACCTGCATGGCCCAGCTATCCAATTCCATATTCCTTCAAAAACAAAGAAAGTCTTCATATTAAAACCAGTGGTTGCTCTATGTTCACTTCAGTTTGATATGTCCATCTAGCTCTGAAAAACACACAGCAAAGAATACAGTTGGTACAGACATGTCATATGGGTGTGGCTCATTATGACTATGAGATTAGCTGATGTTAAATTCTTATTAGCTGATGTTACGTTCATTTACCATACCAGGTTGGTTGCCATTGGTGCCATACACAGTAGTGATCTCTGCTATTTGTCGCTGTAGCTTGTGAGAGGTGGAGAGCGTGTCGTCTCCTTCAGTGTCTCGTTCCGATTCTCGTTCCCTCTTACATGTGACACGCCCTGCTGTGTGAAGAATACGTCCTGAAACAGCAAAGAGAATAGGGCCACCAATGAAAACGGAGTAAACAGAGAAGGAGGCATGTTCTTAGAACTTCAAAATAAGTTACATTGCTGTGTTAGAAAACTGGAATGGCTTTGGTTCTAAAATCTTATTGGCTGAGCTGTGCTTGAAGCTGTAAAATCCTCGTTATACACACACTTGTGTCCACATCACAATAAATGAATTCTGTGTTAATGCACAAGGTTTTAAAACGATAAAACCATCCATATAATACCCTTATCTTTGCCTGTTTTGTTGCTTAACAAAGCTTTACATTGCATAGCTGAAGAAGTGTTTATTGTGAACATTATTACTAATAAATTATATTATTTATTAACATAGGAATTTATTGGATTGTTTTTATCACAGGTGATAGTATATGAAATCACTATAACACACCCTCTCATGGCTTATTACTTTATTTTAGACTTTGATGTTACTGTTTTTTCCCCATTTTGTTGCAATTTATTGTTTCTGACAGTTAACAGTTACATAGTTTTCATAATCTTTACCCAGTAGACTCTCATGGTGGTCCTGTTACCTGTGTAGTGTGTAGTGTGTATTGTGTAGTGCACTGTCCAGTGCATCCAC
The DNA here is from genome assembly GCA_022985145.1 of Pangasius djambal. Classification (NCBI taxonomy): domain Eukaryota; kingdom Metazoa; phylum Chordata; class Actinopteri; order Siluriformes; family Pangasiidae; genus Pangasius; species Pangasius djambal. The sequence continues at coordinate 10,989,890 of CM040982.1, read as the reverse complement.
TATACTGTACTCTTCTGTGTATGTACTGCATTGTACTGCACTGTATTTGCTCTATGTAATCTTTTTGAAAATGCTTTTGGTCATTCACCATGATCCTGTAGAATGATTTTTATTCCACTGTAAATAAGTAGATGGATGGGATAGCATTAAAATGTTGACTTGACATTCATGGTCAAAGACATTTTTTTCTTGCTTCAGATGATTAAACTTTTCTATACTCTAAGTCACTACCTGGATGCTGAGCAGATGCTATGTCATATAACTGATTTTGCACTGGGAGACTTGATTTCTGTTGGCAAAGACATGACCGATGTTGGGTATTTGATGATATCCTAATAAAAGGAAGAAAAATCACTTTACACCTTTTTCACCAAAACTGGACAGTGGAAGACTGGAAAAACGTAGCCTGGTCTGATGAATCTTGATTTCATCAGACTTCGGCACCAACAGCATGAATCCATGGACCCAACCAGCCTTGTGTAGAGGTGGTGTAATGGTGTGAGGAATGTTTACTTGGCACACTATGGGCTCGTTAATACCAATCAATCATCATCTGAATGCAACAGCCTATTTGAGTATTGTTGCTGACCATGTGAATCCATTCACGGAAACAATTTACCCATCTTCTAATGGCTCCTTCCTGCATGATAATGCACCATGTCACAAAGCAAAAGTTGTCTCAAACTGGTTTCATGAACATGACAATGAGTTCAGTGCTCTTCAGTGGCCTTCCCAGTCACCTGATGTGAATCCAATAGAACTCCTTTGGGATGTGGCAAAACGGGAGATTCACAGCATGAAAGTGCACCCAAAAGATCTGCAGGAATTGTGCAATGCAATAGTGTCAACGTGGACCAGAATCTCAAAGAAATTTTTGTACCTTGTGGTATCCATGCCACAAAGTTTTGAGGCTGTTTTGAGAGCAAAGGGAGGCCCTACCCAGTATTAGTGTAGTGTTCCTAAAAAAATTCTCAATGAGTGTATTGTCCCATTATGATACCATTTAATTTGGATCATATGATTGCCATAACAAGCCATCTCAAAGTGAAACACAATTCATAGTTTCAGTCTCACCTAGCTTTTGTTGCTGCTGCATTCTGCTTGGTCCCTGGTGCTCCTCACTGTCAAAGTTCAGCAGAATACTTCCACTCCGGTTACCACTGGCAACCGAGCTGCCTGACATAGCTGGTGCTGTCAAAGTGCAAGTTACATAAAGGTAAGTACTTAGAACTGAAAGAAAAGAACTGATAAGTATTGCTTCTCTTGTATATTTAGACTTCTTTTTCGCAAATTCATATATATTTTGCAAGAGCAGATCACACCTTTAATTGATAATGATAATGATCATGATCATGATAATGATGAATGGGCAGTGATTATGGAACAGTAAATGGAAGAAAGAAAGATATTCTTTAGGAAATTAGGACCAGGAAGTAGGTGGCAATTCAGGATTGACCTTTCCCCCAAATTTCAGCAATTTCATAAATATTTTGAGAATCCTTCTTCAAATAGTACAGGGGTTGACTGTGAAACTGTAAATGAGGAGAACTCTTAGCATGGACTGGAGTTCTGGGTAGCTTCTTCTTTATACTTCTTATTTTTTAGCCCAAAAAATTAAGAGTTAAGCTGTATCTTCTGGGCCTTTCTAATGTCCAGAACCTGCATCTATATGTAACTGTCCATTTGTAACTGAAGATCTGACAGTGTGAGATCAGCGATCCAGTGGTGAGCTTTAAAAAGAGGTTAATTCGGGCTAGGTCAGATGGCCTTGGCTTTCGCCCTTCGCCCCTTTCGCCCTACACGAGTTTAAGGGTTTAAGAGTATTGATGTTTTCTGAAGAGGACAGAATTAGATAAGATGTGTGGAGTATTTCCAAACTGATCTGGATATAAAAAAAAAAAAAGAGTGCAAGGAATGTCAGTTATAATTTTCTCTCTTGCCCGTCAGCTGAGATGATGGAGATGGTTTTGACATTTATATAGGTGGTAAAGCTCTGAGGTGTGTTCCTCATAAGACTCGAAAGCAGGAATGAGACTATCTAACTGTACTTCTCTACCAAACAGTATGGCTTGCCATGGATCGGAAAACACATGTGAACCCAGTATTATCTATATACTGTCCAAGTGCATGAGTGGCTTTCCCATCACGTGATTAGATCTGTGAAAGTAGGAAGAACTTCTTTGGAGGTTATCAGGATGTGACTTGATAGGCACAGTAGTAAAATACTTTAAATTCTATTTAATAATTTTCTAATTAAACCAGGCATATCTCATTTTGATATTAAAGCGTGTGAGGTGCTGCCATGCTTCTTATAATATTTTATAACTCCATTAATCATTGGACCAATCCTTATTTTATTAATGGTGGACACTGGTGGACATTTTAAGAAAGCTGTTGCTAGATTAAGTACATTGGTGCCACTGACATTTGTGGTATAGGACAATCATAAGAAACTCTATAGATTGCCCTACAGTCATCAAAATCACTGAGGACTCTGTAGACTGCGCTATAGTTGTCAAACATGGTCAGGTCTCTTTCTTAAAATCAACTGATATAGTTGTATGGAAAGGTTCAGACACCCCAAAGTGAAAAGAAATAACCACAACTGCTGCAAATATCAATACATAGTTACTTTATATTTGATTATCTTAAAAATAGAAAAACATAAAACACTAACTGTAGCATGTAATAAAGTTGGGACTTTCTTCCAGTTGTAAACTCTCAGAACTTAATTAACTCATTAGGTCTTAATTGACTCATTAGGACTCATTAGGCAGGTCATGAATTGTCATTAAAAATAGGAATTAACAACTAACACTCAACAACCATGAGCTCCTCTAAGCAGCTGAATATGACGTTAATTGTTGCCTACAAAACAAGAGAAGACTATAAAAAGATATCAAAGCACTTCCAGCTCACATTTTCCACTGTCCAAAATGTCATGAAGAATGGCAGCTGAGGGATATTGTAGACATCAAGGGCCAGATCTGGAACTTTCAGAAAGTACTGCCTGTATGCTGGGCAGAAAGGCAATGCAAAACCCTCATATGCAGCTAAGGACATGCAGAAAGGTTTAGCTGACACAGGAATGGTGGTGCACCATTCTACTCTGCAGCATTGCTTGCACAAACATGATGTTCATGGAGGAGTCATATCTAGATAAGCCAGAGGCATTCTGGAAACAATTGCTGTGGACTGAAGAAGTAAAAATGGAACTATTTGGCCATAATCACCAAGGGTATGTTTGGAGAAAAAAACAAGCAGCATTTGATTAAAAGAACACCTTGCCAACTATTAAGCATGAGGGTGGATCTGTTATGCACAGGTAGATGGAAGTATAGATTCCAGTAAATATCAGCAAATTCTGGAGGCAAGACAATGATCCAAAACATACCTCAAAATCTACCATGATCTACTTCAAGAAAAACAAGCTGTAGCTATTGGAAAGGACCTCACAGTCCCCTGACTTCAACATCACTGAAAATATGTAGATGGATCATAAACACGCTGTGCATGCAAGACAGCCCAAGAATGTCTCAGAACTGGAAGTCTTCTGCAAGGAAGAGTGGGTGAAGGTTCATTAAACAAGAACAGAAAGATTCCTAGCCAGCTACAAAAAGCATCTGCAAGCTGTGATATCTGCCAAAGGGCGTGTACTGCCTTGGTAGGGTGTCCAAATGTTTGCACATGCCACAGTTACTATTTTAATTTTTTCTTTTTTTTTTTTTTCATCACATATAAAGTAACTGTGCATTAACTGTGCAGAAAATTTGTATTTTTTAAATAGTTCGTTGCAGCTTGAGTTTTGTCGAGCTTGTGTTTACTTCTTTTCACTTCAAAAATCAACAAAATATTTAATTTGGCCAGTAGTATACAACTGTATCAGTATTCAAGAGTAGATGGGAATCACCAAGCAGCACATTACGTAGAGGAAACTTCAAGGAAAATAAAAAACGTTGACTGTCACCTGGTGTGTTGGTCCCAGATTGCTGTTCTCCTGGAGAGTAGGCCATCCCGTTCCCATTCCCATTGTGCGTAGATGGCACTGAGGCCAGAAGTCCTGCATAAATGAAGAACAGATGTCAAGATGCCTATTATTAAAATAAAAGACAATAATAATAACAATGAACAATGAATGTTGATTCAAAATAAATGACATTAAAAAGTCTAATGTGCAGTAGTACAGTGAAAGCAAATTAAATGTGTATAAAATTTAAAATAAAAGTCTAGGTAGGTTACTGCATACACACTGAAATCAAGTTTGTCAAATCATGAAGTAGACTTTGTATAACAAATCCGTGAGCGGAGCTGTGAAGTCAAACAGAACTAGAAAAATCTGCATATTTTTGCACAAATTTAAAAAAGCAGCAGTAATTACAGCTGTTGTAGCAGCTATTTGTACTGATGTGCATGGCCATTCAGTGCCTAGGGTCTTTTATGCATACAATCTGAACCTGTGTACTTACATTTTTGGCTGGTGATTAGCTGAATACAATTTGCTTATATCATAGTAAATATGTTTAGAAACTGAGCAATGCAGAAAAACCCATATTTAATCTCATTAGACTTTTCGAGTTCTTTGCAAAATGCTTTATCCGTCAATGAACATAAATTACTGAAACCAGCCACCAAGACAGAGCTTGTGGTCAAAATCTTACCTAGTCCTCTATAGCGGGAGAGTTGCTGGTAGATCTGCTTCATCCTCTCAATGTTAAGGCGACTGGCCTCTGCATGGTTCACCATGGGCTTTGGGTAATGGACTCCAATTATGCACTTTGCTGCAGCCTGCACTGAATCTGGGGCGTTCCATGGATCGTAGATATACTTGGCCGGAAAACCTCGAAGAATAGGTAAATAGCGTCTGGAAGGACAAGGAGAGATTAAACCGCAGAGTCTCATCATAGATACAGGAGAGGCTGTGTGTGGTGGTTGTCAGGTTCCCATTACAGAAAAGATGGATTTAGTATGCAATTAATATTTAGCATTAATATGCAATATTGCAAGGGTTCCTCTAATCGTGTGCTTCATATATCAGAGCACTCATTGCTATACAGGAACTGATGCAGAAAATGGACAGAAAATTCAACTCACAACTGTCTTTTAAAACTAGAAATAAATACATGTTTGTAGTACTGAAAAATAATCAAAGTGCTGGTTTTGGACAATTAAGGCAAACACTGTTGCTTTAAGTACATTTTGTGCACATTGTGTGGCTGAGTTACAGATGATCATTGTCATGTTATAATACTAATGTCACCACGCCACTACAGTATAAGGAACCAGCCAAGAGTACAGAGCACTTCAATAAAGCCCTATTTGAATTCAGAACGTGTGGCTGAATGGAAGTTTTTCTTCTGGTCCCAGGACAGAGAAAGGCCACCTACCTACAAGTTCCACCTTACCAGAGCCTGGACAGAAGGTGGTCGATGTCACCACAATGCTTGCGGACAGGCGGACGCAGTTTAAACCAACAGTTTCTGCCTGTGCTGAGACACTACGGAGATTCCTACTATAACACGCGTTAGAAAGCAGAGGCAGTGACCAACCCTTCCCACCCTCTTAGTGTCCGCCAGATCCATCCGATCAAGCACCTCCCCGCTCCTAACCCACCCAATCTGCCCAGTTGAAACTCAGGGTTGAGTAAGAGGTTCAGGTTCACTCCCTGCCCCTCACACTGCTACTGATCGCTTTTAAGACGACAGTGATCCCAAGCCAAGGCAGAGAAACTTGCTAGCTGTCAAACAAGCAACACGGTATACTGTCCTCAGCTGCCGGGTGGCCCCCTCGTTTTGCCAAAAGGGACCACAACCCTTTCGCCAGGAACATTCATATCCTGCCTGGACAAGTGATAGAAATAAACAGGACCATGAATATTTACATTGGGCATTGGGTGTTTTTGGGGGAGGCCACTACATACACCTGAATACATTATGAATTTGTAGGAGTTTGCTGTTTTTAAACAGATAAAGGAGTCTCAGCATGTGAGCATAAACTGTGCTCTCAGCAAGTTCACTTGGAGATAAGGCCAAGAGAAAAAAAAAAACATTACATTGTTATTGTTCTCTTGCACAGGCAGGGCTGCATTTAACACCAAGAGCACCACTAAACATTTCATAAAGAGTCTGTTAAAGAGGAGTTGCCCAAAGCTAGATAGGAGTGTTGTTATCCCTGGCTTTGGACCCCGCCTCCCATCATGCCCTCTGGGAAATGCATTGGAGCTCTCTATGTATTAAATACAGGCCAGGCTTAGTATTTCCTTACCAAGCGGTTAAAATCCCTTTTGATGAAACGAGATGCTACCGAGCTAAAGAACAGGCTACTGTATTGCCCAGAGAAAAAGCATCAATCTCCAACCAGAATCACAGCTAACAGGCTTCCAAATGCTTTGGCTAAGAATGGCTTTTGTCTTAAAAGCCATCAACCACAATTTACAAAGGGGAAAGGAAAAACTGAACTTTTCACCCAATCCCCGAGAAGACAACAAATAAACATATCACCAAAAGACTTTATAACTGTTATGTTAATGACATAATGCATTTGCTGAAGAAATTAAAATAAAATAATAATAACGTTAGCAAAAGTAAGAAAACAATAGTAAAGTCAGGTACAGCAGAGGGGTATATCCATACTTCATCTCTCTTACCTAAAAACATTTAACAGAATAAAAGGAAAAGCTACAGGCTGTATAAAAAGCTTAGAGTTCTATATGCCCTATAACTATCTATTCTTACCTGCTTAAAAAAAAAAACTCACTTACCCCTGCTTCTGCAAACAGCTGTCCTCAATCCTACTTATGTTATGTTCTTTATCTCTCCAAAACAAGGATTTTCCAACGGCAGTAACTCACTTCTACTGAGACTCAATACTCGTGAAAGGTCTGGATTAAACGCTCTTCACTTGCAGAAGGTGTCAATGTTACTTACTACCTAGCCGTGTATGGGTAACATTACCAACCTAATGAAGTCCCCATTAGGGTCAGTGCGCCGACCAAACCCTACTGGACAGTAGCAGTGGAAGAACTGCTGAAAGAATGAGCTGCAGGAGAGCCACATCCAGCTGCCTGCGTTCACACTCCAGTCTGCATCCAGTAGGAGCTCCTCAAAAACCTGTCGATCACAGCTACTATTACAGACCAGCCAAGTACAGCAAGAAATTCATTCTCATATATCCCATTAACAATGAAACTCTTCAGAGAATAATGACCATGACAGTACTGGACTAATATGTTACACTTACAGTAGATGTCAAGTCTACGTCCACTACCAAGTACTATTTTTAATTCAGGACTAATAAATAAAAAATCTCTAAATTATGTGGAACAGAATGATATGTATGCAACCATAGTTCTGTGCCTAATTGGATAACAAGGGTAATTTCCTTCAAAAATGGTGAAGATTCTCATGTATTTGATTCCTTGCTAAGTAAAAAATAGCAAAGTTGTCGCCTCGTGTAGGTAGCATACAAAAGGAACCCCTCTACGTCATGTTTGTCCTCTGGCCATTCTCGTCAACCTGAGTCACCAAGATGGCCTGACAGTCCTCCATTTTGTTGTGCCAGGGTTACATATGCAACCGTACATTCTACATCCTTACGTTCCTGAAAGCCAAAGAGGGTTCTTTGGAACTTGTTGATGCCAAACAGCAAAGCTGTCATGAGATATCATAACACGTCCATATGGTACAAACCCTCAAACAAAAACAGACAGCACTCATAAATACTTATAAACCATGCTTTACTGAGGATGAGAATCACTCAACTTACTGATCCTGCTCTCATTTGTGGATGAGAATCACTTAAGCACTAATAATGTTCTGTATTATGGTGCTTCCCCAAAGCACAGAAACAACTTTTCAATGACCCGCCAGCTGGTGGGTTTAGCCAGAGCGTGACTCCGTTTCCCAACACTAACACTGTGTGAGTGGCAACTCAAGTACTGATTTAGGCATAGTAATGGCCAGCAAGAAAGCTATCTTAGGTGAAAGACTCTTTACATATGCATCTTCAGATACTTCAATTGGCAAGATGAGTAAACTGCTGAGCACCAAATCCCAATATTACTGTGTGACCATCATTTTGCATGGAGGTCAGTTATAGTGTGACAAACCAAAACTCCATGAACAGACAATGCACTTTGTTCATGGTTCAAGATAAAGGGTGCATACCCAGTGTAGTGTTTGCATAGAACTCAGGATCAAACCCTGGATCCCAAACCTGTAAAGTGGTATCTCTACCTGCTTACCATATGGTTCATACTGTGACTTTCATAAACAGCTATAAAATGCCAGTTTTAAATAATACATTCTTGAATTAGAATTCCTAACTTATCTTTGACTTCATCATGCGTCAATATATTCATGGAACATTTTCTTCATTTTTAACAATATTGGGAGATTCCAGTAATATAACTAAACAAATAAAACCAAAGAAAAGTCTTTTTAAAATGATCTGTAAAATGTAATTTAAAAAAAATCCAATTTCTTGTGAGGAAAAAGTAAGGACACCCCCACATTTATTTGTACATAAATGGCTAAAATTACCTACAGGTGTTTCACATCAGGTACAAATTATTAGAACATTGTTACAGAGGATTTTGAAGGAGGCTTGCCTTATTTAAACCTCAGACATTTAGTTTGGTTTGCTCTTAATTGTTGAAGTGAGAGGTATCACCATGGTGAGATCCAAAGAGCTCTCTGAGGCCTTCAGAAAGAAGACAGTTGATGCTTATGAGTCTGGTAAGGGATATAAAAAGATCTCAAAAGAATTTGTAATCAGCCATTCCACTGTCCAGAAAATCATTTACAAGTGAAGAACATTTAAAACAACTGCCAAGTACTGATTTAGGCATAGTAATGGCCGTCCTAGCAATTTCTCCCCAAGAGCAGACCGCAAGATGCTTAAAGAAGTCTCCAAAAAGAATTCTGCATTGAGGAGTGGGGGAAACTTTCTTCCAGTCGATGTCAGAAAGTGGTAGATGGCTACAAGAAACGTCTCATTGAGGTTATTTCAGCCAAAGGGGGAAACACTATTAGGGCACATGGTGTCCTAACTTTTTCCTCAGTTGAAATACTCATTTTTGTTGATTTCTTTTGTTTAATAAGTGAAAACAAAGTGGTTTACATGCAATTATATCACTTTCATCCATAGGTACAAATTAAAACAAGATCAGAAATTGACATGTTGACATTTTGTAATAAAGAACTAAATATTTAAAGGGGTGTCTTAATTTTTTCACATGACTGTATATTGTTCCCTGAACATGCAAAGCACCTTCATGCCCTCCTCCCAACTGATCCACAGGTCTCCTCGGGTGAGGAAGCAAGCCACAGCATGACGAGCCAGGTGATGGATCCAGCCCTCCTGCCTCAGCTGGGTCATGATGGCATCAATCCATGGGAAACCAGTCTTAGCCTCAGCCCATTTGGCCAGTGCCTCTGGGTTCTTATCCCAGGGAATACGCACGCAGATGGGGTTGCCCTCCATCTTGTCAAAGCGTGGGTTGGTGGTAGCAGCGGTGTAAAAAAATTCTCGCCACAGCAGCTGGCCATAGAGGGAGAGGGGAGGGGTGCTGGTCTTCTTTACCTAGAGGAAAAACAAGTGATTGATATATTTGAATCCTAAACCTAACTATATTCCATATTTCTATTAATATGCAAGCTTGAGAGTAATCTAAGGTTAAAAAATAAACAAGCTCCAAACAAACCTCATAATTCTATCATATCATAATTTATAAGAAAATAAATGCTACTTAGTGTTTAATATAAAGTTCTTCCATCCTGTTTGTTTCTAAACTAGGAAGAGGTGTGGGTAACCTTTCTGTAGAGGTCTGTAAGTTTGAAATAGAAGAGGCGACAGGAGAGGCAGCCAAAGCGAAGGTAAGGGCTCAGGCCTGTAGGGCTAGCCAGCAGGGAGTTGGCATTCATCCTTGGCCTCTCAAAGTTGGCCACCCAAGCCTGGAATAGAGGGAAGAAATAAACATGAAGGTAATATATTTAACCAGTCTGAAACATAACAGTCTCATTTTATATATAGTACATGTCCTTCTAAATTTTAACTGTTATCCTACTGTTATTCTTATGTACCTTTCTCTCTAGATGTCTCTCAATCCTTGTTAGTGCTTCTGTCTCCCCGCCTGGCCACACAGCAGAGGGTAGACCTTCTGTGTCAAACCCTATACACAAGCATGAAATAATTAGCACCTACTTACAAATATAGCTGTGTAGCTCATACATACTGTAAAAAGACAATAGGAGAATACTTTGTGTTATATGACCACTGAGTGATATATACGAAGTTTTATAATTTTTTTTAACTGAAATGAAAAATGTGTACTGTTAGAAGTATTGTGCTGTCTTACAATCATGACATGCCAAATGAGATCATGACAAGCAATATTTTCTGAGGGAACCCTTAAATATATCCCTTCAAGCATACTTGAATAATGTCTGCTGCTTACGCCTGTGCTGTCGTTGGTGGTTTCAATAAATGAAGCACTGTATCAGTGCTGATAACTGATGCAATGATGATTTCCTTGTGAACATTTACGACACTGCATTGTGTGTGGCACACACTAGCAAAGCATTGGCTATTCTGCTGCTGGCACTGGTGCAACAAAACGTGATGAGATTTACCAGTTCACACACTTTTTTTGCAACTACATATTTTACCTGGATTTCAAGTCTTAGTTCAATTATGAACAGACAAAATTCAAAATAAAGGTAAAATAAATATCCACATGTTGTCTCTCTAACTGAAACACTCTGATGCTAATTTAATTTTGATTGCCATGTGTGCACAAGATGAATCACTTTCAGTGTGTTGAACCGACTCCAAAGCTTTGGGGCTAACTCTAAGACTGGAACCACTGTATCGAATCTTTTTGAGAATGATGTGAACCGAAAGTAGGATGGACTTGATTACTTGACACACAATATTTATTAAAAATATATATTGTGTATGTTAAAAAAAAAAACATAGGATTCATTATACAAGTTATATTTTGAAAAAAAGAAAATGTTCATCTCGTAGACGAATGATGAAGTAGCATGATGATAGGGCAGGAAAGATATAGCTAGAAAGCCTGATAATGTAGAATAGCTCAAAGAAATCCATGGCGGTTAATAAGCATGATGATTTACCCCAGTACATCACGCTTCCACTATTTCTCACGTTCCCAAAAATGATTGCAAATTGATATGTTACTCACATGAAAACAGAGGTTATGTCATGAGGCCAACAGCCTAGCGTAATATAAAGAGTTCCCATACTTTACAGGACTTCGATTCCGCCTTCCAGTACTTACAGGGGGCTTGCATTGCCTTTGGTAGGGGGCACCCCACCCTACAGGCTTCTGAAAATCATTTGAGTACCCCACATCTACCTTACAGGTACGACCCTAAGCATTCTGCTAATGAGTGGTTTAAGAACACAAATGTGTCAGAAAGGCCTAATCAAAGCACAGACCTCAGTCCGATTGAGAATCTGTGGCAAGACTTCAAAATTGTTGTCCAACAATGGTCTCCAGTGAATCTGAGAGTTTGAGAAATTTTGCCAGGAAAAATGGGCATAACAATGAATAATGATGAAACCAGCAAAATGTCTGCCTTTTTGTTTAATTAACCTTAAATTTGTGTCATAAGGAAATTTTTTTTGCACGTTCTATTTTTAGACATATATCCAATTACAGTGAGGGGAAATAAGCACACCTCATGCACTGTCTTCTGACTTGTACTCACAAATAAAAGTATGTATTCATAAGCACAAACAAATCTGTACAAAAATGAAGCACTGATGGGGAAAAGAGTATTTGGACATCAAAAAATTATCAATATTAGTATTTTGTTGCAAAGCCATTGTTTGCAAATACAGCTCTGAGACATCTATTAATCTCTACATTAATCCAGGGCTATGGTATCTACACTTCGTTGGTAGCTCTACAGTTGATTCTTTCCACTCAGCGCTGGATTCAGCAACTAGAGCACAGATACCCTACTCATACTCTCAAGATGGTTGGAAAGATTCTGATTCCCGCTGCTGCCTTCACTAGTTATCAGAACATTCTCTCAGCTTACTCCCTGAGTGGATGTGCTGTCCCAGATAGAGGGTCAGATCTGTTATTTGTAACCAGGATGCCTGTGACTGTGGGACCGGCTCCTCGGACTGTCAGTGGTCTGTAATTTAACAGTCCTGGAAATGCTTTAGCACATGGGCTACCTTCAGGTGGCAATTGTTCTTGAATGGTGGTCACCTTATCAGCTGGACCCCATGCATTCTGTTGCCTGGTTTGGCGATAAGCTTGACTTGTATCCACCAGTGGCTGGATGACTTATCACCCGATGAAGTTCTTATCACCTAAGATCATATCACCTAACTTTAGGAGTCAGTCTATTAACCCTGTAACCGTTAATGAGGCTCGGAATGCAGAAATTCTTGCTGTGTCCAGTGCATGTCATGCAGTGTTATTCAATCCCTGCACCAGCTATTTATTTGCTATGGGGTAAGACGTGTCTAAGCAGAAGTTATCCCATTGGCTGGTGAACATCAGTTTAGCCAGAACTGGATCTTATGCCCTGCTGTAATATTTCACCCTATAAGGAGTGTCTTTCCATCATGGGCCTTATTTAGAGATGTGCCACTTCAGGAAGTCTGTGCTGTTGCTACTTGGGAGTCACCATGCACCTTCTCCAGATTTTACAAGATTAATGTTGCCACACTACAATCACTGGGAGAGGCAGTCATCTCAGTGCAGTTCTAGGGTAAATCCTGAATTTTGTTGTTGAAAAATGAAAATAAAAGCCTAAAAGTGATTCTGAATATGTCCATGTATTCAATATATTCTTTATCCTTTTTCTGGCGTTTTTGTGTTTTGTTATCTGTACGCAGTTGATGATAGGCTTCTAGCCGTGGCCAATCTTGTTTCAGACACATTGAATGTCCAGGTTTTTCTGTATTCCACTTGGGGAAAATAATGTACACCGATGCAAAGGAGAATTTCAGGTCTGCTGTTAATTTCACAAAGAAATGTGAAAAGAAATTTTTTTAAAATTTAAAAACAAAAATTAAAAATTAAAAACAAAAATAAATAAATAAATAAACCACAGACTTCTCACCCAGCTCTTCAAGAGAAGGCACGCCATATTTGTCCCCATGGTCTTCAGATACAGGCGTGACACAGCAGCCCATAAGGGTGCTAGACAGGGTCTCCACTGGCATCTCTGGTGGGTCCATGCGGCTGATCAGAGTCTGGAAACGCTTGTAGGTGAGGGGTGGCTGACCGCCATTCAACTCAATGATTCTGTTAGAAAAAACAATTGGAAAAAGCAAATTCGTTGAGAAAGCACCTTAGTGGCAGTTTATCCAGCGGGAATGTTCAAAATTTAATTCAAAAATCAAATAATTTACTAAATAATTTACAATTCTGGTAATCAGCATGAAAGCTTTGCCATAAACCATCCACATAAATTCTGAATTTTACTAAAAACTACTGAATTTTATACATTTTATCAGTATGTTATTAGGTAAGAAACAATATTGCTACTGTATATTTAATCTGTGGAATCTTATTTTGGCATTATATAACATTAAGAATTAAAGCAGTTCGTACTTGTCCAGATTGTAAAGCGTATGTGAGATCTTGACAATGACTTCCACCCCAGCCTCCATTGCAAGCTTCTTAATGGCAGCATCCCGCTCCTTCCCAAAAGGTTCTGAGTCATACTCAAAGGTCAACCTGGATATTTCCCACTCCTGAAGGGGTAGAAAGCAAAGAGAAAGGCTCAAAAGAAAATTCCAAGAGCATTCTACTGTTTTTTTTTTTTTTTTAGCTGTAAGAAAATTGCCTAGTTCAAGAGTAGTTTCTTAAGAATATGAGTAGCTGGTAAATTGAACAAATTTCACCTTAAATAATCGTGGGAAAACGTTGGCTGGTTGACCTCGGATAACAAAAAGGCGTGAATTGAGCTTCCGGAGACTGGAGTCAAGATCATCTAGGCACTGAAGGAGAAATCTAGACAAAAACAAACACAGAGTTTGGGCTGTGACAAATTCTCTCCCACTGTGAATAAATACAGGCAGTTTTATAAACTCCAGAACAGATTGTAATGCTTTTCAGTAATTCAGTAATATACAGCAAGGGGAAATAATAAGTATTTGGACACTTTTGTTTTTGGTAGGATTTCGAGCTGAGCTCTGACTGGGCCATTCCAAAACGCTGATCTTCTTCTTTTGAATCCACTCCTTTGTTGACTTGGATCTGTGCTTTGGGTACTTATCATGCTGGAAGGGGACATTTTTCTTAATCTTCAGCTGTCTATCATCAGCCTCCAGGTATTTTTTTATACTGCATTAGATTGTATTTTTTTTTAATGCAGTATATTGCATTTGGACACAAATTTATTTCAGACATGCGAAGAATTGCTGTCACATGCAGGGAGTGCCCAGCACTTGCCAGATATTCCTGCAGCTCTTGTAATATTGCTGTAGGTCTCTTGGCAGCCTCCCTGATAAGTTTTCTTCTTGCCCTTTCATCATCTCTTTTGGAGGGACCTCCTGTTTTTGGTAACGTCACTGTAGTGCCCCATTTTCTCAGTTGTTGATAATGGCCTTCGCTGGTGTTCCATGGTACATCTAATGTTTTGGAATGTTTTTTTTGTACCCCTCTCCTGATCAATACCTTTTGACAATGAGATCCTGTACATGCTTTATAAATTCTTTGCGGACCATGGTTTCTGCAGAAATAGCTGATCTTTATTTGGGGTTAATCAGAGTCACTGCATTGACAACAGGTATGTAATAATTACTTTTGTACATGAGTGTGAATGTGATAGCCAATTATAAAAAGGGACTACACACTTATGCAACTAGGTTATTGTTATTTATACTACTGTGTGCCTTAGTTTCAGTGTGAAGTCTTATTGTGTATCCTCATTGTTAAGTCTGAGTCTTTGTTTTCTAGTTTCTGTGTTTCCTGGTTTAGACCCTCGCTTTTATTTCCCTCTTTTTTTATTCCGCTTTTATTTTTTGCTTTTATTTTTGTTTTCTGGCTTTGTTGTGATTATGGATTATTCCTTTTCTGTGCTGCCTGTACTTTGAACTTTGCTTTGGATTATAACAATGATTTCTGGTTTGACTAAATCTTCATGACTAAAGTGTGGCTATCTGGCCAGTAGCTTTCAAACAGAAATGGGACGATGCACGACCTGGATTGCTTAATTGCTTAATTACTATGGTTTCTCACCATAGTAGATGGCAGCCAATAAAAGGTGAAACAAAGGAATGCATTCATTAAAGAACTTTGATCAGTATCACTTAAATAGCTTTTGTTACCCCTTCTTTTTTAGAGAAATGTCTTATTCTAATTTCTGAGCCTAGGTTTTTGGTGTTAATCAACAGAAAATGTTAAATAAGTTTTAAAAATTATTAGCTTTAGATTATGGCCCTTTGAGGTAGGCCAGAATCTGGCTCAGGCAGAATTTGATTTTGACACCCATGACTTAGCTGTACATGGCAAAAAAATAAATAACTAAATAAAATAACACATAAATATATTAACCTAATTAATATATTATATATTAACCATCCTCATCCTTGTGGATGGCTGTGCAGAAATCTTAAACAAAACACATGGCAGGGAGCCCGCAGTTCCTAAATATGATACAAAAATAATGTATCATCGGTAAGCATGATTGTAAAAGACGCCCACCCAGACATTTTGACTGCACCCCCAATCAAGCCAGGCTAATCCAGCCCTGTATCCTGCACAACCATGCCCTCCAACTATGCAGTCACACTTTAGCAGTCCTTGTTAAGCCACAGTTATACGCCCAGTAGACCTGCATTCACCATGTAACCACACTACCCTCTAGTGTCAAATAGATGTACTTCCTGTAAAAGTCAGATGAACCAGCTGAGAAAGATTGACATGCAGACTATTCAGGACATTTCTAAACCTGATTGCACGTGCAACACTGTCCTTTTGCAGGATTTAAATCCCAAGGCTTTTCTATAAACAGTCCCCATTCCTAGTAAGCTGTGGTCTTATCTTAGAGCCGCCAGAGGTTTCTCTTCACAGCTTTCTTCACACACTGCCCATCTTGACGTAAAGAGGTTTAAAGATATTTTTGGTTCAAACAACTGTTTGTGTGTGTACACTTTGACTCTGGAGCTAATGTAAAGGATCTGAACATCATTAGGTGGCCTGAGCTTCTACACCTGTCAAGTGTGTGACCCCATGATTAGGCTACCCTGCACACACGCACACACGCGCACACACGCACACACACGCACACAGAGTAGGGTCCAAAATTCTGAGATCTCTAATGAAAATGTTTTTTGCATTCTTTTCTAATTTACAACAATTTTCATTAAAAATGATTTTCAACAAGTTGAGTGAGAAGTAGAATCTTTGGAATATTTACATGTGTTTCTTAGTATTTGGCATGTCACCTTTTTGCTTTAATGACAAGCTGGCATGGACTCCACAAGTTTGTGTAAAACCTTAGGATCCATTTTAGATCAAATCCATCGGAGAGTCGTCTGAACACGTGCTTCAATAGAAGAGATTAAGCATGAGGAAAATCGGACCTTTTGTATAAAACAGTGAAAATGGTCAAAAAATATCACAAATTTGCTTAAATAAGGATCTAAAATAAACCTTCTGTTTATTTAAAAAAAAAAAAAAAAAATCCTAGATTTTCAATGTGGTCTCAGGCTTTTAGACCCCACTGCAGGTGTATTTGAGATGGAAAAAATCTGATTGTAATTGTAAAACCAACACTTAAAAAAAGACACAGAATCCAGGCCAGGTGTGGTAACAAAACAATGACAATAGGGGTAAATTTGTTAAAATAAAAAAAAGTATGTTTATTTAAAGGAATTATATTGAGCCTACATTACAATTACATTAAATTACACTATGATATAAAGACTACATGTTCAGAACATACACAGGAAGCATATGTGCTCTAATTCATTTGCTTGGTGTCAAAACATGAACCCGGCCTGGTTAACCTCCCATCCGTGTCTGTGTTCTGGCTGAACTGTTCAGACAGTCAGACAGTCTGCTGGGAAAGCTGTGATTAGGAGCCAGACAGCAAAGCTCTCCATGCTCCACATAGAAACCGGCCCCCGCCCTGGCATATTTCCATTATACAACTCCCTTATAGACTACTAAACACACCCATTTTCTGAGCTTCATTCATAAATGCATGCATTACTATTTGCAAAATATGTTAGAAATGAATGTTAGAAAACAGTATGAATCATCCAATCGCTTAAATATTACTAACAACAAATAGTAACACAAAGTATTATATAAACCTATTAATTCATTTGACCTACAGTGTGTGTCCTCTGAATGGTTTGTTGAAAACTCTCGTTTTTCAATGCTTTGCTCAGTCATACATCACTTATATAACTGCCCTGGCCTACATATGAATGCGCAAGCGTGCAGCCACTGGAGGGCATAAAATTAGCCTAGTGACCTGCTTTCAACTACAACAGCACTCCATATACCTTCTAAAAGAAAGGAAATACCTCATTTCCGGCATCAATTTCTCTGGGTATTGTAACAGTCTGCCACTGCAGAGGGTGCAGCAGGTAGTTTTAAGTTAAAGTGAGGTGAATTCATAGGCACTGAAGTTAAAAAATGGGACAGAACTGCACGTGCTTGTAATGTTCTGACACTAAAAGCCATTCTTGTCTGATTGGTCTCATGTTTCTACAGGTGACATCTGAGGCATCACACTGTCACACTTTTTTGCTGTCCAACAGGCATGAATACATAAAGGGTGACATCTACATGATTTTTTTTTTTCACTGTTTTCAGGAGCGATGTTATGAAGTGCGTGTGAAGCCTGTTGCTTATACGCATTATATATGATGGAAATGGGTCAAAATGTATTCAATACACCACTAAGTCCTACTAACATGATATGAATAGAATCAATGAAAAAAAAGATGATTACATAGTCCATGAGACATGACATATTCCAGTTATTTTATTCATAAAAGTGACATTCTTATTTGAAACACTCAGTAAATGAAACCTGCACATGTGACTACTGAGGTTAAAGCATTAACAGTGTACATCGTGCTTTATAGGAACAGTTACTTGACATTCTGTAAGCGTGAGTCAAATGAAATCCTTAACAGTGCAAAAATTAGAGAAACAATACATTAAATGTGTAGTGCAAAAGTAAAGAAAATATACATCGTTCTCAATGGCCCTTTCTACTGCTACCTTAAGCCTGATACACATTTTTGACACCTGTTTGCAAATAAAAATAAAAAAATATATAAGGTTCTAATTTGACTCACCCACATATCATGACAAAGACCTTAATTATTAGTTTATACTGAAGGCTTGCATGTTAATAGAATGTTCACTTTTAGATTGGTAGCACATTAGATTGAATAAACTCAATACTTGCCTTCATGCAACAAGTGTTTAACCAAGATTGGAGATGCCATAAGTACACATGCAGCTAATGAGAACAGGTCCAATCACACTTATATCACTTTTAATTTAATACAATCAGATGATTAAAGCTGTTTAAAGCAGACTAAAATATTCCATTCAGAAAATCAGCAATGATTAATGACATGATCTGCGACAGACTGCATCCAGTTTGGGCTGACTCACTGATTCACAGATTTTCCACTTCCAGCATCTGCTAATCATTTAGTTGGCCTACATTCTCCAGAGAATCAGCGATCGTGCTTGCAAAGCAATGATCCCCAGTCTGGTCAAATTGCTATGTGGGCGGACACGTTTAAAATAGCACCATATGGAAATGATTAGTGTGACAGCATCAGGTCAGGGGAAGGTATCTAGTTTTAGCTATGCTCATTTGGCTTTACTATGCAAAAAAGTCAGAACGCAGTTACGCGAAACCACAGAGTAATTAGTGCACTGACTTACACAAAGCACTGTTACCTTGAATGTATTTATTTAATATCTAGGGGCATATGTAAATAATGCTCTTAGTATACAAATGTTATCCGTATACCACATGGAGCTCACCTTGTACGATCTATGTAATGTACTGTGCAACCTACTTTAATGTAGGTGGCTAATTAATCAATTACAAACTGGTATGTCAGGTACAGTGCTTCAGATGGCAATACAGCCAATGTGTGCAATTAGCATGCCATAGTTTGGTACAAAAGGCAAATCCAGGGACAGTGTGTACAAGGTCAATGGTTAACTCACATTTCAGGTTAAGGTAATAATGAGGCCCTCAGCAGAACCTTTCGCCATTCAAGATTATCTGTTGATTAAAGTGATACTTAGGTGATAACATTTTTTGTGAACCAAGCTATACACATACAGTCTGAACAAGAATCTGTGTGCATAGTCTTTGAATTATTTTCACACACAATGAGTGTGTCAGAAACAGTGGGGCTATAAATATAACTGAACTCATCTTGGAGGCAAGTACTTCACAGACAGGGACAATTGCAACTATATTGTTTATTCTGCAAGATTTATAAACATTAATTTATGCTACATGGAGCATTCATAACACTTCAGATTAACTGCTAACTTAACCATCAGTTGTACATAACAAAACCCAGAAACCCACTCACCTCCACCTGTTGACCCCAAGGTTGGAGGACCCAGCAAACCAGGGGTCCAGGAAGTAAACACAGCGGATGGTGCCTGCACCCCGCACAGCCTCCTGAAGCGCAGGGTTGTCATGCAGACGCAGGCCCTTCCGAAACCAGTGGATGGAATTTGGGGCCATATTCAGTGTGTTGGCTTTACATGATCGAGAAACAGGAAAACAGTCTGTTAGCTAACCTACTAATGAGGCTCTATTCATTACTACTAGGCTATGGTCAAATATGCCAAAAAAAAAAAAAAAAAAGAGCAAAAATAAATAAATAAATAAATAAATAAATACTTTAAGAACAAACATCAAACAAAACATTCGCATGGTAATTTGATCATATCACCATCATCATTATACATTATACATAATGTACATAATAGGTAATACATGTATACATGCACAAAAAGCTTCTTATAACACATGATGTACATTATACATTATACATAATGTACCTCACACATCATTATACAAAAACTATCACATCATTCAGGATAAATCACATTGAACATTACACAACCAATACCAGTGAGCATCAGTTTCAATATTTATAACCAATTAGACGAAAGGTTTAAAAAAAACATGTGCATGCAGTAAAATGTATCCTTACCAAATTTTTGCTACCGTAAAGGCTACCGTGCCTATAACCATTAACCCCCGAGTACTTTCCAAACTACTCTTTTCTTTCGTGACTGGGGACTGCTCCAGCTTCTGGCATACATCCGGTCCATCTGTGCTATCTGGCAGAATTCTCAATCTGTGACATTCAGTTTTCTTGGCTGCATCTACGTCTGATTCAAAATGCTGCCACAATAGTGATGTCCATGCAGGCAGCCGTTTAAAGTGGGGATTCCAAAAGCTAGTTTGGCACAATTTTAATGATCATCACCATTTAAGACAATATAGCTAATTTAAACTTTAAACTCTCAGAGTACTCCCTGTCCTGCGCATTTTAGTGTCTTCCCTGCTTTAACACACCTGATCCAGTTCATCAGCAATGTAACAGCCATTCCTGAGTTGAAGTGGGTGTGTTAGAGCAGGGAGAACACTAAAATATGCAGAACAGGACATGGAGTACTCCAGAACCAAGGTTGGGAACATGTGCTCTAACACTATGTTACACTGCAACAAAGCAAGGCTTTTATGACTTGAAGCAATATGCAATCCCCTGGCAGAGAAGAAACCTGTCTGAGTAAAGAGTGCATGCAGCAGTTATTATAATTAAGAGCAAGCAAGCAAGAAGAAGTCTTCACAGATGCAGAAATCTGTTATTGTTCTTACTGTATTTCTATATGGATGCATTTGTTAAAAACAAGTTACAGGAGCATTATGTTCGTTATTCTACAGTCTCTGCTTGCCAACATCTGTAATTCATTTCTCCCTAATGCCTGATTTGAGAATGAATAAACACCAACTCTCTCCTTCACACTTCTCCAAACTAGTACATACCGTTCACCCACAAGTCTGATTAATACAATGAAGTACAAATAAAGGAGTAAAGAGAAGTTAAAAAAAAAAAAAAAAAAAAAAAAAAAAAAAAAAAAAAAAAAA
>CM040982.1:10880610-10968632 GCA_022985145.1 Pangasius djambal | reverse complement strand
AAAAAAATACGCTGGGAAACAGTTTGGCTCCTGTTAGTCATGTAGACAGTGTGAGGAAACGAAAAAGATGTGTCGATGAAGACTCAGACATCTTATGGAGTGGAAATTAGGTCAATGCAAACTGGGTGAAACTGAGCAGACTCCATCAGTGAACACTGATTCACACACGCAGCAGTCGTCCAAATCTGACAAAACGGCACCACTGTCACTAGACTGCCCAGTAATGAAAGGTTTAGCCATATTCAGGAGCTATTAGTGGAAAACTTTGAGACAGAAACAGTAATGAAATTGGGTCACCGCCGCGCGAGTTATGTAACTCCGACAGCGCGCTTTTCACTTATGCCATTTCAGTACATACCGTCAACAAAAAAACACACACAAACACAACACCAATCGATATAGTACCTTTCAATGTTATGTCAGTCCTGAAGAAAAGAGCATCTCTTCCCACGGTATTCGCTGCTCGTGCCCTTGGAGCTGCGCACTACCCGCTCCCACAGTGTGTTTTGCTGCGTCGTGTGCTTAGCAGCGCAGATTCTCCCTGTGTTGAGGTCCCTGTGAGGGCAGCGGCCCATGTGATTGGCTGAAACACAGTCACGTGACAAGGTGAGCCTCACGTTTAGGACGCGTGGAGTATTATGGATCGATTCAACTGAATTTTACATGGCAGCTTATAGGAAAACCTTAATCGGCCACATATGGTATATGCGTTTCAGCACAATGATTCGATTCATACTCCAGTTTCTGTTTGAGCTGTTTGTTATTTTCGGATGTCGGGATGTCTAGACCATTCCATATATCCATAGGTATATAATATTATGTATAATATATATATATATATATATATATATATATATATGGACTATTGTATATAAAACTCCACTATAAAATAAAGCATGATTAATCACTGATAAGGTTTCTTGGAATGTGTTATAAGTAATAAACTCAGTAAAATTCATTCATTCATTCATCTATCCATCTATGTATTTCTTTTTTTAATTTAACCTATTTTATGGTATGGAGACATGCAGACACATATGAAGGACTGGGTATGTAAAAAAAAAAGTAAACAATACTATGCAACAAATAACAAATAAAATATTTTAAATTACAAAGTCATTCATTATTTTTGATTTATTTTACTTGTCTTCTTTTTCATCTTTGTATTTAGGCCTCTTTATTTCTGTATTCTGTGTCTATATGATGGGGGCGTAATTTCCTGGCATAACAACAGGTTTTTACTGTAAACTGTGAGCTCTGGTGGTTGTACTGCAAGAAAGAGAAGCTTTCTGTAAAAGAAAGAATAACTATATCTTTCTATTTTTCTATTTATATGCTGATCTGGAGGCTGAGGAAATCAGGTATATTCAATTGTGGCTCCACAGAGCAAGTGGTCTGTCTTGGCCAAATAGGTGGTGCAACAGGTAGCAGTGCCTCACAGCTCCAGAGGCCCTGGTTTGATCCTGAGTTCAGAGCTCATAGATAGATAGATAGATAGTATATCTGGGGAGGATACTGGACTTCTGCCTACACAGGCAGACTGAGGTAGGTCGGTGATCACATGTGGGAGTTCAGGCTGCTATGCATGTTCAACACCCGTGAACTAATCATCAGTATTTATTACAGATCATAAGATGACATAAGCAATTACATGATTGATGAAAGAGGCAGGCAGAGGCGGACACAACCTACTAGATTCCGTCTGGATTAGTCATCTGCCTTCTGAGGTGAATGTGCGATATCAGACTTGGAAATGTTAAAATATTCTTGCACAGTGAGGAAAAATGACAGTGTAACCTTTTATAGCCAATTGTAATATATACTTTTAGCATGTTAATGTTTTTGCATCTTAAAACACACACACACACACACATACACACACACATTAATTGTTATTAACATAGTTAAATAATAATTTGCTTATGCCTAAATCTAACCCTAACCTTAACCTCATTGACCACAAGGAAAACCCTTGGCTATTTAAGTATTTTAAATAAAAGTTATTGTTAAAAAAAAAAACTGGGGACCAGCCAAAGCTCAAAACTTTCAGATTTTCCCATCTGTGTCCCCACCAAGATAAAAAAAAAAATGCAAACACACACAAACACACGTGCTTTTTTAAAAAGCATACCCCATGACAATTTATAAAGTTTGCTCAGTGTTCAATTCTTAACTGAATAAAAACTCAATTAAAATCTGATTTCACCGTTCCTTGTTTTTTCCTTTATTTCCAATTTACATTAATTAAAATCGTAACAAAACCAGGATGAAAAAAAAGAAAACAAACAAGAGTGATCATAATAATATTAATTATAACAAAAATATACACACCCTCACACAAATACACACATCCTGCTCGGGACACTCTGTTACTCTCAGAGGAGCCCCTCCTTCCTGTTCAATATTCTGGTCATTCTGCAGTGTCAGAGCAGGCTGTATGTGTTGGGTGAGGCTAGTAGAGAGAGGATGTGGCAATTTAGGGAATAATTACGGACAGATTTAAACTAATAGCACCTTTTGAAGATGGTTTGGATCAAGCATGAACCCTTGTCTTAGATCCCCCAGAGCTACTTATGATGACTTCACATCAAGATTATTACTTAGGTTTTTTATTGTGAGGTAGCTTTTAAAAAAGATAATACAAATGAACAAAACCAGAAATATCGTCCAAATTTATTTTACTTTGGCTTTTTTGGTAAAGGGACAACACTTCCTAAATGGGCAGTCAAGGGGAAAATACTGAAGTACACTATAAAAAAAGAAAGGAAAACTAAAAACTGCACTCCCCCCCAAAAATTTTCTGGTGTGCACGGGTACACACTCTCTCACGCAAACACATATAATTGTGAAAATATATAGATCGAGCTGTTGCAGAACAGACTTTTACAACAACTGAACCAGGATTTTACTTTATTATACACAGTAAATATTAACTCCCACCCTCCCCAGTTTTAACATTTCACAATACCTAGCAGAATGTGATGTTTTTACTGAGTCACAGTCAGGAAGCAGAGGGAGGGGCCGAGTGGGACTGGGTGTGGTTCAAGATGGTCTTAGTGGGAGGGGCTTCTGTTGTATACAGCCAAAATGCACCCAGCTCTAAAGCACCACTCCCACCTGCCGAATGTGATGACATCTAGCCATGTTTCTGCACTTTCCATCTCTTACTCGTTTAGTCTTGCTCACTCGTTACTTCCTCGTCTCAGCTCCCATCAGAAAGAAGGATGCTTTGAGGGGAAACATGGCTGGATTTCAGAGGGAGAGACTCATGGGGCAGTGCTGCTTAGTGCTGGTCTCCAGGGCACTAAATGCACAACTTTTGTGTGTTAGAGACAAAAGCATTCATCAATTTTCAATTTGGTTTCCTTTTCCTTTACTTCCATATTTCTTTATTTGGAGAGTGTATTGCTTCTTCATGGAGCTATTGCTTATCATTTATATCTTTCCATGTCTTATATTGTGTCCCACATTTGTTTTGTTTTGTTTTGTTTTTTTACAAGAAACAGACTGGTCCAATGTCCACTCCAAACTCCTGATTTGCTCCACCGATGTCCAAAGGAGCAATGTCCACGATGGGCAGTCTAGATGTCTTCTGAGTTTTGTACTCAATCACAGTCTTACCCCATTGGCCTGTGTGTTTCTGTAAAACAGAGTAGTCAGGTCAAGTCATTTTAATCAAAGCTACAAAAGTATTGTAAATCATTATCAGTAATATATGACACCGAAATCAGTTTGTGAGACATTGTCTGCCTGTGGATGAGGTTGTGAATCTCACCTTGCAGCCATCCTCCAGCACGCTGTATGTGAATCGGCTGTTACCCTCTGCTCTGATTTCCACATCGTTGGAGCCCTGCAGCAGAAGAGCCTTCTTCAGGTTGCCGGTGGCCTCATCCATGTAGGCCACGCTGTTCTTGCAGTGGTAGGTGATACTCTGAGAGGCCTCGCTAGATAGCAGTCTCAGGAAGTTCATCTGAATGCTGGCCACATTTGGAGTAGGGATCTTATCACCATAGCTGAACTGTATCAGAGACAGAGAGAATGAAAGTGCATTGTTATTTTTACTTCTAGAAAGAATAATAATTCAGACAAAGATAACATTTTTAAAAAAAAGGCAGAAAAGTATGTGACCAATGCCACCCTGTCTTTTTTCTCTCCAGCACTTCCACAAAATTTAAGTACAAAAAAGTCTGTGCCACTGTAGTTGTTAGCTATGGAAAGCTTGGTGGTCATTGTGTTATATAAAATGTACGTGAGTAAACAAAAATGTGTGGTGACCTGGGAAAACCCTTCACATGGTGAGATTTTGACACTTTCTACTATATATAGTTTTTGGGGAAAAAAAGAACTTTTCTGAACTGAAATATGCTTCTCTTTTTCATGTAGCCCAACCAGAAGCAATGTTCTAGCCTGATTACTCCTTAAAGTGAAAAGGGAGAAAATTTCATTTAAAGATTCCTTTCTAACTTCACTGCAGCACAGGGAGCAGTGAACTTTTTGAAAAAAATCTGTATTAATATTTTAGTGGACTCAAATATGTTACTCACATGGAAGCCACCGCCCATGTTCTCGCCGAACCATACGTGCTTCTGACCCTTGTTCTTGGTGCTCCACCAGTTCTTGCGTGGGATACTGCTTGTAGTGGGCTTCACACATGTTTCTCCAGTCTCCATGTTGCAGAAGACCTTGATGGCATCAGCAGTGCAGCCAAGGTTAGGATCCACCCAGTAGTCACCTGTGGACAAAAGTCGAAATAATCACAATAAATTTGCTAGAGCAGCAATCAGTTACATCCTCACATGTATAAGCCTGAGAAATCTTTATTGAACGGTGGTCTGGGCTATGGCGTTTTGGTCTATCTCAGAGTGGATGCTTAATATTAACCTAAATGTACATTTGAGTTGTAATCTGTATGTATATCTCTATGCTCTCATCCTTTCTTATTTTATTCTTACCGCTCTTCCAATCGGGGTGGCAGAGTTTCAGGTCACGGCAGGAGCGAGCAGGGTTCTTGCGAGATCCGTCAGGGCTGCGGATATCCTCAATCTGGCTGTTAATGGATTTCAGGGTAGCATCAACCTCCACATCATGCTGTCTCAGATTGTTGGAGGCCTCATCAGCACGCATGTAACGCAGGGGATCGGGGCCCTTCTCAGGCTGACCCAACCCAGCGAAGGCAGACATATCAATGCCAGGGCCTGGAGGACCAGGAGGACCAGGGGGTCCAGGGTTGCCAGGAGGACCCTAAAGACAGATGAAACAAAGGATGAAGAAAATAGTCAGACAAGTCCTTTTTTCAAAAAAACAGGTCAGTACAATCTGCTTTCTGAAATCAAAGATGTTTTGGCATCTTTTTTTTTATATTAGAATACAAAATGCTAGGATTAATCATATGCTACTTGTTTGGTTTTTGAGGGAAATCTGGACTCTCATTCATCAAACGTGTGTATGCGTGGTTTTGTGTGTAAACCATGCATATGTATGTTTCTATGCATAGAATGTGATTTATCAAATTACTCTTATATGTGAGAATGTGCGTATAATTTAGAACTACTTCTGACAGTATGTACACAGAAACCCCTAGTGGTAGAAAAGTAGGTAAAATGATAATGAGGTAACGGTCCCATCCCATTTATTGTTAAGAATAAGTGACAGAGTAGTTGTTGGCTATGGTGCTCCCAACAAGGTGCAGACAGGTGACACAGATGAAATGTACAGAAAAATCATATAAAAGGCACATCTAAAGAATGACTGTGATGATGCAGACGATGGCAGACGTCGCCTCGCTCGTTTCTGCACATGAAGCTTTGCACAGGGAAGAACATCGTTACTTAGGGTGATGAGTGGCTCATTGGGCAACTTGGTTTGCCCAGTGCAAATTTAATTGTTCTCTGTCAGCAACTCGCCCCACTTTTGGACAGGCCAAGAAAATGCAGCAATAGCTGCATACCGTGCACACTCCTATCTTCTCTAGGGTTTTTACCCACAGATAATTACCCCATTTTAAAGAGAAATCAGAGCTGGGTCTTGCATTTCCTAACCAAAAATGAGCCAAATAATGGCAAATCTTACATCCATATGCATATCGTTCATGCTGCAATACATTACATTTCCAAATACAGCAGCGGAAAAGACAAAAATAATGATTTTCATGTCATTGTGGCTTTTTGAAATGTAATTGGGGCAAAAGATTTTGCTTACCATATAAGCAAATTTGCTAACCATATATGATGATTGGGGCATTTCTTTATTTAAATAAATGCGGCTGCCCATGAGCAGAGTAATTTAGAATGTGTAGGATTTATCAACATCTGCACATGTGATAAATGCCAATTTTGTAGTGCATACTCTAAGCTCTTACGCACAGAATTCTAACTTGTTCTACACACACTTTGATAAATTAGACCCCTGGTGTGAACATAAAGTAGATCCAGTAGATACTTTCTCTCTGGACACCACCTTTTAAGACAAATTGCTAAGGATTATTAAGTTTATACTCACAGCTGGGCCAGTTTCTCCAGAGCGTCCACGAGGTCCAGGGGGTCCAATGGGTCCAGGGATACCATTCGAGCCATCCTTTCCAGCTGGACCAACAGGTCCAGGGGGTCCCTACACAGAAGGAATTAACAGCTTCAACATTCAACTTTCCAGGTCTCACAACGACAACACACTTATAATATGTTCAGAAGCATCTTGACAATTGATTATACTAATCTGCGATTCTCACCTTAGGTCCACTAGGTCCACTAGGTCCAGCAGCACCCTGGTCACCAGAAGCACCCTGTATGACAAACACAAATGCAAACATTAGTTAAGACACCATGTCAAAACTTTGTTTTATCAGTGCTGAGAGGGAACCACTGTAGACAAAAGAATTGAATAGGTGAACTCACAGGAGGTCCAGGAAGACCCTGCAGACCAGTGAACCCTCTGTGTCCCTTCTGTCCTCTTTCTCCAGCTTCACCAGCCTCTCCCTTGTCTCCACGAGGACCTTGGGGTCCCTGGAGCAGAAAGAATATGATGATGCTCAATATAAGATGACACACAGAATTGCTATGGCAATACTGCCACCTTAGATCTAAAAGATATCATGCACAATCATGACAACGTTCATAGATAAGCTAATTTGATTCTTGAATTAAATACTTACAGCCATGCCTCTTGCTCCAGCAGGTCCAGGAGGTCCAGCAGGTCCTTGTGATCCCTATAGAAAGGACAAAGAAATGGATTAGCACTACTATTATGAGAACAAGCCATGACATAAAATGTTTGTCAAGCATTTAAAAAAAACAGTGCTGCTCACTTTTACAAAGGAGTTTTTGGTTTCTGAATGCAAATATTAGAACAGTGGAAAATGTATGGTTTGTAGATTGAAGTATCTTAGTAAGTATCAATGATGGCCAAAGGCCTTACCATATTATGAAAGCTGTAGCATGAGCAGTAACATTTGTGCTATGCCATGTACTGTATACATGCAACAGTGCATTAGAACCATTTTATGCCAAGTACAGCTCTTCGTTATCCTTGATAAAAGCTCTGTAAAATGGTTCTGGGAAAGAACTCAAAGGGTTTCACACTTCTAGATGACCTAGCTAACAAGGTAATGTTTATCATTGTTCTCTCACTTGCATTATGAAGTTAGCACATTTGAGGTTATTTATCATCCAGTTTAGAAGGATTGATAATTCCATTTGGTACATTAATTTGTTTGCTCAATAATTTTATAAATGTAAGCTATACACAGTGAAATGTTTTGGCTAGTGAAAATGTTGACTGGCTGGTGAGTTCAAAGTTTATTTTAAGCTCTGGTATCATGACCACCTGATAAATAAGGGATCACTCATTCCTATGGCTGCAGTACTCACACTCTCTCCTCTGTCTCCCTGTTTGCCTACAGGACCAACGGGACCAGGAGAACCAGGGGCACCAGGAGCACCAGGAGCACCAATAGGACCTGTGTTACCACGTTCACCCTGCAGGAGACACAAACTTGCTTATAGCTTGCTGTTTGTGTAAGTTATATTATAAAATTATGATATATTTCTCTGACTCAAGAAAGCTTACAACATGCAAAATAGGTAGGTCAGTATATTTGTTTGTATCCTTACCTTCACACCAGCAGCACCATCTCGGCCAGGAGGACCATCAGATCCAGGATTACCCTAAAGACAAAGAGACACAAAAATATATTCAGTATTGTCTTATCCAGGTGTAGGACAAACAGCATCAAGTTCCATTTTGTTTACCATTAAGCTTGGTTTAAAACACTGTTCACAAATTCAGGTCTGGATAAGCAAGTTTTACTCAATCTCTCAATCTTCTGGCCATGATTCAAATGTGCAAGACATGGCCCAGTATTAGTGTGCAGTATTACCATCTCATGATGATCTTTATTCTACAATATTTGTCTCAAACCAAACACAATTCAGTTCAGGCCATTTTACTTACAGCCAAAAGTTAACATAATCCTTCCCTTATGATGAATAAGCCAAGTTATCACTACAGCTACTAGCTACTAAGCTAACATTGTGCAAAGTGTATGCCTAAGGCATCGCACATTTGCCTAAAATCAGGAGGGTATTCTAAGTGTGAGCTAACTCTTATTTTAACAAGCCTGGCTAATTTTCATCAATTTTTTTGGTCCCACAACAAAAGCTAATCTTAATCCCATTTTAGTTACTTTAGACAAACCAGCTCCATGTCAGGCTACTGCTGAAACTTAGCTTAGCTTGATCAATTCTATTGGTCAAGTGACAATATAGTTCCAAATGTCTGCCACTGTCCTGTCCAACAAATAGCTGATAGCTGGCATTTCTTATTCCATTATGCATCGTGTAGCCTAGCAAGCTATTAGGAATAAAATTATTCGATAAATTATTTTTTATTAAGATAAAAATAGTCTTACTATAGGTTTTAAGGCCATTTTTAATACCTGGATACTGATATAAAAGCCACTAGGCCAGAAACATAACTGCATACACGTGATCTAAATTGGCCAAAATGTATGCTATTTTAAGTGTCCTACAAGAAAGGTTATTGCATGATCAACCATCCTATGTGGGATATGTGCAGGAAAGGGGTACTCTAGGACCAGGGGTTGGAACTTGTGCTTTAGGGAAATTGGGGACCTTTGCCTTGCACTCGAGTGTGCCTTAAATTACTTTTCCTGAAGCATTCCTTGTGGTTCCTTAAGTATGCTATGCACTTGGGTTCTGCATTTTTATTTTCATAAAAGTATTCAAGTAGTCTTGCACTTGCCATTCTGAAATATATATTTATATTTAACATTGGTCTCTTGTGTGCTTCTCTCTGTGTATGCTGCTTCTAGGTCCATAATTTTAATGAAAACTTGTTAAGGAATAGTGTCTTTATTTGATCTAATTACAAATCATTTACCTCTCTTGTGTCACTTGGTCATAGCCTGCTCATAAAAGGAGAGTGTTTTATGTTTAAGTAGCTATTATTAGTTTTGTGAATAGTTTAGTTTGAGTTGAATTAGTTTTGTGAGAAAAATGAAAAAATTTCTCATTCTATGTGGTCTTTAACTGACATTTTGGTAGTTCTGCAGTTGATTGTCGGGGCTTTATATTGTGTGCATGCACAAAGAGTCTTGATTACTACAGCCAGACTTGAATCAACAGATCGCAGTTAGAATTTGTTACTGAAACGGACAAGGTCTGGAGTCACCTGTGTGGCTATTTCAAATAAGCTTGATAATTTTATTATCTAACTTTCTGCAATACCTCCCAAGCTGTGTCGTTCACTAAGCTCTCATAGTGAACAAAACTGAGACAAAACTGTTTAGGATAGCTACAATCAGTAGTAGCAGCAGCCATCTTAGCTGGAAGGTCAATTAAGCAGCAATCGAGCATAACTGAGCAGACTCAGGTGAGATGTGTGGTCTAATGTTTGAAGGAAGAATTATACAATTATCCAAATATACAAAGTGATCTGGATGATAATATAGTTTCAATTTGATTTGATTATTTATTTCTTTTAAATGTATACAGATTCTGATATTTTTTTATGTTGATTAAGATTATGTACCAACTGTATCATTTAGACATTCTTTTGGGGAAAAAAATGTGTGATCATTTAGGTATTCATGATGCTAAACTGAAAGCTAAACTATAAGTTTTCTTTATTTGTTAGCTACATACTAGCCTCATAGCTCCAGAAGAAAACCTAAGAACCAAGTTAGGACAGCAAACATATGATCACCTACACCTTTGAGGTTAAGGGAAATTTATTTAAATGTACCTAAAGTACTTAAAGTAGCACTTTAAAAAAAAAACACCTTGTGTTGTCTGTGTGCTTTTTACTATATTACCTCCCCAACAGAGTTTTTAGACTGATGGAATTCTTAGTCTGTATCCTAGCGAACCAATATCAGAATGTATTTATTGATAGAGGCTTCAAAGCACTTCTGGAAGTCACTCTGGATAAGGGCATCTGCCAAATGCCATAAACGTAAATGTAAATGTAAATGTAATTTTTTGACCAAATTATTGCTTTAGGATCTACTCTGTTATCTGTAATTCTAATGTTGGTCATTCTAGTCCATCTATTTATGCCAATGGAGATCATTTGGTATTAGAGATGTGAGGCTCATTATTCCGAGGAGGTTTTTTTAAAATCAAGTTCAGTTTTGAGTATTTTGGTCATATCTTTACCTCACGCCCAGGTTCTCCAGTGGGTCCAGACAGTCCAGGGGGTCCAACAGGGCCAGGGGGACCACGTTCACCACCAGAACCAGGAGCACCCTGTTTGCCAGGCTCACCCTGAAGTAGATTAAAAAGTAAAGCATGTAGTCTTTAAACACGTAATATACAATTTCATCAGGATTCCATCAAAGTTATTTAAGAATGGAAATTGAATCTGCCATTTAAAAAATACGAACAACTATCATTATTTATAATAAACAGTATTTTTAACCAATTAAACCAATTAAAATTAAAGTGTTTTTGACATTCTCCTGAAATTTCTATTTCAATGAAGAGCTCTAGCTGTTTGTATGTCTCTTTCTCTGTGTGTTCTGATAAAGACAATGTGAAATAGTGATTTTTAAACTCACAGAAGGTCCTGGAAGGCCAGGGAAACCTCTCTCACCACGCTGACCAGGCAGACCAACAATACCACGCTGACCAGCTAAACCTGCAGGACCAACAGGACCATCAGGACCCTAATTATGGATTAAGAGAAGAAGAAAGACACAAGGGAGTAATTAATGAGGCATCATAATATCTGGTGTGTAATATATAGTGATGACTGACTATTTGTGGAACACTGGAATGATGGATGTTGAAGACTTACAGCGGGGCCATCCTCTCCAGGTTCTCCCTTCTCTCCAGGTGGTCCAGAAGGTCCACGCAATCCAGCATCTCCTGGTCTTCCTGGTGGACCAGCATCACCACGCACTCCCTTAGGACCATCTTTACCAGAAGGACCAGCAGGGCCAGCAGGGCCAGGGTTACCCTAAAAGAGGATAAATCAAAGACAGGAAGGGATTTAAAAAAGAAATTACAGTAAGAAAAGAGCAAAATGCCTTCAAGTATCAGCAACTTTTAGCCTACTATGATTTATGGTGTATCAAAGACAATGCCCATATAAGATTTTTATTAACCCTCAGAGGTTTATGCCTGTTTTGGTCCATTTTGATACCCAAGTTTAACAGTCAATCATTTTAATTTCAAATAGATAGAGCATTGAGAGGGTTAAATGGACCTCAAAATATAGCTCAACAAGCACTAATCGTCAATACTATTGAGACCCATCCATATGGGTTACAATTCTTAGTGATGCACACAAACTGGTGCTGAATGACCAGATTTCTGAATTGTACAGGGACTGAAAAATATGTATGATTGGTAAAATGTTTTGTTTGAAAGCTGGGGGCCTGCTGTTTATAATGCAGCTAATTTGAAAATTGAACAACAAATAAATAAAAATACAAAAACCTTTAAGGAGTACCTATAATCCAAACAAAATAACCATTTTGGAATGGAATTGGAGTTTTTCCCCTTTAAGTAATGGATCTTTTTAAATTAAAATAAGCAGTTTAATGTAAGTTTTATGCCAAATAATTCATAAATTGTTACTATAAACAATATGTAAGGCATGAACTTTCATGCCATGACTACCATCACAGATTTTTAAATGGTATTAATATCCAATTATTTCATTATTAGTAAGATTTGTGTGTAACAATGGCTTACATTAGGGCCGGGTGGTCCGACTCTTCCAGCGGCACCTGGGAAACCAGTAGCACCCTGGAATAAGAAACATCATTACATTAACTCTAAGCCTTAAACATACACAATTAATCTACCACTTCAGATTCATTCTTCTAAAGAACATTATCATTGCCAAAACCAGAAAACAGCTAAATAAACACAGAGACAAGATTTGTTTAACGCATTTATTGGAATAAATAAAACAATGACTCACTGGGGCTCCCTGTGCTCCACGGGCTCCTTTAGGTCCAGAGACACCAGTTGGACCCTGAAATCAAGCAAATGGGCATTAGCGTACTGTAGTATTACCACTCTAGGTGAACCACATTCTGTTGAAATCATGAATGGATGTAGGTATAGCATGACCCAGGTATATAGGTATAGCATGACTCAATAATTAATCAAGGATCTAAAAATATATAAGTGGATGTTTTTGTAAAACATTACTTACAACTGGACCGGGTGCTCCAGAGGGTCCTTGAGGTCCAGGGGATCCAGCATCTCCTTTCTGGCCTGACTCTCCCTGTTCTCCTTTCAATCCGGGCTGGCCATCAGCACCCTGATAAGGAACAGGATATTTAAATGTGCTGATTTTTGTCAATGTGTTAACTGTGTTAAATCAAATGCAAGTTCAGTCATTAAGATAATGTCACCTCTAATTTCAAACTTTATTTAATACTCAAACTGAAGCTGTAGTTAGACTATTAATTTGGTTACTGAAGTGACTGATGGAGTAGACAGGTTGGATGTTCATAATGCAGTTGTGCATAGTTCACAATGGCTATTGTGATAACTGTGCCAGTAACTAGGGTTATTGGTCTTGCTCAAACTTACAATACTGTTATCACTATCGCTGAAGGTGGTGTTGTAAAAGACACAAACTGAAAATATTTATTTTTTAAAATCTGTGCAATATCATTTGGGCCTGCTATTACTTTTGTGTTAAATTCAGAGCAATTCAGACTCGGGTCTATCTAAAACTA
This sequence comes from Pangasius djambal, assembly GCA_022985145.1. NCBI lineage: Eukaryota > Metazoa > Chordata > Actinopteri > Siluriformes > Pangasiidae > Pangasius > Pangasius djambal. The sequence goes on along the minus strand of CM040982.1, from coordinate 10,955,419 downwards.
GTGTGCTTCAAAATGGCACTGAGAACTTGGACCCTCGCTCACATACCCATTTTCATTTATGTCTAGTTCCCAATCTGTTGACAGATTTCGAGCTGTGATGTCTATGGGTTAATTATAATTGCTTATTAGCAGAAATCTGTTATGTAATTATCGGCAGTCAGTCAACTTCAGTGAGTGATATTCATTTACACTTCTCATCATTTCCCTTTAGTTATGTAACACTGAGCTGTGTCCAATTATGTAACACTGATCTACTCAGTTGTGATATATAATGAATAAATTATCACTGCTCATTGGAGGAAATCCATATTCTAATGAAGCTGTAATGATTCAGCACCCATATTTATTCATGCGCCTGACAATTACTGTATGCGGCATTGTGTTATATAAACTTAATGCTAAGTGTAGCCCTACTCACAGGGGGTCCAGCAAAACCAGCAGGGCCAGGAGGTCCAACCTCACCACGGTCACCCTTGAGAAAAATAAAAAAAAAGTTTACAAAGAGAAGAAATATATTTGAGTGTAAGAAGACAACAGAAACCCACGCTTAGACTCACACAGATCTCAGACAAAATAACACAGATTCAACTTACAGGAGCGCCACGAGCTCCAGCAGGTCCAGTTGGGCCAATAGCACCATTTTCACCCTTTGAAAGAAAGACAGATTACAGATATTAGATAATACCCAATTTTTATAAACAGTAAAAAACATACAGAAAGCATCAGCAGCTGAGAACGACTCTCAGATTCTCACCTTAGCTCCATTGGGACCAGCAGGACCAGGTGGACCAATAGGGCCAGTCAAACCCTATAGACAGATGCAAGAATAACATATTTGAGAATACAAATTGAAAATGAACTTGATGCTAAAATAAAAGGCATCAATATGTGACATAGTTTAGCACTCACTCTTGCACCATCTTTGCCAGAAGCTCCCTCAGGTCCTTTCTCTCCGGAGTCACCCTGAAAAAGGCAAGATTGTTCAAGTCAGGCAATAAAACTACTCCATTTGAACTATGGTAGATGACATTCAAAGAGTTCTACAATTAGGTTTAGATGTACATACTCTGTCACCCTTAGGTCCAGGGATACCAGCAGAACCTCTTTCACCTGGCATACCCTGCAGACCAGGAGGACCCTGGGCACCAGCAGTACCAGCCGGGCCTATTGCACCCTAAAATACAACAATAGAACATGAGAAAAACTACTGACCAGGAGCTAATAAACTAATGGAATAACCATGTAAGGGGAAAATTTTTATATGGCTTCATATCAACAATTTTGTCTTGGAATGTAACACAAAAAAGTTCCATCTAAAACCCTAAAGGGTTTCTTGGTTTGTCCATGTGGGGGACCCCCTAGATAAAGCCTACAATAGAAGAGAATTCCTTTAGAACTAACTAGAACTGTTAATCATCCAAAGAACATCTGAGGAGCCATATATATATACAATTTATAAATCAAAGTAAGAATGCATGTGACAAGATATATACATACATATATATATATATATATATATATATATATATATATATATATATATATATATATATATATATATACACACACACACACATATATATATATATATATATGTATGTATGTAGGTGTGTGTGTGTGTGTGTGTGTGTGTGTGTGTGTGTATATATATATATATATATATATATATATATATATATATATACACACACACATACATACATATATATAAATGCTTTAGTGCTGAATGAACTCATTTTACAGCAGATTGTACTACCCAGAGTTAAACAGAAGCAAACTAAATGTACCATATAATAGTACATTTTATACTGATATGTTTATTGAGTCTCAGATCCTGAGGATATATACTATGGAACAGGTACAGCAGTTTTGAGAGGATTTATTGTAGGAGACAGTAACCTTTAAATTGTACCAGAGGCAGGAGTTGCAGACAAATTAAAGATGTGATATCAAAGATCTCACCTTGGGTCCATCAGTTCCAGGAGTTCCAGGAAGTCCTCTGGGTCCCTGAAGACCCTGGGGTCCAGCACTTCCTCTCTCACCAGGGAAACCACGCTCACCCTGACAAAGATATGGACAGGAGTTATCTTCCTAAAAGTTAAAACTGGTACAAATATGGAATTCACTGTACTGATCCAATTTTAGTATATGTGCTGCCAGTCTGCGTAATGTAGGACTTTAAATACTGGTGGTAAAAGAGAGGAACTCACTCTTGGTCCAACCACACCAGGGGCACCACTCTCTCCAGGAACACCCTGTAAAAAGACAAAAAAGAGAAAGAATTGTTGGGGTCATAATACTCAAAATTAGTATTGCTATCATCAAGGTGGAGCAACTGAAGGAGGATAATCAGAGTCCGGAGTCATTCTCACCTGGTCACCTGGTTTGCCAGCCTCTCCTGGTGGTCCAGAAGGTCCAGGCAAACCCTACAAAAAAAAGAAAGAAAAAAAAATTTAAATTTGAGCTATTGCAAATTGCAGTGACTGCTTCTGGGAAAAGACAGAAGCAGTCATTTTTTCACATATAATGAAGGATAGTGCACCAAAACAGGTGTTTCATTTTGCGCATTATGATCAATACATGTAATTATCTCTGTACAGTGCAGCTATTGTACCTGGAAGCCAGAAGGACCAGGCTGTCCTTGTTCACCTCTCTCTCCAGCAGGTCCCTGAAATGACAATATGCCATGGTTATAATATAGTATATTTTTATTACTAGTACTAATGCCCTGTCACTTCCTGGCTACTTAAATAATACCACATTACAATAATGTCCCAGTCCCAGGATGATGAACATCATCATTTAGTAAAGGGTCACAATTTCTTGAGAAAATTAGCTCAGTTAATATCTGATCATTTTATCTGCAGCATCTGAATATTTGAAAATGCATTTTACAATAATTCAAATATAGAAAATAAGGTCACATGGATATTTTTCTGTATAAACAAGGTTTGAATTTAAAAAAATAAATAATCAATCATATCATTCTTAATATAAAAGAGAACTCACAGCAGGGCCAGGAGGACCAGCAGCTCCAGTCTCACCATCTTTACCAGACAAACCCTGAAGACAGATAAAGACAGGGTCCAGTTATTATGGGATATTCTTTAACTGAACACAATAAGTCACTGTGCTGAAATAAGGATGACTTACTCTGAGACCAGGGCTGCCAACAAGTCCTTTCTCTCCAGGTTTGCCAGGCTCTCCCTAAATGAGAAAGACACATATACATGCCATGAGACATGACATAGACTGATCTCCAAAAACAGGATCTAATCACAGAGATAACTCTTTTGAGAGTTTATGTTTTCTTACATTGGCTCCCTTGGGTCCCGGGAATCCCATCACACCGGGCTGTCCACGAGCTCCCTGAGGCCCAGGGGGACCAGGACGACCGTCCTCACCAGGAGCACCCTATATGAGGTTAAAAAATTTTTTAAAAAAGACCCCACATACCATTGATTCCCTTCAGCATCCAAACAATTTCAATTTATCATAAGCCATATTTGTACAAGCCTCAATCTATATGATTAAATTCAAGTCAGTTTATTTGTGTGGTTTTAACAACATTGCCAAAAAGAAGTTTTACAGAACTTAAGATCTTTGTATAATCAGGTTGTTTGTTATTTGTGCATGAAAAGTCCCCATCTAAGAGGATTTGCTTTGCAGAGTACTGTTTGTACTATCAGTATAATGAGTGTAATGGCTGAATGAGGAAAGATGCTGGTGCACTGAGATGGTGGGGTACTTACAGTTGGGCCAACTTTTCCTTGGGGTCCAGCATCTCCAGGACGACCAGTGAGACCCTATGACATGCAAGAAAGGGGGAAAAGACCAAGAATACAATAATTTATTGTGTACCAAAGGCAAATGACTAAGCAAGGACAAAGTCAAGACACAATCACCAGAAAAGCCTGTTTTGTTAAGAAACATTCACTAAACAGTTTGGATTGAGCTACTTACTCTTGCCCCAGGAAGACCAGGCTCGCCAGGACGACCAGGATCTCCAACAGCCCCTTTTGGTCCAGACAATCCAGCAACACCACGATCACCAGGAGCACCCTATTAAAACCCCAGAGAACAGATTAGCATCCATGCGTCTGAGAATAACTTGTATAAAGTTACCAGCAGTGATACTAATGCTGGTGGCTGCTGGTGTGGTTAAATGTGTGTGTTATTATCACCCACCTTAGCACCAGAAAGACCATCTTGACCTGGGAATCCACGGTTACCTGGAGCTCCCTAGTAAGGAGAAATAGAAGCATTTTACATTATTAGATTATTAGACTAGATTTAAACATTTCTAAGGTACAGTCACATGCACTAGTAGCAATGTTATATTAAGAAAGAATATCAGACTCACTCTCTCTCCTGGAGGTCCAAGAGGGCCAGCGGAACCAGGCTCTCCTCTAGGTCCTCTCTTACCCTCCTCACCAATTGGACCTGGGGCACCCTGAGGTCCTGCAACACCCTGTGGAGAGACACCAAGATTGTTAAGTTAAATAGAACTGCTCTGATCATAAAAAAAAGTATTCAAAGTATATTAACACACTTCAAAACATTTACAGAACTAATATTTAATTATTATACTAAAACAATGATGCTATTGTGATAATGATGATGACAGTATAGATGGCAAGTATGATAATTCTGATAATCATGTCATATGGTTTACCCTCTCTCCTTTTGGTCCAGCCTCTCCCTTAAATCCTGGGATACCAGGGTCTCCCTGTTAAAATACACAATATGCATTGATCCATTAATACATAAAATTGATACAAATGAAAGGACCAAAAGACATCCAGATTAACATGATGAATACTTACACTCTGACCCTTGGGCCCAAGAGGTCCGGTAGCTCCCTGAGGTCCAGGTGGGCCACGAGGTCCTGGGAAACCTGGGGCACCAGCAATACCAGGGGCACCCTGCAGAGCAGCACACCAATTAAGAGTGGAGTCTTTTCTTGAACAGTCAACAACATTCTGTTATGTCTAATCTGAAATCACCATGTTTTAATCAGCCTAGTTAATGTGAAATGTTCATGAAATCAAATGAATTCTTACAGTGCTTACTAAGTCCAATTTATTATAGTGTATCCTGATGGTGTCTACTTCAGTTAAGTGCACAGTAAGACAATTTACTTCAACTGGATATATTTTACTGAAATTACATAATACAAAATAGTGACGGTATGAAAAAACTCACAGCAGATCCTTTAGCTCCAGGAATACCATCAGTACCAGGGTTACCCTAAAAAGCATAAAAATGATGCTTAGTGTTTTGAAAAATTTAAGCGTGACCTTTATAGTTCTGATCATTCAGTAAATGTTTACAAGGTTTGTCAGTAGTGCTACATAATTTGTCTGTAGCAGTAAACATACAGCAATATGCTTGAGTGAGCGATGTTAAATATACAAGTAAGATCTAGTAGGGATGCAGATTTGTAGCATGTGTTATCAGATAAGTTTGAATAACAGGATATTACTCTGTTTTTAGTATAGAATTCATGTGCTTGTGGCTGATCTCAGTGTTGTCTAACTGCCAAAGCATGAGGGGAGTTTGTACAACTGTTATCTATTATATAAAATATGTTCAGATCCATTGAACATTTCCTAACTCAAACGAACTGTGTCTCACAATACAATGTATTCTAAATTTTGAAATGTAGAACATTGTATGTACAGGTGCTTCTATGAAGTTTGGGCAAGTAGAAGAAAATTAGTTTTAGATGTCTGAGTACTGGAATCATATATTAAGGCATTTCACATACAGAGGCTCCAGCAGGTCCTGGAGAACCTGGAGTGCCAGCCTCTCCACGGGGTCCTTGGGCTCCCTCAGCTCCGCGAGCACCAGTAGGTCCGGCCTCACCCTGTAAAATAAAGTTTAGCCAACAGAAACTACTGTTAGGCTATTTCTAAACTACATTCTGTAAGAACTGCCAACATATTCAGCATAAATATTTTTTGAAAGCTGAGCTAATTTCACTCATGTGACTGACAGGAGTGACGCACCTTAGAACCAGGGGCTCCTGGGAAACCTGGGGCACCAGCAGGACCAACAGGACCCTGTAGAGCAAAGTCATCAAAGTACTCAGCATTAATATAATGTGAATAAGCAAAGCTTATTGCTCAGTTCAAATGATGATAAGGCTTGTCAGTGAGAGAGGCGTTACTTACAGGAGGACCAGCAGGCCCAGGAAGACCATCATTACCACGGGCACCCTGCAGAGACACAAGATGAGAGTAAGTCAAGCATGACTAACAAGGTTTTGACCAAAATCCCATTTAATGAACAACAATTCAGATTTGGTCATTCAACCACTCTAACGGCTGTTATAATACACCTGTTACAATGTGTTTTTTAGCAGTCATTTATGTTATTTACATAGTATGGAACACCATAAAACTATTATAACCAATCACTCACAGCAGCTCCAGAGGGTCCAGGGCGTCCTCTCTCACCAGGAAGACCACGAGGGCCCTAAGAGAGAAAAGCAAGGGCAAGAGGGAAACATTAGTTGTATACAATATACTGTGTTGAGTATTAAATACTAGGTCACTAGGACAGGTTTATAACATAATACAACATAACCAACTCACCATCGGTCCAGGGGCGCCATTCTCACCAGGTGCACCTGACTCACCCTGTGGGAATGGAGTGTGGAGAGATAAATGTTTAAGACTGGTTTGTTTTATATATCTAGCAAAATAGAATGAGAAGATCTGTGCTCCGTATACATATACTGATATGTAGAAAATGTTGCATTAATGGAAGAAATAGAGTGCAAATATGTGCAGATACATATAGTCTGCACTGTTCGCTAGGTTTAATTTAAGGTTATGAAAAGGTTGCTACGTATTTGGAAATATGTGCATCTCCTACATTAGAGAATGTGTGCAAGCACATGTGTAGTGTATAAGTGTATTTCTTTTGAGGTCATCTACAGCAGTGGTTCTCTGTGTGGGGATTGGGGATCCCCAAGGGTCTGTCATTTTTATTTTGTTATAGCTGTGGAAATCACAGCCCACCTTTATCAATTTTATTATGTTTATTATTGAGTTCTTATAAACATTAGCCTGTTTGATTGGTCCCTTTGATTAAAGGGGTTTAATTCAAACCTAAATAACTCAAAAGCAAGCAGACCTATAAATGATGTTAACTTGGGCCTAATGTGTTCTGTCTGTGGACATTTCCAGAATGGAAAGCTCTAATAAATAGACAAAATATTACTGTGCACATTTAAATAATGTTTATTAAATAAATCTGTACTGAGGGGGGGTCTGTGGAATTTAAATAATTAACGGGATCCCTGGCTACAAAAAGTATGACAAACCCTGACCTACAGACCATCTGTCAATATACACATCTGATGTATATGGTAAAGCACTTTGCTTTGTCCTAGCAGGCTGTGCTTTGTACAGGGAGATCTGAAGGACACTGTGATTTTGTACCTTAGCTCCAGCAGCTCCAGTCTCTCCCTTGGCACCATCAAGACCTGGGTGTCCCTACAAATACAAACAGATATCATTTTAGCATACTCTTCCATATACACATAGATACAAAAGTTGAGCTACAGTCAAGACACTCAGACTGCAAAACCATGAAAGTATAGCAAATCAGACAATATCCTTTTACATACTCTGTGTCCCTTGATGCCAGGAAGTCCAGGGGTTCCAGGGAATCCACGAGCTCCCTGTTTAACAAACACACACATACAGATTTGAACTAAAAAAATGGTCCTTTACAAGTCCTACTTCACAGTATTGAAACTCCAAAAAAGGTACATGCAAACAATATGATACATGGGACAAATGCTGCAGAGCGGTTTTTACCTGAGGTCCAGTGGGTCCACGGTCACCAGGCTTACCAGGTTTGCCATTCTCACCCTAGAGAAGAACAGGTGCAAGCATAATAGTTAGACACTCACCTTAGCACCAGGAATAAGCATCGGCTGCTTAAATGACATCCGTGAGATTATGAATAGCTTACTCACATCACTTCCAGATTTTCCAGGTGGTCCAGGTGGGCCACGAGGTCCCATAGGGCCCTGATGGAATAAACAATATGTGAATGAAAAAAAAAGGACAAGAGGGAAAATACTGTGTGTGTGTGTGTGTGTGTGTGTGTGTGCATGTACTTTATATTTATCAGTTTAATGTGTGCAATCTGGCATTGTCAGATGGAAGGTAGCCATACTCACAGAAGGTCCAGGTTCGCCAGCTTCTCCCGGGCTGCCTTGGAAGCCTTGTGGGCCCTACATTTGAACATATGAGAGTGTGTCATTATGTGTTGGTGTATGTAGGAGATGCATATTATGAGTCAAACATCTCATGTAAGTATTTCATCAATGATTCAGCTGTATCTCAGTTCCCTAAAGGACAGTTTTCCCCATGGCCATCTGGCTTCCCAACCTACTTATTCTCTTGCCAAGTGAACTTTAATGTTTTACGTAATCCTTCACTGTTTAATGTTTAATATCTCAATATTATCCACAGTGTTTGCACTGTTTAAGATCTGTGTCATTATTAGCATACAATATCTGTTGCTGTTTAATTATTCAAACACTGTAACCCAGAGATGCTTTTAATAAAATGGACATTATTTCCATCCATGTTATAAATAAAATGTGTAAATTATAGTGGGTTGGTGTATCTATATACTTACAGGTGCTCCAGTGGGACCAGGGGGACCGCGGGGACCCATGGGGCCCTACAAAAATATATAAAGTTCAATCAGTGCATAATTTCATAAATACAGTGAATATAATGTTAAGTGATTTAGAAAGAATACATAATTTAAAATGTACTTTTATTGTCTGATCATTTGGAATTTGCAGCCAATGCTATAATAATAATTTGTTGGTTTTTGGTTCATGACCAAGAAAGCTTGTGTCATTCTTTCAAACACTTCACTAGTGGCAGGTGAATTGTGAAAAGTCTTTGCTCATCAGTAGAGGGTGCAGCTGGACCAGACTGACCTAGTCCTCTATATTGCATTTGGTTTGGCCACACCAATCTGTTTCAAATATTTTACAAGTTATTTTTTGTATTGTACAGTATCGTATGCATGTACAATGCTGTGATCCGATTAATTAAAATTGCACTTCTCTTCAAAATAGCCAAGAGGATCTTACAAAATCTTTAATCTACTACATTCACATGGCTTGTCTTATTGCTAACATCTCATAATACACTGATAGCTGATCATAACAGGTGTGTTTATGTTTATATTAAGTCTTGTTTCTCACCATCGGGCCTTGCATCACACCCATGTTAGCTCCTCCTGCTTTCTCATCAAAACCTCCAGCCATCTGAGCCGCAAAGTTCTGCACGCACACACACAGACACACACAGAGAAGAACACAAAAACACAAACTTAAGACTAAAGGCAAGAATAATAATCTATTTTATTACATTAGCAAAGAGGAGAGGAGAAGAGCAGAGAGGAGAGGACAGAAAAAACTCACTCCTCCAAGTCCAGGTGGGTTTGGGCCTGGTGGGCCAGGAGGTCCGGGAGGTCCAGGGTTGCCTGGAGTGCCGGGCTCGCCATCTCTTCCTCTGGGGCCTGAACTTCCCTGATGTGAAAAGAAGAAAGCAAAGAGAAGAGATTAACACAATCCCTTTCACATGACAAGATCCTGCTGAGTGTTATGCCTTATTCATTCTTTGCCTCTCAGTTCTGGGAGAAAAAAATCTCAAAAATGTAAATTGACTTACCTTCTCACCCTTAGGGCCTCTGTCTCCACGTGGTCCCTGCTCTCCAGGTGGTCCCTGAAATAGCAGAGAGGATAAGGTTAAACATTTTTAAAAAAAACTTAATTTACAGAAAAATAAAAGATGTGAAAGAAACTAAATAAGTCTACACTAAGAGCCACAGTAAAAAAAAAAATGTTATTCTAGGCAAACACACTGTAGTTTACAGAGCCCCCTGGTGGAGATATTTTGACGGCACATTAACATTATTTCAGCATTCATCAAATTAATAGGTGAATTAAAATCCTTTGAAATGTCTCACCATAGGGCCAGCCGGTCCTCTTGGTCCTAGAACCTACAGAAACACAAAAGATTAAAAATCATTAAAGCCCATCTCGATGTAATTAATTGCTTTAGACATCATTATTCTTTCAGCTGTTGGCATAATACTCAATGAAAAATGTAATATATAGAAGGTATAGTTTATTGTATATAAATATTTAGCAATATACTGACAATATATTACAATATATTACAATTCTGCATTGGAAAATTGCATCTAAAAACACATTTCATAATACTATTTCCATTTCAGTCCAAGGAATTTTCTCCCTTCATCAGTGTTCATAATAGTTATGTGAACCTCAAAATAAAGACACTCACAACAGTTTAAAAGAATGGCAAGCATAGATGCCAGATGTAATAAATGAACTTACATTTGCAATATCGCCAGGTTCTCCTTTTTGTCCCTTTAATGAATTAAAGAGAGGTTTACATTAGATTTAGATTTTTTTTTTTAAAGTTTTTTTAATTAGTGTTATATATATGTATAGTATAACCAGGGCAGTGTGAAGTGTGAAGTTCATATTAAAGTGTCTAATACATTTTATATACATTAAATGACAAAAGTTTATTATATATTAAATATCAATATATTATATGATTATTTTATTGTTTGTTCTGTTTCTAATACATTATCCAGTGATTTTATGATCAGAAAAAAATAACCATTGCACTCACCTTTGCACCAAAGGTCTCTGTAGTGCAGTGACAGAATGAGAGATTGGGGGAGAAAAAAGATGACTTTAAAAAATGAACACAACTTTTATGGATATCAACAACCAGTTTGAAAAATAACACCTTTCGTGGTTCAACCAAGCGTCACAAAAATGATGTGACAATATAATAAGCTGAAATGATCAGTGAAGAGCTCAAAAGAACACCTCTCGAAAATGGTGGTAATTAGAAAACCCCAGCTCTTAATAACCTCCTCTCACTGACAAAACCATTTAACAGTGGTTCCTGGATGAAGCTAAACAGGGGCTTAAAACTGGACAACACTGCTGCACTAATTAGTGCACCACCACCACATCATGCTCTGAACCCATTCTGCTGAGTTAGTGTTTTAAAAGAAGGGAAGAAGCAGTAGCAGTGGTTCAGTTAACATACATGTATAGCAATTAAACATGTCTTGAACCACTCATTCTTTGGCAATAATAGCAGATCAATAAAGAATGAGTCTTTGCTGGAATGGTTAATCAAAATGCATTGTGTTTCACAGAAAATGTCTTGATCTTAGTGTAAATGGATGTTTCATCAATTATCATATGAAAATTCTAAAGCCTTTTCATGCACCACTTTAATTAATCTTTAAGAAATCCAAAAGCACAATTAACAGTCAGGTTTGCCTCAATAAGTAAAGGTGTGCATGAAACGCTTTCTGCTATAATACCACTTCTCAGTTTTATGTCAATATTGTCGAGCTTCAGAATCTGAAGGCTTTTAAAAAGACGTTCAATGTTTCTGATTTAGATATTTAGTAGAGATTTGAATGAATCATTGTTTGAATTGTGTGGTATCAGTTAATAAAGAACATAGTGAATCACATAGTATTGAATTTAGTGAGTCAACTGAAGTGATTTCTTGTTCAGCTGATAGTCTAATAGATCTGTTACAGTAATACTGGCCTCTGAGTTCAGCTGTTTGATGAAGGGGTTTTCCAGGCCCTTTCCTTTAAACAGCCTGAAGAGCAAGTGACCAAGGAAAATATCAGGATAAGGCCCAAGCAAACATTATATATTTACTGTTCAAATGAAAGTTTTTCTGCTATTTTCTCAGCACAGTCCATGACCAGTGAATCCAATTTCTGAATGTTTTTCTATAGTTGTAAAGTAAAAAATGATATTTAATTTAAAATATACCTTAGGAAATTTGCTTCATGCAACATTTTAGTTGTTCAAACAACTGCTGGTATAGTGTGCTGGAGGCAGCATTTGTGCCTAATGGGGTTCTGAGGTCAACATGTAATAAAATAAATACCTTAAACAAAGTATTTTTTGTGCCTAATGGGGTTCTGAGGTCAAAATGTAATAACAATACTTTAAACAAAGTAGCATGCTGGGAAATAAAAAATACTATAACTAATACATGTGGTCTGGCTGTTTCTGGTGCCTAAAATTGTAATCCTACAGTTATATATGTGCTGGATTAGCAGGCCAAAAACATAATTGGCAGTTTTGATTTCAGAATTAAACCAAACCAGCTTCAAACCAGCTTCACTTTGAGATTATCAATAAATCACTAAGAAACATTATTAATAGGTGTGCAGTTAACTAAGAGAATAAAGCTGAACAACTTTCATTTTCACTCTGTACTTTATGTTTTTATGTATAAAACATAAAACTCAGAAGTGCTTTTTTTGCCCTTGGACTGTTAGTTTTGAATTCCAAACTCAATTGTCATCTAACCTTAACCCCTCCCATTTAAGAGCCTGGGTGGAGCCTGGTTACATGTGACAATATCAGAACACAAAACAAACAGCAGAGGGTGTGTGAAACAGTTGTAGTGAGCAGAGAGAGGTGTGTGAGAAAGCAGACCGCTAGTCTGGTCTTGGTCAGCAGGGCAGATGGGGCAGCACTCTCCAGGTGGAATGATGGGATTGTTGCAATCCCTCAGCTCCTCGCAGATGACCTCATCACACAGCACTGACCCCGAGTCACACACACAGACCCGACACGCTTCAGGCTTCCACACTGCACGGTCCTCGAAATGCTGGCCATCTTGGATGCAGCCGCCTAAGTCCTCCTCTGTAGCCACCACCAGGGGGCCAACACAGAGGAGATGTGTGGGGGTAAGACACAGGTGAACACATACACATGCCCTCATACAAACTACAAGTTGTAGTATCAATACTTTTCGTCCTGTGTCCCATGCAAATAAATATGATCTGATCCCAATGCTTATGAATCTCCATTATAATGTGTCAGTCATACCACAGACATTCAACAGTCAAAGCACTTTAGATCCATGAAATTTGCAGCCCATGACTGAGAACACTGCCAATTATATAAAGTCACTGTAAGACTATGAAATGTGTATCTATATACCCAACTGTATGAATGTAAATATACAGTACACTATACGTACTGTAAATATGGGCTTTTGTGAACTGATTCTGAGTGAAACCAAATCCTGCATCCACCAGACCTGGCATGAATAGGCCTTTCTCACACACACACACACACACACACACACACACACACACACACACACACAAGCACACTGGGCAGCATTGACAGACTGGTGCCTTGAGCAAACACATCATACTCACAATCTCCATCTGGATCTAATGGTCTCACCACCAAAGTGCAAACACACCTCAGTGGGTCGGACAAGGCAAGCCTCAAACAAATGCACACACATATACGTACACATGGGTATTTTTGCTTGACCTATTTATACAATAGTGGTGTTTGAAACTCCCAGGGAAACGTATGAGTGAATGGCCCGAGTGTAGTTGCCTAAACCACAAAATCAACATTCATTCTATAAAATTCCTTAGGTGTGCCTACATTTTTCTGTATGGCTTAAATGAGTTCACCCAGACCTGCTCCTGTAATTAACATTCTTGTCTGATTGGCCAAAGGGGGCAGTAACTAACTGAAAACAAGATGAGGCAGAGGAAAACCCTCATCAGTTCTGCCAATCAATCCGTATCACTGAAAGGAAAAAGGACAGAAGATGTACACAACACAGTTTACATCAAATACCTGTCCACCTTTCAATCTCACTTCCAGCTGGTTTTCATGGCCCTTTGAACCTGCCAGTCTGACTCATTCCCTGGTCCTAGTCTGATTCCTACCCCGGTGACAGTCTGATGTTGTCCTTGGTGGCTTCGGTCCCTTTGGACAACATTCCACTGGCCACCTTTTGCCAAAGCCATCAATCTCAGACCCTGTGAACTATGCCCTAACACTGAACAAATAAACCAAACCCCTTTGAACATTTGCTGATGGAGCACCATTTGAGCCTTCCTGGGATGCACTGCTGGTCTTAATCTGTCTTTCACATGCTCATACACACACAGGTGTGCATCCTTGCATGCTGAGTTAGCACCAACTGAGAAAATACTTTGCTTTACTTTAGACAGCAGTGACAAGTGGTGCTGCACAGTATCTCACTTGTAACTCGTGTTAATCGTTATCAGAGTATAGGATTCTCCAATTATTATGGTATAAGAGCACAACATGAATACATTGTCTGCTCTTACCTAATTATTTGCTAGGTAAGGAGTCCTTTAGTTCCAATGACACAGTTTAACAAATGACTGGTTTAACTACACTCTTATAAAAATAAAAATAAAAACTTTTTTCCAAAAGTTCTCTGGATTAATGGCTTTCGCCTATTGTTTTTAAATAGGAACCTTTGTGAAACCTTTAGCAGAACTTTAGGCTAATGGATCCCCCTAGAGGAATCCTTTAGGTTACTAGATCCTTTCTTCTAAGAAAAGTTATTCCCTGTAGAATAGCACTATTCTACAAATCACACAACTGCACTGAACAATAACATTAACATAATGTTGACAAATGGCACAATACTCTCTCCATATTGTGTAATAAAAGCAGTACACCTTACACTGCACACTAAAAACAAACCCTTTGATGTTTAAAGTCACACTATTATATAACTCGTTGGCTGTGGCTGCAGTCTGTGGTATTCGTCTGGAAAAACTTTCATTGACTTGCTGCACACTAGGCTGTTCAGCTCCAGGCAAGGTAAGGTGAGAATTTCTTTAAGGTAGAAACACAGCTGTGCATGATTCTCAAATAACCCCATATTTTGTGTATTAGTGCACCACATAGGGTATGCAATACTGGCTTCAGTCCCCTATATAGTGCACTATATGCCCAATAGAGGGCCGTTAGGTATTTAGGAATTTACGTGAAAGGCTGCTGCGCTTTGTCTAAATCTCGCGATACCCGCGATCCCGAATCCCACTCAAGGTTTTCAATTACAAGGCGCACGGCGGGCAGGCTAAAATTTGCATCCCAAGGCTATGGAATTCGTATTTTAACTTTTTTTTTTGACCACATAAACTGCTGCTAGAACATCTCAGAGCCGTTACCTCTGTTCTTCTTACACAGAAAAGTACACAAATCCGCAATCCATGTGAGGAAAAAGAGCGAGTCAAATATCTTTGAACCTGCACAAACTTGCCCCCTCCTATCGCCACGGTAACACCAAAGGCATTTACTACCAGGGGAAAAAAATAATTAGGATTTCAATGAAAACACACACACAAAAGAAGTCCAACTTACGGTCATCCTCTCGCTGACATCTGACAACGGCTTGCAAAATACATTGTGTTGCTACAAGTAGCAGGACAGTCCGTGAGTCCACAAATCTGAACATGTCTAAAAGTCAGACATGCAGTTCCTCAGGGTGAAAGATTTCGCCGAGATCGGCGAAGCTGCAGCTGCAGTGTATCGCAGAGAGTGTGTTGGCTTTTTGATGAGTGTTGTGTGTTTTTGGGGGATCCGACGCCAGGCCCCTGTGCGCAGACAGCACCCACCGCGTCAGCGCGAGCTCCGCGGTTTTATGTCCACCGGTGCAGTTATGAATCTTAGTATACTCCAAAAATTTGGGCCAGCCCCGACCCCCCACGGCCGCTGAAACACGAGCCTGATCGACCGCCCCAAAACACACCCCATCCCAAAAAAAAAAAAAAAAAAAAAATCCGGCCACCTCTGTCCCAGCACATTTTCACCGTGAGCCATCCTCCCTCCCTCTTTCCATCCCTCCATCCGTTCCCGGTCCTAGGAGCACACTGACTTCACTCTTCGGCCTCTAGCGCGCTTAGCGCCACGTACAGAAACGTTTATTAGATTTTAATGAGTATTAATCTAATCTAAAAAAAAAAATTAACTACCTCAGGCTGTCCATTTTCTCTCTCATACACACTTCCAGAGCAGAATTTTGTGATGTTTATTACTGCATCACTGACTATATGACCACTCTACTGCTAGATTTCTTATAGGACAAAGATGCCTTAAGTGACTATTGAACACTACTGGACACACTAATTATGCTTAATGAGTGTACTGGCACACCATGAGACGTCCATAATCTGACAGCTCCGACATTTTCATTTATATATGTATCATTCATCTCTGCATGGACAATGCTCTTATATTTTACTGTAAAAGATTTACATCCGTGAAAAATCTGAATGAATGGATTATTTGGATTCGGAAATTATGTGACAGATGTTTGTGCAGATGTTTGTGCACTGTCCAGTTTGCTCATGTTTCATTAATAGTAAAAATGTCTCAGTTCTTGCCATAAAGTGTTACAGAGGTAACAGTGAAGGGCTTCATTTCATTCTGAATGCTTTCTTCAGGATCTTTACAGCCTGAAGTGCCATGGAAACAAAGAGGAGAATTACATTTAAAGAATTCCAAAAGCCGTGGCATGTAATGAGGATTGCAGTCTTTCACTGTACTCTTTTTGGCCTTTGTAGGTCATGCATTCAAACTGTTATTTAAAAATAATAAGCCATACAGATTTGCCCTTTGGGGATTAGAGAACTCTTCAGTAACATTGTTAAAAGCACTATATTTTGAGGATCCTTACAGACAGTTGGATTCTGTCCTGTGACAACTAAATGGAGTGTGAATTCTTAATCTTGTTTATGCAGACAAAACATTAGTTTTGCTGCCAGCTCATTTAAATACTTTTATAGCCTGGGCTACTGCTGAAGAAGGTTAAACAAAGAAGCCACCCAGGTGGAACTCAGACTCCCAATCCCAGCTCATATTATCCTTTAGGCCATGTGGCACAGGTTATTAACTTTATATTTATATTTATTATGAATTTCAAAGACTTTTTGTACATTCAGAGACAGACTAATATATATATATATATATATATATATATATATATATATATATATATATATATATATATATATATATGGGGAGGTCAAAAGCCAGCTGACCATCACATAGGTCAGCATGTTTACTGCCTGGCCAGTGGTGTAATTATAGAACCTAAAAGATTCCACAGAACTTTTAGAAAGTTTAGCTCTTTGGCTGGTTAACAAATGGTACACTGAACACTGATTTGATTCAGGGTAAAATTATTCCACATCTGTCCTTATCATTTGAAAATATATGTAACTCTTGGCGTATTACTCAGTTATTCATCTAAAGACATATTATTCAGTAACTGCAGTGAATGTAAGTGGGAATGTAGGTCTGGACCCACTGCTTCATGAATGAACTATTTATGTCTAGGTTTTTCCAGCTGATATTTGTAGGGCATTTATAATCAATGAATATTTCATAAACACATGCAAATTTGCTCTGTTCTTCTGAGAGTTCCTTTTCTCTGTCCAATAACAATAAAACACAGCCATATCATCTATCATTCTGTGGGAAAGACATAGAGAACTTTGGTGCTCAAGGGATCAGGGGATGAAAATAAAGACAGCAAAAGACGGCCGAGGATGAAAAGGCCAGGAACAAGGCTATTGGAATTCCGGCCTCCGTATGAGACATCCTGTCTATGTAGATGAGCGTGTGAAGTGTGTGTTTGTGTTTGCTTGTGTGTCTGTTTTTGGTTGAACTCATTAATGTGTGTGTCTTATATATAAAGACCTACAAGACTGTGTGTGTGTGTGTGTGTGTGTGTGTGTGTGTGTGTATGTGTGTGTGCGCATGTGTGCCTGCACCGATATATCTAAATGTGTGTGTGTGAAGTGAGTACTGACTGTGTACTCTGTCCTACACACACACAATGCGGCTCTGTGTGAAGGCCTGAGGAATGTGAGAGTGAGCTGGGCAGTGGGGGAGCACGGAGCCACGGGCGTAGGTGGAGGGCGGGTGAGGAAAGGTAGAAGGATGGAGGGAGGACATGAGGGTTGTGAGACCACGGCGAGGCTCCAGGGGTGTGTAGGGTGACTGGGTTTCAGGAGTGGACAAAGTTGGCACGAGAGCTCGGCTCAGCACATCCCACTGACCAGAGTGGTGCTAAGAAAAGGCCTCCCCATACCTGGTACCCACACTCAAAGGTTAATTAACTTTTTTTTTTCAAAGGTACATCTGTGATGGTCTGCGAAATGAGAAATAGGATCACTATAGGAGCACTAGATCATGAAAATCTACTTTCTATAATAAGATGTGCAACATGATTTGTGCAATATGGTTTGTCATTAAGGTTTCATATATAAAATTTTAAATGGAATGTTCAAATCTTAAAGTATACTGACAAACCACTCTGTACAAACATTATCCTTCAGGTCTACATTCAGGATATTGACACAAATGAACAGCAGGACGTCTATCTGGACTATTCTACTGAATACCTTTATTGATAATCTAATTGTATGAAACTGTATGTTGTGAAAACCCATATTTTATATAGTAGAAAGAACTGAAAGAGCTGAGGTTAAATGCTTGTTGTCATATACAGGTGCTTCATAGAGTGAATATGAATAGGAAAAGGCAAGACATGGTCAAGGTTGTTCTTTTGAAGTTGATTAAACAGTAATAAACAGGAGGTTTTGCTATTTATTCATTTGTTAGTGTTAAAGCAGAGATTTTCTCAGTTCTGATCTTGCTCATCTGACTTATAAAAGCCATTGCACTACTGCAGGGTTGTGGGGGAGAGATTTTATGTGTGCAACATTTCTAATTTGCTTTGACAAAACGTGAACTGGGTAAAATACTAGACTTTTTAGGATACAAGGTGTCTGAAATACAAAAAACTAAGATATTGCTCCAGAAAGGTATACTTTGTAAGGCCCACACAAATTCACATATACACGCTCTCACTCACACACAAACACATAATGATTACTTAGACAAAACAAAGCAAACAGTTCACTAGGACCCTGCATTCTTAGCAGCTCTTTGGCACACATCTGAGAGTGAGGGTAAGCCCTGTGACCTGCCATGAGAAACTGGCCCCACTCAATGCTGAAAATAATTTAAGAATCCAGAAAGCCATAAAGTCGTAGTTTTGTCAAAATGCAGTCAATCTAAATTTGTTCCATGCATGTACATTCATTATATCAGTCATTTAGCTGTGAAACATATGCAGCATTATTAGTGTCACCTGTTTATCAGCTGCACTAAATTACAGGTTTACCTGTAAGATATTAATATTGCATTTGAATTTTTTTTTTTAATGATTTAGCCCTTCAGTAGTATTTGCAAGACTGAAAAAAAAACCAAAAGCCCAAGTTCTGGGAGAGATCATAGCGAGCAGGGTGAGGCAGTGGTAAGGAAGATGGAGGGAGAGAAGGGGGTTTAAGATGGCGTAGCAAGACAAAGCCAGCATTCATGGGCATAGAGAAGGAATGAAAAACATTTTACATCTCAAGATGTATTGGTAGGGTATGGGTTAGGATGTGTGCATGAGTGTGTGAGAGTGTTTGTGTGTGCCACCAGTAGCGGATATGACATGGAGGAAATGTGTGTTTGATCTGATAATAAGAAGGTGTAATGTGACCCAGGGATTTGGTGTAAAGACACTCTCCACCCAATACCACCCAATAACTACCAGCTGGAGTGAGGAGATGAGAGGAATAACTTTAGGGTGTGAAGAACCAACATGCTTTTAACTAATCCTGTGTAGGGGTTTGTAGACCAGTCTAGGTGACTTTGCTAACACAGGCCTTATTGAGAACTCTCAGGGAACTCAGACTCCAAATACTTCTACAGTCAGGAGGCAAGGTCCTTTTCTTCTGTTTAAGTAACCAGACCAAATGTGGGTTTATATGAGGCCGTTGATTACACTGAATGGCACTGAAAGGTCTGCACTGGTATTTGACTTTAGAGAGGTGAGGCTTATCCGCATGACTTGCTCTACCTACAGCGTGTTACTGTGAATCTGCTGCTCTGTCTGTGGATGTCAGTGGGTGCAGTGCGCCCCCTAAAGGCTTCATAGAGTCTAAGATCACCTGGGCTTTGACAGCAGACAGAAAGAGATGACACAGACACCTTGCTACATGAAAATTATTATTCTCATATTAGGGTCTCATATCATGTAACTAACCATTCTAAATGCATATCAGCTTCATTAATCTGATCATTTTGTAATGAAGCATAATAAGCAAGTCTACTATGATCAAATCGTTCAATAAATACTTCATGAAAGCCTAACAGATTTAATGATCACTCAATACATCAACATACTACTCCTGTGTAGTTACATTCATGTCCACCAGAGGGCCCTCACAGCATAAAAAAAATATACCGAGTACTCACTATATGAAAAACAATAGGCCTGTTATTGCATAGGTAGCAGCATCTATTCCCTTGATTATTGATTTTAAAAAACAAATGGATAATTCAGTATGAACCTGAAGCATACCAAAATACATGAATAATCACAGTTTGGTCTGCAGTTTTACGTGACACACTGTCTTTGAACTAAGAAGTCTCTAGAGCTCAATAAGGCCAGTCCCCAGTGCCTCCTCCATGGCTGAGCTCCTAGGGATTTGAGCTCCAAGGGTAACCTGGTGTACATTTCTGAAAACATAGTGCTCTCATTCTCTGCCAGCAATATTTATAACGTAGCATGGTTGAATGGCTGAAGGCAAACCTGACTAGGCACTGATAAGCTAAACCTGGAGCTCCAAGCTGAGGAAGAAGAGCCTCCTCAGCTGTTCTTCTCGTGAAGATGAAGATGTTTATCACAAACTCACAGAACTGTGAATAGTGATTTGCTGGAACAGTGTTGTTCTCCTCTTTGCCATCTATGCTGTTTAATAGGTCAGGGTGTCTTCAGTACTCACATTTGTACTCACAATACTCAACATTTGCACAGATGACTATGGTTGTCATTGCATCATTACAAATAGTCTCAGCTATGTCATCAGTGTTGCAACACAAAAACAGTTGAGCCCAGTGTGATTGACGTGCGTTCTGTGACCCAGTGTGACCAAGTGCTGTCTGTTTGTACACTCTCAGAAACAAAGGTATCAAACTGTACTTTTGCTTGTTGCTAGAGTGATCCATACACAATATGGCCAAAAGTTTGTGGACACCTGATCAACACAACCATATATACTTGTTGAACATCCCATTCCAGATTTAGTCCCCTGTTTGCTGTTACAACCCGAATTCCGGAAATGTTGGGACGTTTTTTAAATTTGAATAAAATGAAAACTAAAAGACTTTCAAATCACATGAGCCAATATTTTATTCACAATAGAACATAGATAATGTAACAAATGTTTAAATGGAGAAATTTTACACTTTTTTTTCCACTAAATGAGCTCATTTCAAATTTGATGCCTGCTACAGGTCTCAAAAAAGTTGGCATGGGGGCAACAAAGGGCTGAAAAAGCAAGAAATTTTGAAAAGATTCAGCTGGGAGAACATCTAGCAACTAACTAAGTTAATTGACATCAGGTCTGTAATATGATTAGCTATAAAAGGATGCCTTATAAAAAGATTGTGGAATACTTTAAAAACAACGTTCCTCAATGTCAAATTGCAAAGGCTTTGCAAATCTCATCATCTACAGTATAACATCATCAAAAGATTCAGAGAAACTGGAGAAATGTGCCCTCAGATGACACTGCATCACTCATCGGCATGATTCTGTCATTGACATTACTAAATGGGCCCAGGAATACTTCCAGAAACCACTGTCAGTAAACACAATCCGACATGCCATCTGCAGATGCCAACTAAAGCTCTATCATGCAAAAAGGAAGCCATATGTGAACATGGTCCAGAAGCACCGTCGTGTCCTGTGGGCCAAGGCTCATTTAAAATGGACTGTTTAAAGTGGAAAAGTGTTCTATGGTCAGACGAGTCCAAATTTGATATTCTTGTTGGAAATCACGGACGCCGTGTCCTCCGGGCTAAAGAGGAGGGAGACCTTCCAGGGTGTTTTCAGCGTTCAGTTCAAAAGCCAGCATCTCTGATGGTATGGGGGTGCATAAGTGCATGCGGTATGGGCAGCTTGCATGTTTCGGAAGGTATATAAAGTATATAAATGCTGAAAGGTATATAAAGGTTTTAGAGCAACATATGTTCCCTACAGACGACGTCTATTTCAGGGAAGGCCTTGTGTATTTCAGCAGGACAATGCAAAACCACATACTGCAGCTATTACAACAGCATGGCTTCGTAGTAGAAGAGTCCGGGTGCTGAACTGGCCTGCCTGCAGTTCAGATCTTTCACCTATAGAAAACATTTAGTGCATCGTTAAACGAAAAATACGTCAAAGACAACCACGAACTCTTCAGCAGCTGGAAACCTATATCAGGCAAGAATGGGACAAAAATTCCACTCAGAAACTCATAACCTCAATGCCCAGACGTCTTCAAACTGTTTTGAAAAGAAGAGGAGATGCTACACCGTCCTAACTATTTTGAGACTTGTAGCAGGCATCAAATTTGAAATGAGCTCATTTTGTGCCTAAAATTGTAAATTTTCTCAGTTTAAACATTTGTTACATTATCTATGTTCTATTGTGAATAAAATATTGGCTCATGTGATTTGAAATTCTTTTAGTTTTCATTTTTCATTTCATTTTTTATTCAAATTGAAAAAACGTCCCAACATTTTCTGAATTCGGGTTGTATAATAACCTCCACTCTTCTGGGAAGGCTTTCCCCTAGATTTTGGAAAGTGGCTGTGGGGATTTGCCCATAAGAGCATTAGACAGGTCAGGCACTGATGTCAGGCGAGGAGGCCTGGTGCACAGTCAGCATTGCAATTCATTCCAAAAGTGTTCAGTGGTGTTGAGGTCAGGGCTCTCTTCAGGTCCCTCATTAGTCAGGTCATGCAGTGATGTCGAGTGAGGAGGCCTGACATGTAGTCAGTGTTCCAATTCATCCCAATGGTGTTCAGTGGTGCTGAGGTCAGGGCTCTGTGCAGGTCACTCAAGTTCTTCCACACCAACCATGGAAAACCATGTCTTTATGGAGTTCACTTTGTGCAGAGGGGCACTGTCATGCTGGAACAGGTTTAGAATAGGACCCATAGTTCCAGCATACAGAGACATCCTGTACAAGTCCATGCTTCCAGTTTTGTTGCAACAGTTTGGGAACATATTAGTGTGATTGTCAGTTGTCCACAAACTATTGGCTATATAGTGTATCTTTCACCTGGAAACTTGAATATTATATACCTTAAAAAATAACACTATATAACAGAATTTTTCTTTCCTGGGTAGTACGTGTTATCTTCTGATTGATTATGCCTCAAAAGTATAGAAAATTTTGTTTCTGTGACCAGGATATTTGGTATTTTATTTTCATTGAGAAAACAGGCAAATTTGCATCTTTTTGTTCACATAAACTCAGAAAAAACAACAGATGAATCAAAATGATCATGTATTTATACTAAATGTATACAGAATTGACCATAAAAGATTTAGAAGTGAGTAGTTTTTCGAGATTTACGATTATATCGTAAATCACTTTCACAGAGCAGCCCCCAAATGTAGTCTCCCATCATGTTCTCGTTATATTGTCCTTGGTAATGGCATTCTTAGTCCAGTATATCCTGGTGGAAGTGCTCGCCTTGCTCTTCTGAGTATGCTCCCATGTTCTCCTTGAATTTATCAAGTTGAGCATCAAGGATATGGACTTTGAGAGACATCATGCAGCTCATGGTGCTGTAGTTCTTCACCAGTCTCAACCAGCTCCACACAGTTTTCAGCTTTGTGATTGCCCAACGAGCCCTGAACCACTGCGACAAAGCTGTTCCAAGCCCCTTTCTCCTTCCCAGTGAGATTCTTGGGGAATTCTTTCCACTCCAGGATCTTCTTTATCTGTGGTCCAACGAAGACCCCGGTTTTGAATTTTGCTTCAGGCAGCTTAGGAAAGAAGTCTTGAAAGTACTTGAAAGCTGCTGACTCCATATCTAGAGCTGTGAGAAATTGTTTCATAAGTCCCAATTTGATGTGCAATGCACCTACCTACTATCTACCTATTTCTCTTCTCAGCTCCATCTCTGAAATTGTAATCTGAATCTACAACGTCTTCCTCGCTCCCTGACTTGCTGCTCACTTTTGAAGACGGCTGCTCTCTGTCCCAAGGAGTGGGCCCAGGAAGCTCAGGGCAGTGTGGCGACGGGCCAATGGATGAAGGAAGGTCCGGATACGTGATAGCAGTTGCATTCTTGCCACTCCAATGTTTGGAAGGGTCCACCATGCAGAAATAGCAGTTGCTTGAGTGGCTAGTGGGTTCCCGCCAAATTCTTGGGATAGAACGTCATGGTTTTCTTTTCCCTTCTTTACCATCCTGCAAAAGAATAAAGTAAAATTGTATGAAAAAATTAATTAATTAAACACATGACTTATGTGTAAGTCATGACTTATGTTATGCGTTTCTCGCAACATTTTTCTTATATATTTTTTCAATAAATTGAAACCAACTATCCATCTTACCTTCCGGAGTGTTTTTTTGTTTTGTTTTGTTTTTTGCAGTGCTCGAAGGTGAAGTGACGTGACCACGGTTTGTCTGGGTCCCCAACAGACATGTAGAAATATGCCTTGTAGGCCTCACACATCTTTGCATATGATTCCACAGAGTACTTTTTCACTTGTCTTGATAATTTCGCTCCAGACATAGCAAAACGTGTCTCCCGGATGCTTACAGCCTCAATCTAAAAAAAATGCTGAAATGTTTCCCATTAAACAGCTGGAACTAAACTTAGGGCTTAAGGCCCCTACATTTATACTATTATGTATTAGTACTAGAACGTTCTATAAGCCTGGAAAAAAAACAAAAGCAAAATTTGAAGGGAATAATAGCCATTTTCTACACTTTTGTGGTATAAGCGATTAGGAAATAACACTTACTACCCAAGAAATATATATATATATATATATAATATATTTTAAGATACAGATGAATTTAAGATACACCATATGCACCTTCCTAGATAAAAGATACATACTACAGGTACAAACGAGGCAGCCCTGATGGTATCAACCCAGTGACAAGGAAAACACTGATACTTTAATTTCTGAGTGTAAATTTTTGTGTATTTTAGTTCAACATGGCAGAAAAAAATCTGAGTATACCTTGGGCTAAAATATCATTGTTTATTTACTGATTGTTACAGTAACTATGAATAGTCTATAAAATAAACAGCATTTATTCACGTAGAAAAACAACTGGTTGTTATGTTTTACAGTTAATGCATAAACAGTGTCAAACCCCACATTCTCAGTAATACTTACTCTCACTATGTGAGTGACCTAATCAATAAATATTCAGTGAAATTATTATTATTATGCTTATATTATTTAGGTGTTATGTAATGTGTTCACTGGTCTCTGTTACACCATTTGTCGTGCAACCTCAATGCAACACTTCACTGATATCTCTCCAAGAGAGAGTAAATCATCACCATTGCCAAGTTTGGGATTAGATCAGGTCTCCACGCTCTTGGTCATTGGCCCAACAACACTGGCAGTGCCACCTCCTCCCTCAGTATTTCCAGCTCCACTTATAGTATGAAGTCACATGCGCTTAGATCGACTCCTGAACTGTAGCTTACAGTTGACAGGTGCGTGGAAAGTGCTAGAAAAAAAAAGGAACCTGTGGAGACTCGCAGACAGGCACAAGATATACACTCGTTACATTTACTGTAGTGGGCTCTCCTTGTTGTTCGCCGACTTCCTCAGACTGATAATGCTCTGTCTAAGGCATTTAGGAGCACTCAGCGCTGGTCTTGCGCTCATTAGACAAGCCGGGAAACTGCCAATCGGAAATGGACATTTGTTCCGAAGAAGCCTGAATCGGATGATGCGCACGAGCGCAGCACTCACACAACATCCACGTCATCAGCACGTGATCCTGGACGCGGAGACAGAGATGGACAGGTAATATAGGCCGTGTCCCATATGTTACGTTCACACAGTAGGCCACTAGATCCAGCGATGTGTGGGATTTCTTATTCCTTGTTGTTGTGTTGGCTGATATGTAATGCTAAGTAGTTATACAGGGGTTATGCAATTAGATAAGCTGATCATCAAGTTAATCATGATCTACATTTGAGTGCAAAATCTATTTTATAGCTACAAGACATTTAGAGTGTCAAGTTTCCCAGATGTTCCTTCATGATCATAATTAATTAAAAAAAAATAAAGGCCAAAGAGTGTATGTTAAGATCTAAAAGCTCAGAATGCACTTCTGAATACCCCTTTCTGAGTGTGATATAAATATTCTCTAATAACTTGTACAATATCTGCCCACTTTGCATATACTCTGAGCTTTTGGAGTTGTAATATTTACCCACCTGTATTTGTTGTATTTGTGCCAGTTTGCTTGGCACTTCTCTGCCCACGTCTTCTAGACGTGCCTTTTGTGAGTCATTTAGATGGTGGGCAAACATTTGCACTCAATTGTAAGTGAATTTTAAAAATATTTTTAATAAAACTGTTATAATATTCTTTTGCCTTTCAGTCCCTATTGTTAAAAACATAACCAGATCTGATAGGGAGAGGTTGTTCGATGTGGCATAATGGGTTGTTTTTCTCAATTGTTGTGGTTTGGTTGTGTTAGTAAGGGTGCAGGGTCTGGCCTGGAGGACCTCCTGTTTTACACGATTACTCAAGGAGAGGACAAAATCTCGGTGGGACGCTTCATCAATGTAAGTGACACTAGTATTGGTAGCGAGACTATGAGAAATGATGACTCATTTTTTTACTGCAAGTACTAAAACCAAATGAACACACTGTTCACACATATAAGCATGCCAACACACACACGCACGATTGAGACAAAATGTTAAAATGTTATACAGTTCATGAGGAAATTCAAAGCAATGTTCAGGATAATTATAAAAACAAATAAACGATTATAGACAGAAACCTGGTTTTGCATATGTAACAGTAATAGTATTTGTCATTTCATGTCTATATTCTATAGTGTATATTAGGGCGCTCTTAGGAATTATTAAGAAGAAGAATTTTATACACATTATCAGTGGAAGATTATCAGTCCATAACAGAGAACATGGTTACATGTGGTTCATTTGGCATACTCTTATGCCAAAAAGTGTATCTAAAGTGATTTATTAATTTAACTAGCCCTGTCACAAGCCCCATCACATGCTTCTAGGAATTTCACATTCAAACTTTTACAAAATCTTTCCTGTAGGCTGTTGGAAGTTGCAGCTTGTGGAGGTTGTAGTTTTGTTCTGTTTTTTGTCTGTGAGGCAATAATTAGGTCTATATTTAGGACGGTGTGCATGCACATATGCGTGAACATCCTATAACAGACATACTGTAGATGCTTTGTATTTGTGCCACATGATAGCAGTGATGTAGTTCTTTAAACAGGACATGTCCCTTCTTCGTCTTTTTACTGTTCCATTTTCAACTGTTCTTTAGTCTTTAATTTATTAAACTGATACATTTACTAACAGCATAGATCTGAATTTATTATATATACACATTTAGCTAATCACTAACAATAATGAACTGATTACTAAAGAACACAAATGATATTATGAGTGAACAGTAGTGCACTTTACTCCACAAGCGGCTTGTGGAAATGTATATGCACAACCACTTTTTTTTACTATACAGTTAGTAAAGCCAGAAATTCAAGCTATTATTCAGCTGGCAGTAACAGACATCTAAGTGATAACTGGATTCTCTATTCTGCAAGTACATTTGTTATTTATCAGGAGTGGGTTTTGTGTGGTTGTCTTTCTCAGGAACTGGAGAGTACAGGATTGTTGACTTCTGACCCTCGACTGAGGGACTGCATGCAGCAGCTCCATCAGACAATGCATGAGTCTGCTGGGACAGCAATGATGGACCAAGAGCTCTTCAGGAAGTAAGTGTGTGTGCATATAGGACTGTAGCTAGATCATGTGGAATTTGGAGGAATTTTTTTGCATAGCAATCAATCATCAAAACCAACATAGCACTGTCAAACAACATAAAACTGTCAGCTTTTCAGTAGTGGTCCACTAGTACCTGATGATGACGCTTGAGCTTTATTAGAACATGTAATATCAATGAAATAATTTGTTATGTCTGCTCCCAAAGATTGGGGCTATTTTTTACTTTTGACACCCCGAGACGGGTTATGCTACAACATGGTGTAAAAAAAAAAGAATGTTTACTGGTCACAAGACTGTGGTATTAGAACACATTGTACCACAGAACTGCTGAATTCTTGAATCTGACTTGTCAGAAGGTGTTGATTAATTTTCTACAACAGTAGCGCTGACAGTAGTTCTGGCTGTAAGGCAAATCACAGTTTCATATTAATGCCCTCATTCAAATGTTATGCTTTCTATATTGATGGCTAATTCATTAGGGACTTGTATGGTGGATGCTGCACATACAGTCCAAAAGTATTGCAAAGCCAATTCTATTGTTTTTGCTATACACTGAAGACATCTGGGATTGGGATTCAGAAGAGGAACTTGAGATGATAGATCAGAATTTCAGATGACATTTACTAGACAAACATGGGATTAAAAAATATGTCTTTAATTAACAGTGTATTTTGAACGTGTACAATATACAGCATGAGAGCATTGCAGTGTGCAAGTTAGTGTGTATGTTTTAGTAAGTATACGATCCAATATAGATCCAGTATATTAATCCAATTCACAAGATTTGTAGTTTAATACCACACTGTTAAGTATTACAGTATTACATATATAGTGTATTAAGTATTACACACAGAGGAAAACACACAGGCACATACAAATGCATACATACTCTAACACATAAATATAAAGCATCTTCACACATGTAGCAGCAAACACTGAGTCACCTGTTTTGTGTGTGTGTGTGTGTGTGTGTGTGCTTAATATGGGCGATAGGTGACCCATGTTAAGATGTAACAAGATCCTTGTTCTATCCCTTTAACCCACGTGTCCTTTCTCTAATGATTTACAGTAAGCATTGTCTAATACATGGACTTTTATATTTTGCCATCATCTGCTGGCCTGTTAACAGGTCATTTTTGTAAATAAATACATTTCTCTATTCCTTTAACTTTAGTTAGTAAATGATTCGTAGACGTTACTGAAAATATGTTTTAAGATGAAACAATTAACTAAGATTTTAAGGTGTTAACATATCGTTGTTTATGTGATACATTTTAGCCACTATAAGATCTGTGAGTTTGTCTGTGTCCGTCAGCATTTAAACATTTATTTATGTATTTGGTTGTAGATGTGCTGGCAGTAATTTTATCTTGCTCACTCAAGCCTTCCAGAAGAAGTTCATCATCCCAGATTTCATGACATTTGCATCCCATATTAACAAACTGTACTATAATGCACAAACTGTGCAAGGAGGCCAAGTGAGTTCTACATACATGCACAAATATTCACTTGTTCTTCTCCAGTACATACAGTACATGAGTAACCTTGTCATGGATGTGTGTGTATGTACAGGTAGCCAACTACATTCCTCAACTTGCTAAATTTAGTCCTGATCTATGGGGTGTGTCTTTGTGCACTGTTGACGGTCAGAGGTGAGAAAATATCTAAAATACTCTCCACAGATTTGTTTCTATGTCAATTTTAGACTTTCATTTTTTCTCACTCTTTCTCTCTCTTTGCAGGCATTCTGTAGGAGACACAAGGGAACCGTTCTGTTTGCAGTCATGCATAAAGCCGCTGGAGTACGCTCTGGCTGTCCATGAATTTGGGACTGATCATGTGCATACATATGTGGGAAAGGAGCCCAGTGGTGTCACATTTAACAAATTAAGTCTAAATGAGGATGGTGAGAATGAATTATATACATGTTTTTACCTGGTTTACCTATGTAAACTAAAAGTTCAAAGATGAAAAGGACTTCGAAACAGAATCAATCTGATTTAATCAATCTGATTTTATTGATTGATTCTCAGTAAATCAATCAATAAAAATGTAATGTGAAATAATTTAATGGCTTTATGGTAAACACTATGTTTCAAATAATCTATCAAATTATATATTGTAATTTAAATATACTATACGTTCAAGAATTATGTCAAAAATACTTCTTAATTTGATTAACATGAACAGTTGAATTCAGCCCATTAAAATGTCATTTAATATAACAGATAAGTGTCAAAAACTAGTTTAAGTCATAGGAGTTATTACTGTCACAGCAAAATATAGATATTTTAGTGTTTTAATCAACCTTTTAAAACATTGTTTAAACAATTTACTTTAAAATACTATTTAAATTGGTATGCCATTTATCAATTTTCAATTTTGGAGCAATAAAATATATTTTGTTTTTTTATTGTTTTGTTTTAATATTACATATGTCATATATTACTCCTTTACATATTGTAAAACTTTTAAATATTAACACAAAACATGTTACTATACATGAAAATCAAAGTAATTATTGAGAAATATTTAGAAAGGTTTATGCAATGTGAACATAAAAACAGGTTTCAAACATGTTTAATGGCAGTATAGTACATATTAATGCACATTATTACAGTATTTATAATTTATTAATTTTCCAGATTCTTTTAACCAAAGTGACTGTGACCTTTAAGGTGCTTGCTTAAGGCCCAACAGTGACTGCCTAGAAATTTCAGGTCACACCCTGCCAATCACAAGCTCAGAATCTTAAGCACCAGTGTCCCATTCTACGTGCACTATTACTATTAATTATTCATATACTACTATTATTAATAAACTGTGTCTAAATCGAAACACACCTCAAGTGACATACCATACCTCATATGTCTGCAGTTGTACTAAATTGTGTGTCTGTGTTTTTTTTTTTTTTGTTTTGTTTTGTTTTGTTTTAGGAAAGCCTCATAACCCGATGGTTAACTCAGGAGCCATAGTGATCAGCTCTCTTCTAAAGGTATGAACATTCCTATTCACAATCTCTCTATCAAATTTACAACATACTTCAGCAGTGTGCATTTGGCTCCAGCGGCAGCACCAAAGTGGTCACTGGAAACATCCAGTGACATAGTTTCATGGTGAGGACAGGTTTTCATCTGTTCCCTTTGTTTACAGTCTCTGTTAGAACAGCTGATGAGGTGTGGGTGAGCAGGAGGTTGGCTCACCACCTGCTATAATAAGTGTTAGTTACTGGGGGTTGGTAAGAGGTGTGTCAGAGAGGGTGTGCTGTAGAACAGCTGCTAAGAAGAATGAATAAGAGAGAAGAAGAGAGTGAATATTTCACATGTAAAGTTCCACTACTCTGATCCTATATAAAAACCAATCTTATCAGGATAGGGCTGTTGTGGATGCAGGTTTTCATTCCAACCAAGCAGAAGCCACAGATGAGTCTACTGAAAGCTACGATCAACTGATTAAACAGCTGGAATCAGTTGTGGCTCCTGTTTGATTGGAATGAAAACCTGCACCCACACTGTCCCTTTCCAGATAAGATTGGACACCCCTGCTATAAGGCAATACCAGTGAGAAAGTTAGTTTGAGTTCTCCAAACTGAACTGCCTAAAAAGGCTTTTGAGAGAGAACTGCAGCAGACACGTGGGTGTATTTTTAAGGCAGAGACATTCCCCAGTCAGGCTGCACTGCTCTAACCTTTCCCTGCAGTGCATGGCATCCCCCGCTGCACTTCATGGAAGACTGAGCCTTAACCTCAGTTTTTATGGCCTAACTATAAAGAGGAAAAACAGATCAGCAAAGTGGTCTGTTACAACAGCTGACACACAAAAAGAGTGTCCCGTACTGTCTCAGCTGATAGCCAGAAAAGCATTAATGGTCTCTGACGGTTAGGATGGCTGTCAAGACTGAAATGGTGATTTATGATGAGTTGTGGTGGCACTGGTGATAGTGTTTCTTCAAAGACCTCCTTCAGCCTAGTAATCTAGTAATACATGTGCACACTGCCACCCTGTGTTAAAATATTACATTGCACATCAGGAATATGACGGGCTGAAAACATTGGAGTGAGACCCCAATGCTACATCCCACAGACATACATCTGCCGCCTGGCTGTCATTGTCAGTTGAAATGCTGCTCTTCTACTGTTTTTTTTTTTTAATACCAATATACCATATTATACCACTGACTATAGTGTCACTACTGTTTTATTTGCATTATCAACCTATGCTGTCTTTATAATTTTCACATACAAATGTATCATGCACATTTATTACTATCATTATTTTATTCTTTCTATTACATACATATTTTCTATTTATATTTTCTATTCATTTTTACTCTCTGTCTTTCTCTTCAGCCTGGGTTCAAGAAGGCTGAGAAATTTGATTATGTAAGTCAAATAGTCTAAACTTTTTTCAAGGCAATTTATATGTACTGGCCATTTATCACTGGTTATTTATCATCATCTATCCCACAGATGATGGACTATATTAAGAGAATGGCAGGTGGCGAGTATGTGGGTTTCAGTAATGCCACGTAAGTTGCCTTATTAAGGGTATAACACTTGCCTACTTCATTAATGTTGGACATACATTATAATGACTTTTTATCCATAGGTTTCAGTCAGAAAAAGAGACAGGTGATAGAAACTTTGCAATCGGTTATTATCTTAAGGAGAAAAAAGTTAGTATATTTCCTATATTTATAAAAATACTCATGTTTTTTTTCTAACCTAATCTTTATCCACCACGATCTGTAGCTTATGTTCTATTACCATGAATAATAATTCAAAACATTTTTAAAAAATTTGAATTTGTTGACTCAAATTCAACACTACTGTTCGACTAGTTGGAACTCTAACAATAAAGGTCTTAGTATAAGGCAGACTTGTGAGTATGTCTTGGCAAAGCTGTTTGTAAGTACTTTTATCCAGCTTTCCAACACTCGAGCAATACATTCATTCATTCATCATAAGGAACCGCTTTATCCTAGTCAAGTTCGCAGTGGATCCAGAGCCTATACACTGAGGCGTGAGGCAGGAATACACCCAGAGTGGGGGAGCAGGCCATTTCAGGGCACAATGCACACACACATTCACACACTCTCACACCTACAGGCAATTTTAGTGTAGCCAATTCACCTTCATGCATGTTTCTGGGAGGTGGGAGGAAAGCAGAGAACCCTGAGGAAACAGATGAGGACCTAGTCAGAACATGCAAGAGTCCTACAGAACTACTTTTTATCTAATGACTATCACAACACAGGTTTCTGTTAGTTTTCAGTACAAGGAAAAAATGTGTTAAAAATCTTGTTGATGGTAATCGCACATACTCTACTGATGTGGTAGCTAGAGATTGGTTTAAAATGTTGAAATATTCCTTGGATAGCTTGTAATACATCCAATATTGTATACCCACTGACTTTCTTAATTTGTCTGTGCTCTATAGTGTTTCCCTAACAATTCAGACATGGTATCAGCTCTCGATTTCTACTTTCAGGTAATGAAACATTTTAATATGAAGGACATAACAGAACAATGAACAAATATACGTTTTACTGTTGTTGTTGTTTTGTTTTTTTTTCTAAATGATTTATGTCTGCCCTTCTGTCTCCTACCAGCTGTGTTCCATCGAGGTTACCTGCGAGTCAGGGAGTGTCATGGCCGCCACTCTAGCTAACGGAGGAATCTGTCCAATCACAGGCGAGCGTGTGCTGAGTGCAGAGGCTGTGAGAAACACTCTCTGTCTCATGCACTCCTGTGGCATGAATGACTTCTCTGGCCAGTTTGCTTTCCATGTGAGTCTTCCACATAAGAACAAACATGCTCTAAATGTGAAATGTTTACCTTGTGGATTTCTTCTGAAAGACCTTTTTGATATTTCTCTCCACAAGGTGGGCTTGCCAGCTAAGTCTGGAGTGTCTGGTGCCGTGCTTTTGGTAGTTCCTAATATCATGGGAGTGATGTGCTGGTCCCCACCGATTGATCGTGTGGGTAACAGTGTACGAGGCGTGAACTTCTGTCAGGTACACACACATTCTTACAAATACACACACACACACCACTGACACTACTGATGAACACTAACGGTATAACTGTATACTTTCTTTGTGCTGCTGTTTCTCAGGAGCTGGTTTCTCTCTTTAACTTCCATAATTATGACAACCTGAGACACTTTGCCAAGAAACTGGATCCTCGCAGACAGTCTGGCCATGAGAGGGTGAGACTCACAGAGCCGTATCTCACAGATACCAAGTACTTTCACTATGTTAAAGCAGTTTTACATAGCGTCAAATCAAACAACACTGCCAGCATTCACAATAAAAGCAACCAGCCGTCACAATCTCAAATATGAGCCTTCAAACACCCTATGGAACTATAATTTTAATATCTAGAATAGTATGAATATGCTCTTCAATTGATGGGCATCTATGTATATATATATATAAACACATACTGTATGTGTTTTTACAGAACAAGGCTGTAATTGAGCTGATGTTTGCAGCATACAGTGGAGATGTCTCAGCACTCAGGAGGTAAAAATAATTTTTCTGGGATGGAAATTTCAAACACTAAACTTAATGGGCTGGTTTCTTTACAGTGAGTAAGACTATTTCTGAATTGCACTGGTACAAGCAACTTGCCACTGAAAACATTTAGACTTAGAGGAATAATCCAGAGTTTAGTCAACTTGTTGACAGTTGAAATAGCTGTGTTTTTTCAATAAACTTTAAAAATATGTAATCCTATACTACAAATTCAATAAAGGTCTTAGCACTAAAGTTTTTCAAACCATGTAGTATTTCAAACAGTGGTGCAATACTTAAATTTCCTACAGTTGTGGGCCTCTGAATAAACAGTCCTATCTCTAAAAGGATAAATTATACAGATTGTGTGCTTAATTTACTAATATTTTTGACCGAAGAATCCATGAAAGGATCCCATAAAAATAAATGGTTCACGTAAATGTTCATTGACTGCCGTAACAACTACTGCCCTTAGACTTCCATTATAACAGAGTTTTAATGAAACAGAGTTTCTGTTCTCGTCTTAGTACAACGTACATATCTGTGGTAGTCACACCTACACTACAGATGTGGTGGGTAGAGGTTAGGTTGAAAACCCTTTCAAGCATTTATTTAATAAAACTGTTTGCTTTTGTTGCTATTGCCAATGATTATCATGTAATGTTCGCAGGTTTGCTTTGTCAGCAGTGGATATGGAGTTGAGGGATTATGATTCTCGGTCGGCTCTGCATTTGGCCGCTGCAGAAGGTAAACAACTCTCACATACTCTACTCATCTAGCGATTTTTATGGATAATGCTGTATTCAGTAACTGGTTGTATTTTAGGTCATCTGGAAGCTGTTAAGTTCTTAACAGGGACGTGCAGAGTGAGCCCTCATGTGAAGGACAGGTGAAGATTTCGTACCTCACTTTTCTCCCATAAGCTCACTCACATTTATGGTGATAAAAATGACCACTCCTCTGTGTGTGTGTTGCTCAGGTGGGGAAACACACCCCTGGATGATGCTATGGAGTTTGGAAAGGACAATGTGGTTGAGGTGTTAAAGGAATATCAGTGCATTTACTCCCACACCCTGATGCCTGAGGAGATCAGCACACAAGCCCACGGTGAGGCAGCACTGGAAGCAGATGATCTGGGGAACATGGAGACTCTGGAGAGGTTCGTGTGATAGATGACACCGGTGTTTAATGAAAATGCATTCCTGAGAGGAATATAGTAAGATGCGACATTAAGAGCCTGCCATTTAGATGAAAGGTCATTGAACAGGTGTGCTGCTGATGCTGATACTGTTTAATCTCAGGCTTAGTTCTCAAATTAATCAATGTACTAGGCTTCATCTGTAAGACTTGTCTTAGTCTTGACTTAGTCTTTTTCTCCAATTCCATCAGTCAACAAACCTGAGTAATGTAATAAGACACAAAGAAATGGTTATAACATGACTTAGGTGTGATGGTAGGAAATAGTACAGTGGCCCTGACATCTTTGGAACTAAAATTATTTACCGAAACATGGGCACATTTTAAAGTAAATGTCAGTAAAATTGCTTGCTACTGTAGATATTCAGTAAATAATAGCTTAAGTGAAACGATAACATTGTAGCACTTGCTCTACCAAGGTTTAATCCTAAAACCTTTCATAATTTAGAGTACAACTCCTGCCGTAAATCCGTAATATGATAGTTGCACTTATGTAAAAGAGATGAACTCTTTACAAATATGGTATGTAGATTACCGTGTTTTCAAAGCACTCGTGTTGTACATTTGTTTGTAAATACATATGTGGATATTTCTGTGTACATTTAATAATACAGCATGGTTGTATTTATATTTTACGAAATACATACCCTCTTATTTATTACCTAAAGCACTGTATGTAGGGTATTAAGAATTTGCTGTTTTGACTTCATTTTGACTCCTTTAGTGAATTCTTAAGGGCTCTGTTTTGTTTGTACCCAAATATATACAGTCAGTGTCATGAAAGTAATTGATTTTATACCATCTGAATGCTCAAAAATAAAATAAAAATCAAATTTTGATTGACCAAACCAGGGTAAGGCACAAGTTTGTACTCATTCCAGTAACAATGAGACCTTGAGTGACTAATGTAATAAAGGTATTTTAAAGTAGAGCAAATGAAATAGGTAGGTCACTGCTACACAGTCACTTTTATTGAACACACATCATGAAAATGCACACAGAGAAATAGCATGAATAGAGAGATGGTATGTACATTGCCATACATTTATCTCCTGGAATCAGTAGATGATGTAAGAGTTTTGTTGAACCCATTGTATAACAGTATATAAACGTTGATATATGTTACATGTATTAATGTGTCAAATAATGTTTCATTTATATCCACAATCAGTCCTATGGCTCATTAGCATTTTTATCCCAACAAGGTTTATCTGGAGATCTGGCTAAACGTTCTGCTTAGTCTCTCAGTTAACTCTGAATATTCCAGGGACATGAGGTACTTCTTTTCACTTGGTACACAGACTTTGCTTATTGCTATGTTGATCCAAAAAAAGGTTGAAGGAGGCATGTGTGAACTCTAATTAAGCCCTGATGGCACCTCCAACCCAGAGTGTGTGAGTATTTCACCATCCCACAGTGCAAAAGCCGGACAGATCGGCGAGGGGAAAGGAGTCTTTATCGAGTGCACCACCTTTGCAATCTGGGGATCTATTAAACTGAGCTTGCCAGCCTCAAAGTCTACGAGCAGCCCCACTCGATCCGGCTTCCCCACCAGCGACACGGGCACCTGCTTGTTGGTGGTCATGGCGTACCACTTACTGTGCATGTAGGAGAAGACCCACGAGGACGAGTTTGTGCCAATGCACTCATCACGAGACATCGCCACTTCTGCAACACCAATGCGAAACTCCTGTGACTTTTTAACCGTGACTTCCCAGTAGTGACGTCCAGAGTCAACGTGGCTGTCGGCAAACACGACGGCCCAGTCCCGAAAACGCAGAGGGGAATCCTGGACATGGCTCGGGTCTAGGCCCAGCATTCGATAAATCACACCTGTGTCTTTCTTGAAGAGATCGAGACTGCTGTGAGCCGTACGCTCATCCAGTTTGAACTGCAACTCTGACTCAGATGGATAGAAAGAGACAGGGACAGACAGACAAGTTCAGCTTCACACTAGACAGTCTGGCAGAGGAAAGATCTGAAGGATAAAACAAATCTACCATGCAGATATAACATGTTAATCATTTTGAGGTTTGTAGTCATTTCACACAGGCCTTTTCAATTAAACCAT
Source organism: Pangasius djambal (assembly GCA_022985145.1). Taxonomy (NCBI): domain Eukaryota; kingdom Metazoa; phylum Chordata; class Actinopteri; order Siluriformes; family Pangasiidae; genus Pangasius; species Pangasius djambal. The sequence continues at coordinate 10,917,833 of CM040982.1, read as the reverse complement.
TGTGGTACATTTGTGGTACAGTTTTAAATAAGTGTGGTGTGGATACCAGGCAAAATGCACTGTCATCCACCACATGAGACAAAGGTCAAAAGCACTGAGTTGTTACTCGCTTCGCTTGACCTTCAGCATGAAGTGACTGCACGGTCATTTGTTTGGGATGACAGATCTCCTCTTAGGTCAGTCTGACCTAGGGTTAGGGTTACAGATTTTATCTCTGTTCATTTAATAGAGACGTCAATTTCAACACTGCTTATCCAGACAAACACTTTTTATGAAGTTGACGGCACAGAAAACGAAGAAACCTAAAGACGTATTTATTAAACAATGACAGTTACCAAGTGATCGATTATTATCAGATGCCTGTAATGCTAACTAGTGACCTCTCCGTGTACTTATTTATTTACAAATCATGGCAGACAACATTTATTGTACTCACGATTTCGGTGACTAACGGAAACATAACATCTGCAAGTAAGCGGGACTGTCGCTTGTTTATTATTGAGCAGGACAGCGCCTGCGGTTCGGCCAAAGCGACTGCACAAAAGCAAACGCGATGACAACGCCATCTTGTTCCACATGGCCCATGAGCTTCTCCTTCACACTTCCCCAGCCGAGTCACTGGAACAGTGTTGCGCGCTGCTGCCACCTACCGGACAGTCCGAGTACTACACGCGGTACAAAAACAAAGCTTCAGTCGCTTTTCCTCATATTCATAAATTAGGGACATATTTTTTTGCAGTCAGGGTCCCTTTTAACTGAAAATAAATTCCACACGCATTTGTTTTATGAACATGATTTAAATGTATTCAATAATAGTTGTCTGTTTAACCATAGAGCTTTCTATTCCACAACTTTCCAGAACACTTGAGGTCCAAGTTGACATAATTTGAATATCAGCAACTGTTTTTGGCCTAAACCCATTTAATTCAACTGTCTAGTCAAAATGGCTAATAACTAGAAGAATTCACAAACATGTACTAACGTTCATAATGGTGGGTTATGAGTTTCACCACACATGGACCCTCTGGTTATGCTTCATGGATAGAGTATCCCCTGCTAAATGCCTACAGACTTTAGAGTTTTTCCTGCTTCCTGATTGAATTCATCAGCTAATTAACAGCACTTCCTGAGTTGAAGCGAGTGTTAGAGCAAGAAAAACACTAAAATGTACAGGACATAGAGTACTCCAGCATCAGCGTTAGGAATCTGTGCCTTACATGACCAGGATATTGTTTCCTAGTGCATCATTCTCAGCACAGCACTGACACCAGCACGGCAGTGTGTATGTGTCTCATATACGTAGAAGTATATGAAGCACAGGAGTGTGTTGCTGAAGTTTTAAACACCTCAGTGTCACTGCTGGGTTGAGAAACACTCTGCTGCCTGAAATAATCCGGCCATCAGCAGTCCTGTGGTCCAAAACCAACCCCTGATGATGGAGCCATTTGGTATATTTTTGCTTTTTCTTCCTCCAACAAACACACACACACAAAAAATCTTTGTATGTAATATAAAGTCTTTATTGTTTATTATCAAAGGGAGATTATAAATAAGAATGCTAATGAATACTGGATGGACAAATCATACAAAGATTATAAAAACACATAGCTTGGGAAAATGGTTCAATATTAATGAGCTGATCGCTCCATTTGGCACATCTCAATACGAATCAGCTGATCGATCTAATCTACCACAATAATGTACAAACTACAGCTATGTAAATAAATGACCAAACAAACAAACAAATGAGAAATAATGAAAAATACTAATACACGAGTGTGCTAAAATACATAAGACTAAAATATTCGTACAAGAGGAAGAACAGAGGAATAACAGATAGAAATCAAACATTAAGATCTGCAATAACTTAACATTGAATACACATTTAAATATCTATTTAAATCTTGTAAACGGGCCAATATCAGAGTAGTTTCACATTATTCTGAAATACAAACTTGAATCTGCACTGGCTCATGGTCATATTAAAAATAAATCCAATACTCTTTAAAAATGGGCAAATACAGGCTGCAGAACTTGTGTGTGAAACACAGTATGATATGTGCTGTGGTTAGCTGTAAGATATTTGTGACTGACCTCTCTCCCTAAACACTAAACCTAATTCCTACTAGATTTTTAAAATTCTCATATAAGTCGTAAAGTCTAGCTGATGTCTGCACACAGTTGGCGGGTAAGTCTATGTAATACTATATGTGCTGAGCTTCGGGTTTCAATTATTGCACTTTTAATGTTTGTGTTATTAGCCTTTTACTTGAAACAGATTTGCACTATTGCACCAGTATTTTATGCTATTCAAACTGTGGTCTATAATTCAAACCAATACTTAACTGATTTGTTTTACTTTGCATTTGAAAAATCACCCTAGCCGACCCTAAACAATATCAAAGCCAGCCAGATTGATTCCATGTCCATCTGGGAATGGGTTTTAGTGTTATTCCACCAACCATTTTGGAGAGATATGGTTCCACTTAAGGAGGATTGTAAATGAATGGTAATTTTTTTTTTTAGTTTAAATAAACCAAGCACTGCTTTTAAAAATACCTTAAATTCCTTCATCTGTGTAAAGTCAACGCAAAGTTTAAATGAGAATACTTTTTAAAAGTGTATGTACAATATAGTGTCCTTTGATTAAAAATCATGTCATTATCCAATCACGTAGCATTATATATACTATAACAATATAAATATGTAATATTACATAAACATAAAATGAAGGAAAGCAGTTTCTAGGTCTTGCTGCTTGCTCTTGGAAGAATGATGTGGCCTTTAAATGAGTAAAGAAGCCACAGAGACACTTGTATGGTGCCACAGCCTCCGGACTCAAGTTGTACTGACGATCAGATAATGTCCAGATTTGTTAGAGGTTTTGTTCTCTAGTACTCCAGTGCATGAGGAATTCACAGTGAAGTCATATGGAGCTTGGCTTCCACCACTGCAGATCATCTGTAGGTTAGTTATTTGCTCCCTGTCCATGTAATCTCTTAGTCTGTGTTTACATAATTATGCGGTATAAAACCCAGAGGCCAAAGGTCAGCCAGTGACTCGTCCAGCTCAGTTCACTCCATTTATGAATAGTATGACTGGCCATACCATCCTGTGGACCAAATTATGAAAGTGCTCAGAGTTTCATCATTTCATGATTGCTATGTATCTCCATAGATCATATTAGTGTTTGAAAATATATTTTTTTAAAAATTAAAAACACATTTACAAATTCTGCTAATAAAAAAAAGCCCATTTACCTCATCTGAGTCTAGATCATCAGCGCTAGAGCCAAAGACTGATGCCAGGTAGGTGAGGTGCAGCACTGCTAGTACACTGAACGCTCCATTAATAAAATATACCCAAAATGCCTAGAGAGAATAGGAGGGAAAATAGCAGATGTGCTTCTTAGTACAATCATTTGAAGCCACAGTGTGCAGGATATTTTAAGGACAATGAAAAAATTATGATTATGGAGTCTGAGAAGAAAAAAAAAAATTGCTCCTCCGCTGCAGTGAGTCACCATGACTAATCCTTTCCATAGTTTTAAAGCAAAAGCTGATTTAGGGCATTGCTATTTTTAGGCTATTGTACAGTATTAATGCAGTTAAATGCTAATAAACAGCAGCAAATAATGTGTTAAACTGCACTTCAATTGCTAGCCATACACAAGCTACAAATCACATCATCGGTTTCAATGCCTCTTAGGTTTACACTGTTCGAGACAAAAAGAAACAGGTCAGTGCAACAAATGTGTGAGATCTGTGTATCATATTACACTATTTTAGACACTTGGAACATTGAAGATGGAACTCTGAACTAGAGATGTGCGTTGGGATGGGGATCCCCTAGGAACAAACAAATCACTTTCATGCCATGTGCAGATATGGTCAGAAGGCGGTCAGATATGAAGAAAGGCGACATTGATTAACATGGCAGTGTAAACTCGGATCTACTCATTTGTTCGTCCATTGATTCATCTTTAATAACTACTTTTTATTTGTTTCTATTTCATTAGAGGCTTTTGTGGATTGATAACTGTGGGAAGAGAAAGGGATCAGTGGACATAAGTGGGATTAAAAAAAAAAAGTCCCACATACACCTATTTTTAACCCTAAAAGTGATATAAAAGTTCCACAATGACTTTTCCCAACGTACTCTTACACTATGTGCGGTTAATTGTAGAACTGGCTTCATTTAACCCGAAATATTTTCAGACTAATGAAGTACATTTACCCTGTTTTCTTGACTGTCTGCATCAATATCATAGTCAACAGCTCTCCACAACCCCTAACTCGGTTGTCATAAATATCTTTCATTTGTTCTATTCTGATCACTGTTTAAAATCTTATTATTTAAATACTGTATGTTTCTGTAGAACACCTATAAATAGCTGTAGGTTTGCTTTAGAAAAGAAATACGACAAGAGCTGCAGCACAAGCATTTAAAAAGCGTGAGTGTAACGATACATTATTTTAATATGGACTTAAATTGAACTTGCCAGTCTGCAATAAAAATCTTTGCCCCACCTTCTTGTTTTGGTGTTTGCAGTGTGATGGACATCTCTTGGAAAGGACACATGCATTAAAGATGATGGACAGTCTTTTCCTCAGCTCTGCAAAGATTAAGATGACAGTCAAATACTGAACAACTGCCACACTATACATACAAGAGACACAATACGGGACATTTAGTTAAAATCAATTGTTTATTTGATCTTATTTTATTCACACATACAATTACATATAACTACAGATAAATATACTGTAGATACTCACCATACTCAATATATGTCATGAAGGCGAGGGTAAATAACACAGCTGCAATGTGAAAGCTTAATCCCTGAAGGTATTACATTAAAATAGCAACAGATAAGTCACAAAATTTGAAAAATTCGATGTTAGGTGAACACTTTGAGGATTTGTCATTGTGACATGGCCAACAGATGCTGCAGAGACTCACATGCAGCAAAGTGCTGGTTGTGTAAGTGATGAGGATGGCCTGAAATGTCCCGAATTTGAGAGCCTTCTTGAATACATCTGAATATACAGACAAAATCATATTAAAGTTAAAACTCTAACTGCAGTTAAACGCACTACATCTAACATGACATTATGCCATGAGCTAAAAAATCCTCCACCAACACTTAACACAAACTTACAAATATTGAGCCACTGAGACATAGGCAGGTTCCAGGAAATAACCGCCTCTGACATAGACCTGGGAAACTCAACATTTAGTGGGTTAGCCATTGTAAGATCCCTGCAGAATCAATAACACAAAGAGTGGCTAATTAGGACAGATAGGCAGCAAGATGCAGTTAAGCTAAAACCAGGGTGCAGTGGTATTTTGTGTGGTAGTAAGTTGTGTTTGTACAAACCACTTGAGATGGTCCTTCTCTTCTGTGAAGCCTGCACCTGACAGTGTGGTTGTGGTTTCGCTCAGATAGCTTACAAAATAATTACTAAAATGGAAGCCCATACTGTGTTCATATCCCATCAGCCACCTGACAGGGAAAAATGGACGGCACCACAGACATGAGAGAAACAGTGGGTCACCTGAGATACTCAAGTCAAAAAAGAGAAAGGAAACAAATCAGAATCATACTTAAAAATCTGTTACCTGGCAACAAAACCCCTGAGAAGAAGTAGAGTGAAATGAAGTTAGATAAATTATTAGAAAATTCTGCATAGTTACATAAATTCAGACTAAAAAAAGTAGAATTATACATTTGATTCATTTCAGAATCTATGTATATATTTAAGCATTGACTATGCCTCAAGAGACAGATTATATGGTTTCTTTCCAAAAGTTGTTAAACTTTTATATCTTTACAGTTTAATATCTTTATATAGAACTGGAGATCTTAATAATTCATGGACATCTATGCATTTCTTTTTTTCCTTTTTGAAAAACATGAATAATTTTATCCAAAATCCTGTATAGGTGTTGCTATAGATGGAATACTCTCTCTGGAAACATCATAAAATCTCTCATACCATTCACCTTCACATATCTATTTGTGAAATTTAGACCAGCATTTCCAGATTCTGTAGTGTTCACAATTAAATATGCAGTGCAAAGTAAATGTAGTAGTACAAGGAATGATTACCTGTTCTTTTGCCTCTTCTTACTGGGGAAAGGGCAGTAATTATAATTAGATAAGATAAGATCAAAATGAAGAGCACCACATGAACTGTATGCAACACAATGTGACTGCAGTTTAATGGTTAAACCCTGTGTATTTTTACTGCTCCATAACCTTTTATGATCTTGACAGAAAAAAAAAAAAAAAAGTGCACCACATAATATAGTATGAATATCATTACGCATATGACATGATATATGAAACCAACACTATTCCAATTAATTATTCCATTTTGTTATTTCTGTTAGCCCACACTTTGAGCAGATCTAGTATCTACTCACTTTTTTAGTAGTTTGTCTCCAAACACAGGGATGAAGTAGGGAAAGAGGTAAGGAGCAACACAGTTGGAGATCACCAGGCATAACTGGCTCTTTATCCAGCTGCTGGTCACTTTCACCAACCAGGAGACACTCTGTTGAAGACAGGCTTGAGCTTTACAAACCGCATTCATACAGAGGTTGTGAGCTGTTAGGAAAGGCTTTTATAGTGATTCAGTGACTCACAAGCTCTTTGCCTTCTACTGCCTCCCTGTAGCTGTTGAAGCTGACCCAGGGCCCAAATATGACAGTGCCCACAAAGTAAATATAGCCCATAAACTCCACTGGAGAGGGGACTTTTTCCACTGTGCCTTTGTCCAAGTCAAAGGCAAGAGAGATTGCCTTCATGGCAACTACCATCTGGGAACCTAAGTGGACATGACAGGCATTCATAAGATTTCTATTTCTGTAGAGTTGGCAGTCCCAGTGTAGTTCATTACTCAATACATTATTCAATACATAATCAATTACTATAATATCACAAATGATTTTTTTATTGTTTGCTTCAAGGCTAACTTCCAATAAGTTAAAGGATGTAATTTGGTAACTGACTCACACAAAAGCACTATTAAAAATTAGAATAATATATTCAGCAGTATAAACTGACCTCTCATTTTGTGCCAGCTGTTTGTGTCCATCATATGCAGCTCCCTGAAAAAGATTGTAGATTTCTACTAGGGAATGTGTGGATATAGGTGTGCAATATAGCTGTGGATTACTGGTCAATGCAGAATTATTTAAGAAAATATATAATATATAGACATCCTACAAACATATGGTTTTGTCCAAATAAAAAGTATAGAGGCTATTACGGTACAATAAGGAGCATCATTTAGCTATCATAAAATGTACATTTCCTATAACAGAGATGCATGTAAACATTTTGCATGTCACACACCCCAGCAGGAGGTAGATGAGGACTGTGATAGAAAGAAAGGGGCCGCGAGTGCTGGAGTGGCGGCACAGGAAGAGGATGAGGTAGCAGAGAAGACTGAGCAGCACCACCCACACCATGTGCAGCCCAAAGAACAGGTAGAGGGTGTAAAAGCCACATGCAATTGTGCTGAGGTGCTTTATGTATGCGGGCAGGCGACCTGTCAGTGGTGAGAAAGACATACGCACAGAGAGAGAGAGAGAGAAAGAAATAGTTCCCATGATGAAGTCAGACACAGATAAGCCAGAACTATAAGTATTGTAATTTACATTACTATAATTTAATGCTTATGATAATAGTGATGTAACCCAGTTTCACACCGCTTTATAGAGAAATACATTCATCTCAAAATTGGAAATGTATTCTTTTGGTCAACTGTTATTTGCTGTTTATATACAGAGCTAATAAATTCAGGGAAACAAAAGCTATTTTGCAATCATTATGATGCCAAAACTGACAACAAATAATACTGACGGATTAAGATCTGGCCATTCGGTCAGGGTTAATTAAATTAAACTCTCAGGACAGAAACAGATCTATCAAGATAAATGAATCTCATTTCCATGAGATCCATCTGCATTATAAGATCCATGTAATAACATATAAACTAAATTATACAGAGGTTAAGGTGTAGAATTCCACCATATACTAAATCCTGATTCAACGTCTCGATGTAGGCTCTGTTGCCTGTGTAAATCATCCCCACCTCAATCCTTGATCTTACCAATTCTCCACAGCAGTCTGCATGCTAAACACATGATCAGCAGCTGCCACACTTGCAGTAGACCCTGTTGGGCAGTCGGAAGCAAGCAGCCCAAAGGCAGCTCCTGAAAGAATTGCTGCCGGCTGAGAGCCCTCATGGCCGTCCTTCAGCTGATGAGAGAAAGATTAAATCATTTTGATATCACTTAAAATCACTAAAACTACATTGCCTTTAGTCATTTGCACCAAGTCTTTGTGAGCTGAGGGACAAAAAAAATTTAGATATGACTGTGTGCCACACAACAGTGGGTAGCGTTGCTCCATCACAGCTTCTATATACACTAATATATTATATATATATTCATATACATACACACACACACACTATATACTATACACAGGTCACCATATACAGTGCACTGTTACTATACACTATATAAACTATACACTATATACAGTGCACTATATAAGCCATCATTCATAGCCACTGTAATACGCGTCTACAATTATAGAAGGAAATTATGTTCAGTGCTTCGTTTAAATAATTCTTCTGTTCTGCATAGCCACCATGCGCCTGTAATTACCACTCTATGCTGAATTAATAACCTTAAATGATAGTAAATTAAGTATAAATGCTTAATCAGTAAGCGTATAATGTCTGATATAAAGGGAGGTGAAAACCAAACGATTAGCATCCTCGCTAGCGGCAACCCGGACTGCACCATTCACCGGTCGCAAAAACCTCTTATATTCTTGCTTACCCAGTTTTGTCGCTCAGTTTGGATTGGTCGAAGTGATGGAGAAATTCCAGTCCTGTTTCGGTTAGTTTAGTGAATTATACAGTCTACACGTCTGGTCGTGATGATCTTATCCTGATTTCTTATCCATTGATGCCCTCAGCTGAGGATGAGCTGCAGACCATCACCTAATCTCAGAAACCCAGCATCCAATCAGCTTCAGAGCTCTTCATCACTGAACCAATCAGAACAGACTCCAAGCTTCCACGGCTTCTGCTCCAGTTATCCCCGTGTGTGTGTGTGTGTGTGTGTGTGTGTGTGAACATGTGTGTTGTGTGTTGTGTGTGCGCGCGCGCGTGTGGTGTTCAATATTCGTCACACTTTCACCGTCCTAACAATGAAATAGATCTGACAAAACCACTCAAATGTTTTAATATTGTTAAATTTAATTGATCATTTTTAAACTAATTAAGTTTTTACTACTGTATAAATCAAAACTCCAAAGGATGTGGACTTCAGACTCAGAATCACTTTATTTACATTTGCATGTACAAGGAATTATACAGAGACAACATAGAGCATTCAACAACATAAAGACAAGAGTAACACACACACACACACCATCATCACCATCATCATTATTAAGAAGACGAAGCAGAAGTGGGTCGTATTTTATCCGCATAATTACTGCCATATATCTGCACACCAATTCTAATAATTTCAAATTCTTACATGCTATTGAAATTTCTAAAATACTGAAATACTTGTATTACATCAATATTGTAATTTCCATTTCACTGCAAGTTATATACTGTATATATTTGTTTATGTGACAAATAAAATCTTGAATTTACAATATTAAAATCAATATGGTTAAAATCTATATTTATTTACAATAAATCGCTTCCTAGTCCTATAGTAAATAGCAATTGGTTGTGGTAATATAGGGCATGAAGATGAAGGATATGTTACTGAAATAATCAACAACAAAAAAGCTGATATAAAATACAGGGTGCGTTACAACAGGATGTCAGCTGTCTCTGCCACACCTGAGTTATATATTAATTTGTCAGTATTTATTTATGCCCTGTGTGCCAGTTCAACTATGTGATTTTTTTAAAATAGCTTTTTATTTATTTATTTAAAAAAAAAAAAAAAAAAAAAAAAGCTGAAACTAGAAAATAACACTTCTATCTGAGAACTGTAATTTACTATTAAATGATAGGGGACTTTTACTGTAGAAAAATGCGCGTCGCACAACAATGAGGAATGTGTATATACTATACGCTTTTCACTGAGCATCGTATATTATAGACTATTGAAGGCGTAGATAAAATTGTCCATGATTTAGAGCAATTGAATGTTTTTTTTTTTTATTGTGAAATAGCACAAATTATGAAATAAAAAATTGTATTGCATTAAACAAACAAGAACATGCAGAAAATAGGAGGAATAAACGGGAACAAACCTAGAAGTAAACTTTCAGTAACAGAGATCATTTTAGGGCATTTTTGCTAGAGATTTGGTTTGGACTTTTATTTCAGAACTCAGGGAGCGAATCAGATGCAGGAGCGCGGCTGGACTGCGGCTTGCGGAAGTGACGGCTGGATGAGGGATAAATAAAGTCGGGGGGGATCTGTTTTATATCCAGAAAGATTCAAGTTAGAGTTCGAATTCAAGTAAGTGAATTACACTTACATCTTGTAGTTAGGACGCTTTTCCTACCACGTGACCAAGTGGTCGATTTACTTCATAGATACATGTCACTGGGGTACGTTCAAGAGCACAACCCATCAAGTTTCGTTTCTAAAACAATTGAAAGCTTACCTGCTTTAAATTAGCACCCGTCTAACAGTCTAGTGATAACCACTAGCAGTACGTTTTCTTTGCTGATATCGTCTTGCAAACATTACTACTTAGCGAGTAAGCTAAAAAGACATGGCATATCTTCTTTCTTCTCAACTAAATACAACCCTCAAGTCCTTGACATTGAGGACTACTTCTGCATGGTCGGTGCTAACTGCAAATCATCGACAATACAGCAGTAAATATGAAGGATCCGAATATTTGCACAGAAGTATTGTTCCGAGTATGCACTACCAGAAAAGTTTACCGAGGTAAGTAAAGCTTCATGGAAAACTGCACCACATAAAGCCGTTTTATTAAGCACGGTTCAGTTGAGTACAGTAACAGTGCTGAACACATCACAGGTCTGCTGATTCCTGTACATGTATTATCACAGCCAAGTGCTGCTGGGCCATTTTGAAAAATCTAGGTGAAAGAGCACAATGTAAACTCAATGGGGTGGGAGTGTTCCAAATAACACTGCCCCCTATTTACATAGACAGATCCACTGAAGGATATTTTATTAAAATAAAATACACACATCTGATATTATTTTTAAAAGAATATTATTGATTATTGATAGATTGCCAGTTCCCAAGCTGGAGGACACAATTGGGAGATATCTGGCAGCTCAGAAACCCCTGTTAAATGAGGAACAGTACAGGTAGGTACTCAAGCCTACTAATCATACTGATATTCTCAGGTGTAAAAGGGACAGTGTATGTATATATGAATTCCCTGTGTGCAGTAAAACAGAGAAACTGGCTCATGAATTCCAGAATGGCGTTGGCAAGCAGTTACACGAGGAGCTTGTGGCTCAGGACAAAATGAACAAGCACACCAGCTATATTTCAGGTGAGAAGGTGCAGACTACTCTTATGCATAAATCCCAGTCACAATTCACAAGGATCATTGTTAACAGGTCAAGCAAGCATCATACTAAGCACTCTGTCTACTAGTTAAGATGATAAGTTTACAATACTTTTGGAAAACTGGACCTTGTTAAGGGAAAGTATAATTGAAATAACATGTATAAAAACAAATTACACTTGACATATAATTCACACTGTCTCGGTAATGCTGGTTTTACATTGTACAGGGTGTACCTGTCACACTGTAAGAGATAATCCCAATAAAATCTTGAATTCTATAACATACTGTTATGATAATGTGTTCTCCATGTTAGATTTTACGATGCTTACATCATCAATCAGTGCGATCTGGGCTCCTGCAGAAAATGGGCTTGCAATAGAAAGACAATAAGGATATTTTTCTGTCCATGAGCATGTTTCATTTATGTTTCATCATTCCCACTACTATATTTATGGCTGTCCTGTGAGTTTTGTTATCGTATACCATCCTCCTATTGGTGGTGTTTAGACCAGCATCATAGCAGCAGTCACACTGAAATTTTAATTTCTGACACTGCCAGACTTCTGTCATCACAATGGTACTAATGCTGTGGTCAACTAAAGCTCATAATTTGGAATTTCCACTCTCAGCTAAGAAAAACCATAGAAAACACCCTCTCAAATTAGAATTCCTACTTAGAAAGTCAACAGTAAATCACTTCACTACTCTAGATCAGTCAACACAGAGTTAACACTTTAGTTGGTTAACTCTATAACACTGGCCATACAGTTCACTGTTTTGAGAAAGTAAATATGTAAACTCATGATTACTTATGTTAGCTGCTACCTTGTTGCTAACAAAACACACACTTTCAGGGAGGTGTGTATGTCTTTTCCCATTTTGTAGCTTGAAAATGAGATAATTCCTTGTACAGATTTCCCACTTCTGAGTTAACCCAAACGCAGCACTAATCGGCCATGAGCCCATCACATCACACAGAAATTGTACAGTATAAAGTTGACATTAGGGTGAAATACACAATTAGATTAAGCTTATGCCCTACTTGTGTACAAAAAAAATTTCTTTTGTTTTCCCAGCTCCGTGGTTTGACATGTACCTATCTGCCCGTGAATCTGTGGTCTTGAACTTTAATCCTTTCATGTCATTCAACCCCGACCCCAAACCTGAGTACAATAACCAGCTTATTCGGTCTGCTAACATGGTGTGTTCTGCGGTTCGGTTTATGAAGACCCTGCGTGCTGGTCTCCTTGAACCAGAGGTGTTCCACCTAAACCCCGCCAAGAGCAACACTGATACCTTTAAGAAGTTCATCCGATGGGTGCCCTCCTCCATCTCATGGTTTGGAGCCTACATGGTGAATGCCTATCCACTGGATATGTCTCAGTACTTCCGTCTCTTCAACTCTACACGGATCCCCAAACCCAAGCAGGATGAGCTCTTCACTGACCAGAAAGGTCGCCATGTGCTTGTCATGAGAAGAGGAAATATGTATGTATTTGATGCACTGGATAGGGATGGTAATCTGGTGAAATCTGCAGAGATCCTGTCACACCTCAAATACATCCTTGCAGACCCGACACCAGCTCCTGCTTTTCCTCTGGGTGTTCTGACGAGCGAGAACAGGGACATCTGGGCTGGACTAAGGGAGAAGCTTCTACAGGCAGGGAATGGTGAGGCTCTAGGTTTAGTGGACAATGCTCTGTTCTGCCTGTGTCTTGATGAGGAGGAAATGCGTGATCATATTCACATCTCCCACAATATGCTTCATGGGGACGGCTGCAATCGCTGGTATGACAAGTCCTTTAGTGTCATCCTGGCCAAAGATGGACAAGCAGCCATCAATTTTGAGCACTCTTGGGGTGATGGCGTGGCTGTCCTCCGTTTCCAAAATGAAGTCTTCAAAGACACCACGGAGAAGCCACAAATTGGTCCTGGCACCCAACCTGCTGCTGTAGATTCAGCTTCTGCTGTCCGGAGGCTGGAATTCAAGCTAAACCCTGAACTGGAACAAGGAATACGAAAAGCCAAAGAGAACTTCCAGGCTGCTGTCTCGAAGCTTACTATTGATGCCATGGAGTTCAAGCAAGGGGGGAAGGAGCAGCTGAAGAAGAAGAAGCTCAGCCCTGATGCCATTGCACAGCTGGCTTTCCAGATGGGATTTCTGCGGCAGTATGGGCAGACTGTAGCTACATATGAGTCCTGCAGCACTGCAGCTTTCAAACATGGCCGCACAGAGACCATCCGGCCTGCCAGTATTCACACAAAGCTCTGTGCCCAAGCCTTTGTTCAACAGCCTGGTCAGCACAGTGTGGAGCAGCTCACAGGTCTGCTGGATGCCTGCTCCAAATACCATGGGCAGCTCACAAAGGAGGCAGCCATGGGTGAGTGCCTTCAGTACTGCCTTTTTTCCCCCCCCCTAAACATGGCCTTGTCAACTTGCCCTCTGAAGCCATCTTAATGCCACTCCCTTACTGTATTAGCTCAAGTGAGGTTTGTTAGATGACCCTTTGGAGGGGGGGGGTGACAGATCAGGTTCACATAAGTTTGATTTAAAAGGAAATGCTGGTTTATAAGCAAGAGCAGTGAAATACTTTGTCATATTGAGAACAATAGGAGGGTGTTCCTATTTAAAAATCTGATCCTTGGTGCTCCATTCCTCTTGTTCAGCAAAGAGCCAGTTGTATAATGTAGATGTGCACATTCAAGTTGTTAAGGGAAATGAGGGCATCTCAAAAACATATGGAAACTTTCTGATATGAGTAGGAAATCAGGCAGGCCATCTATTACATCAGATCTAAATTTTTTGGAAAAATTATTGCGTCAATGTGTTAGTGTACACCCCTCACTGATCTTAAATTTTCTCTAACCTTTCTATCTTTCCAACTAGGACAAGGATTTGACCGGCATCTTTTTGCCTTACGCTACCTGGCAAATTCTAAAGGAATGCCTTTGCCAAGTCTGTACCAGGACCCAGCTTATGCAGCCATAAACCACAACATCCTGTCCACCAGCACACTCACTAGCCCTGCTGTCAGTTTGGGTGGCTTTGCCCCTGTGGTCCCAGATGGTTTTGGAGTGGGCTACGGTGTCCATGATGACTGGATCGGTTGCAACATCTCCAGCTACCCTGCCAGGAACGTCCATGAATTTCTCAGATGTGTTCACAAATCTCTGGAGGACATTTTTACTGTTCTTGAAGGAAAGCCAATTAAATCCAGCTAAGTGTACTTCAGTAGAACAAGAATGGGTTTTGAGGAATCATCAAAAGGACTCATTTTGGAGTGATCAGAGGTTAATGTTTTCATCAACATGTAGTTCTTGGTCTGCAGTTGCTTGGGTAGATCAGATCCTCTGGACTTTCATTTCTGCTTAATAATCTATTAAAGGTTGTACAGGACAAATGAATGTTCACTGTTCATTTTGGGACATGTACACCCTATTTAAATCTATAAAACATAAGAATCCATTTAAGGATGCATTTAAGGCAGCAGTGACAGTTTTTCATATTTTCATAGAATACTTACATTTGATTCATACTTTTGAAACTGACAATGTTTTATTTAAAAAAAGGAAAACAGCAGACAAGCCAGAAATTACTGTACAAAAACACCGAAAGGGTTAAACAAGCTAGATTAACTGTCTGTAGAAACTGTTGAACTTAGATTGGCTTGATCTTGAAATGGAGGCCGATGAGACTGAAGACGAGACACTTGAGATCCTGTACCAGGTAGTAGAACACTCGGAGGCCTTCTGGATCCCTGAGAGGCAGAGAAGAAAACCACACATTTTTTTTTCCATGATTAAATATGTACCAATGCAATATATAAAACATAGCATTATGTTAGTTCTTTCTAATGTTTAGGAGAACTCATTAGGACCCTAATGAGTTCACATGGGTTTAGGAGTTTCCAAGTAGGTGCTTCTCATGTAGCAACATTTCAATCATTTAATCAAATCTAGCGACACGGCCTGTTTCATTCTGTTGAACTTAGATTAAATCTTAATTTGATTAGTATGTAACAGGGGTGTACATGGGTAGTTCAATACCTGGTTAACTGTTTGAGGTGCCAGTATTTGAATACAAAAAAAAAAATTACTTTTTTTTTTTTGCATGTTTGTTATGCCCCATGTGCAGACAGCAGCACTAACCTGCACACCAAGATACAGGAGTGCAATGGGACCAAAAGGAAAAAAAAAATCTTAGGAATGAGCAGTTTTTAACTCATGTATAATGAAGCAGGTAGTCAGATATATACATACATATCCAATAATGTTTAATAAAAAAAAAAAGTATCAAATTACAATAGACACTAATTAGGTAGCTCCAGGTTAGGTGCTCCCATTTTACACTAGACACAACGCAGCATGCACAGCAGGTTGCTACCAATTTCCTTTTACACCAGTCACAGCTCTCGCTTGGAGCATTCAGTTCTGTGTCATAAATAAAAAAATAATAATAAAAAACCCACACAAGTATCTAGACTGACCATCAGAATACTACAAACATGCTTTGCCACCTTGATATTACTGTGATCCCAAAGTTCATTAACCCTGTAAGATTTTCACTCCCACTACCACTGCTGTTCCAATTAGAACTTTCACAAAGTGTGAATTTTAGCTAAATGCTTGAACGTGTGCTGCTACATTAAGTGTACAGGCTGATATATAATATTGAGCTGACACTGAGTAAAACTTTTGCTGTGCATTTAATTCCATTTTTTTTTATTTCTCTATATAACATCTGCCAAACACAACATGTGTGCTGCCACTGCCAGGGGGAAAGTTTATTTGCAGTGGGGAAAAAAAAAAATCATGATTTAAGCCACATTAAAGCCCATTCTCCCAATCCTAGCAGTTAACCAAATACCCCTATACTAACTCTTGTGTGTGATATTAACTCTGCTGCGTGAATAAATGTGGGCTCAGAAATAATAATAATCATAATAAATCTGAATACCATACATGGACTTAAGCCATGTGTTATAACTGAAATTGTTTTGTTTTTAAATGAAAAAATAAAATAAAATATGTATTTAATGTTCATCAGTAGCTATGTTTAAGTGTGGGGATGTGTTAACTTCAGGTAACTCTGTATCATGAAGTGTTAAAACTGCAGGTCATGGGCAATGACTAACTACGCACTGGTGCATTATACTCACTTAGACTGGTTGACATCGATCAGGGACCCAATTTTGGAGGTTGTGAATGAGATATGTTCATCACCGATGACAATCTCCAGTTCCTAGATGAGAAAAATTTGAGCAGTGGGGAAAGAAAAAAAAAAAAAGAAGAAGAAGTTGAAATATGTGGTTTTCCAAAACATTCCCTGTCCCAAAGCAAATGACTTTTCTCTTCGAACAGTAAATAAAGAGAAAGGACCATACAGACCTGTCTGCCCACTCTGTCGGGAGGAGGCCACAGAGCATCGTCTTCCTTTGTGATTTCACTGTCATCAATGATCCTCTTCAGTTCCTCCATCACGCTCTTGTGCACGTACGCCTAAAGCGACAGAACACGCTCAACAGCAGTGCTTTTAAACAGAACAGGGTAGAAAACACGTAGAAGAGAAATGCCTTACCTCTTTCCTGATCATGACGTCATTTTTGTAGTTACTGTTGTTCGCGTATCTCAGCTTCCCTGCATTAAAACAGAACAGTACCAGGCGTGGGATTAATGATGCGCATTAGTGAAATCCATCATACACTTTATCAGGTCTACAACAAAGGTCAACAGCGTCTAAATGTTATGTAACGTACAATAACACTTCGCCGCTAAATCAGTTTAACAGCGGCAGGACCATGGCTCGTTCCACAAGTTACAGCTGGAGTTAGCACTAACTAGCTAGTCATTTTAACGCTTGTGGCGCATTTTCTTAAATATTCTCAAAATACAACCAGCTAAATGCACTTACACATAACCAGAATTACGCAATATATCATAACACGTTAAAATTGCTTTGTCAAATGACATTTAGAGGCATTTTTAAGCGAGAAAACAATTAGCAATGTTAGCTAGCTAGTTGTGTAGCTAGCTAGTTTACATGGCGCCTTACTTACCGTCCGGCCTGAATTCAAACTCCAGAAACTCGTGACCGAATTTCCCTTTGTGTCCAACATAATATCTTAAATAAAAGTCGTTCGTGGACATAACTGCGCAAATAAAAAAAAAAAGAACAAAATCTCCCGAGTATATACAGCTATATTATCTCACCACCTGTCCCTGAACAAACGGCTTAAACCTTCTCGCCGCCGATTAGCAACTCACATACGCGCTAACAGCCAGCGCAGCATAACGACGTCATGGTAGTCGCATTTTGATGATGCGGGAAACGCGCTTGCAATGCCTATGTCTACCACACGGTGACAGCAACGTTGAAAAAATTGACTCGCATACAATACAGCGTATGATACAAAATTTTGTTTAATCGTCCATCTTACCTGTTTATTCATTTTTAAACTACAATGCAATGTGAAACACTGAGACGATTACAAAGAAATGCAAAGACATGACCCATCTTATCTCTCATTATTAATATAATAGTGTTCATTTATCTATCAATATCAGTCATTCTTATTTACTTACTGCAGGACCACATATTCACAATCCTTCTCCAAAACACTGTCTCTTAACTCTTTACTTGCACTGCTTCTTAACTTTCTGAATCATTACATCTCCAGTCTGATGATATCGACATGTATACATACACTATTGTACATATTCTGAAAAAAAAAAAAAAGTCATTGAATGCATTGCCCAAGAACAACAAATAAAGAGTTACATTATACAACAGAAACTGATTCACCTCCATAGTGAAATCAAACTGAAATAAAATTATTCTCTGGTCTACATAATTTGAAATAAAAATGCAAATTGGTGAAATTGAAAATGCAACTGTTATAAGGCATATTGCAATTTACTACAGCTGGTGTCTGAGAGACTTCACCGACTCAACCACAGGTATATATTATTAAGGTACGTGTTTTTTGCATTAGTATTTGTGAGTAAAAGCAGCACAATCCATCAGGAGGCAGTTGGTAATTCATGATTAATATCAGAACATACTGATTTGTGTAATAACATTAAAGTTTATACATGAAACATAAACAGTGTCAGAAAAACAGAGTTATTTACACAACTTGTATTTAATAGGGACAGACCAAACAGTCCTTAACACCACAAAGTAATGATTCTCTATTTGGCCTGAGAGCAGGGCACATTTTTTTATTGAACTGCAGCCTCCTAAAATAACAAATATAAATTCACTGGCTTACACAACCACTTCAGTTTGGCAATACACTTGCATTACACTGTTCAGCCAATCTACCAATTACCTTGTACCATAGCAGAAGTGTAGGTGTAGAGGTGTAGCAGGAAAAAAGTGGAAGAAGTGCATGCCAGCACAGAAAGGACAATGCAAGAACATCTAAAGTGTTGATTCATTTCTGAGAGTAATGCGATTTTGAAAAATAATAAATATTATACTAATACTAGAGATACAAAATCTGTTATAGTCCGGACAGGATTATACTCTCAGAAGAGGTTCAGAATCGATGAGCCCTTATAAAAGGAAATGAAGAAGGAAAGTCAATGGTCCAATGCATAAGTCCCTGCATAAATCCCATGCATAAACATGGGATCCTGAGTTAGAGAGAAAACTGAAGCTGCTATTTCCTTCTGCAAAATGACAAAATAGATTCTGTGGCAAAATTTGTTGGGTTACAAAAAATGCATACTAAGTGGAGTGCCATCATAATGTTTGCTTTATGTTTGCAGCTGACAATAAAAAGAACTCAATAGTTATCTGAAAGAAAGAAATTCTGTTAAATAAAATCAGTATTTTTGCAATTTATCATCTGCCTCTGAGTGTTGTTTGAAAGGTGTGAAAACACTACATCGAATGCTGTAGAGCACGGACAGTCATATGAGTTCTTGGTTTCTTTAGTTAATCTGCATATACTTTAAGCTGTGTTAAGAGAATCTGTCTTTCGACATGCTGCATAGGACCTGGAGAACATCCAAACTTTTCTTTGTCTGTACACAAGCATCTCTATCATGTTAACAAACTGTTCATAACATGCCACTGAGCTTTATTTTACAGTGCAATATACAACACAAGCCCTGACCTACTTATAATGAACATGGATGTTAGCAAAAATGAAGGATTAAAGAAAAGTCATGCCTCCTTTAGAATAAAGTCACGTTGCTCTTGGAATAAACACTAACATACAGCGAAAGGGGCTGAAAAAGCTTTGGAGGCAATAATATTACTACAAAGAGGCAGAAGTTGTACTTTAACCTTGAAAATATGTTGATTTTTTTTTTGTTGTTGTTCTGTTCAAGTCATAAAACTCAGTGCAGGTCTTTACCAGCTATGTCCCTTTGGCAAATTATGAAGTGACCCGTACTATCTGATTATTTTTAGAAACACTCATAATCTGGGGCCAGATGAATAAAATATGCACAAATTAATAGGACAGGAAAAATAGCTTTGACCAGTAGTTTTCAGCAAGGAACATTTTCCTCTCACAAATAAGTGCAGCAGTCATTCAAAAAAACAAAAGAAAAAACAATAACACTAGCAAGTCAAAGAAGGCATTTCTTGATTTTTTTTTTTTTAAATACAGTTTGCAAATTGTCAGTATATACACACAACCCTCCTTCAAGTTCCTTGTCCATTGTCCCTCTTCTCTGGTTCCCTTGTAGGGCATTTCATATCAATGTGGCCTGCTGCTTGACTCTGATGGCTGCCGCTTGCGAGGAGTAGTGTGGCCATTAAGACAGCCGTTCATTCGTTTGGTCAAGCCACCATTCAGAATGTCCTGGATGTGCTGCACTATCAGATTAATGGCAACTGGAGAAGGAGAAGAAGAAAAAGGAGTCAAACATGCCTCCGAAAAATATCTTATCAATATATCAAAATATTACAGTAAAATTGGTAAAGTCTTAGCATAATGTTACCTTTAATTAAAACATGGCCGCTATCCAAGTTACTACAGATTCTAGTTGTACTCGTAACATAGTGCATTATCTGTAATTACACTTTGTTTGGGCGTAAGATGTAGTAAGTAAGATGTTTACTTTAAAGTACCATCATTAAATAAATTTGAAATTTTTAGCTGAGTCTTAGTGTGTTTTTACTAATAATATATTTTTAGGACCACTAAACATCTGATGGTGGGTGGAAAGGGCAAGGCAGCTAAAAGGAATGTGCAGAATCTGAGAATGGCCTTGCTAAGAAAGATTCAGCATTCCATAACAGAGGAGGTGATAACTAGTACCAAAACATTTCTCTAGTTCCATGGTCACATGCTAATCTCACCTAGATTATCAGCTCCCCTTGGGATGATCACATCAGCATACTTTTTTGTCTGGAAATATAAAAACAAGAAGCATTTTAGTAAGGTTCCCAGGACAAAAGAGACATCCAAGTGCCCAGATGGCTTTCGAACGGTATTTCATAACCATTTCCTGGCTGGCATGATGCCAGAGATATTTGTACTA
This sequence comes from Pangasius djambal, assembly GCA_022985145.1. Lineage (NCBI taxonomy): Eukaryota > Metazoa > Chordata > Actinopteri > Siluriformes > Pangasiidae > Pangasius > Pangasius djambal. The sequence goes on along the minus strand of CM040982.1, from coordinate 10,896,776 downwards.
GAAGTTTCTCAAGGAAATTGAGTTCTTGTGAAAGCCCCTCTTGTTCTAACAGCTATTTTAATGACTGTTTGACGAAAGGCCTACAAATAGCTGGAAAAAAAACTAAGTCCCTAAACTAGCAGTTGCACGTCCACTAATTCTTACTAGTTGACCAGTAATTTAAAAAAACTAGACAACTAGAGGCTTCTTTTCTCGTATTAAAGTAAAAACAGATTCAGGATATCACTATTTTAAGACTGTTTCATTTGTGCAGCAAAAGCTTAAAGGCTTAAGGTCTGCACTTAAATTAACAGGCATTAGACAGGCTACAAATTATATTTACAGCTTCAGTGCATTTTTATCCTAGACTATTAAAAACGAAAGTAACTAAAGCAGTGCAGTCAATGTACAAAATAATAAAACTGTGTATCATATTATACTACTGAAGGACCAATTGTCAAAATACATTCTTGTGGATGAGCTGGCAGCTGAACAAAAACCGTTGATTCTGAAACTGAGAGCATGCAGCACAGAAGCTCCATATAGCTTAATGATGGCGGAAGGATGTGATGTCTATAGCAGTGTCTTCGATTTTTTTCAACCATCTTTATCTCTGTAGCAACTGAAAACAAGTCTGGATGGGCTTCTTTGAGCTGGCAGTCTAAACTAGTACTGAAATACTAAAGCAACGGAGTGGAATTGGATAATGATGTGCAAACTTGCTGCTCCAAAAGTGCTCTTTTGTACAGCGCAGGTCACAACTGAATTCACTCTGCCCTAGCGCAAGGATTTAAGTTTAAGTTTATTTAACATTAACTGACAACAAATATAACCGTGGGAGGAATTCCTTTGGCAGCAGGTGGGAGTGGGATTAAAAAAAGTCTCACGCATACTTCTCTACTTCATGCAGAGTGACATCAAAGTGCTATTAGTCCATTAGCAAAAGAAAATGAAAAAAAAAAAAAAAAAAGACTTTCCCCAGTGTAGTCTTGTACAGTTGACTGTAGAATTGGCTTCATCTAGTCTGAAAATTTTTCAGACAAAATACATTTAGCCCACTTTTTCTTTATCATCTGCCTACATCTCCTTACCATCTGCCTCACTGTTTTTGTCACCGCCCCAACTAGTAGACTCTCCATAGCAACAAGCGGTGAATGTAATAGTCGACCCCTACTCAAAACCCATCATTAATGCTGCAGTCTAGCTTTTTTGTTAAAGGTAATTTTCGCAGTTAGTTTTTGGACTTATACCATTAGTTACCACAGATATGCCATCTAATATGTATCGCACCAAAATCATAGGCATGATAGGGTCTACCTCCCATCAGTGATGCCAGTGCTGAACCAAAAGGAGGCTGATCTTAGTGAGAACCACCAAACACCAAAATGATTTCTATGCAAACAGCACTGTAAACGCAGTACCTGCTATAAGAAAAATTGTGTACTTATCAACAGAATTGACATGTCCTTATTTATTAACAGTAACTACGCTAGCCAGCTACCGAAACACAATACTGCTCTAATGTTGGCAGGTACAGAGACACTGAAATAATAGAAGACTAGGACCCCTAGACAGAAAATGTTATATGGTTATTTTCATTTAAACTTGTGAAAGAAACTGTGAAAAAACCCAAGAAAGAATGCATAGTTGGGTGCTCAAGCTACAGATGTCATAGTAACAGAAAAAAAGGAGCATGAAACACCTGCTTCAGGAAGGAGAAACAGCGGTTAAAACCTGAACCTCATTACTATACAGGAAGACAGTTAAACCAAACAGTTAAAAAATTTTTTTAAGGCTTTCTGACCCAGTCTCAACCCAAACAACCTACATTTATAATGGAGTTGCCATTTATTCAACACTTAATTAAACGCATTGCGGTTTTACATATTATTGTGTGTATTACACACACACACACAGTCTCTTCCGAAAGTTTGAGAGTATTCTTTGGGAGCTATATACTGAAGACATTTTGTTCTGAGATCAAAAAATGAATATGAATTGATAGATCAAATTTCAGCTTTCATTTCCTTATATTTACATCTGTTACATGTGTTAAACAACTTAGAACATGGTACCGTTGGTAGCAGACCACCCAGTTTTTAGATGAGCAAAATTCGTAAAGTAAATTAAAGTAAATAACACTTAATATTTGGCTGCATATCAATGTATCAAAATGGCGACCCACTGACATCACCAAACTGTTGCATTTTTCTTTTGTGTTGCTTTTCCAGGCTTGTACTGCAGCTTCTTTCTGTTTTGGGGGTTTCTCCCTTCAGTCTCCTCTTCAGGAGGTGAAATGCATGCTCAATTGGGTCAAGGTCTGGTGCTTGACATGGCCAGTCTATAACCTTCTACTTTTCCCCCTGATGAAGTCTTTTGTTGTGTTGGCAGTGTGTTTTGGGTCATTGTCTTACTGTATGATGAAGTTCCTCCCAATTAGGTTGGATGCATTTCTCTGTAAATTGGCAGACAAAATGTTTCTGTAGACTTCTGAATTCACTCTGCTACTACCGTCATGAGTTACATCATCAATAAAGATTAGTGAGCCCATTCCAGAAGCAGCCATGCAAGCCCAAGCCATGACACTACCTCCACCATGCTTGACTGATGAGCTTGTATGTTTCAGATCATGAGCATATCCATTGTTTCTCCAAACCTTGGCCTTTCCATCACTTTGGTAGAGATTAACCTTAGTTACAGAACGTCTGTGGCTCATCTCTGTATTTCTTTGTGAATTCCAAGCCTGGCTTTCTCATTCTTACTGCTCATGAGTGGTTTGCATCTTGTGGTATAGCCTCTATATTTCTGATCTCAAAGTCTTCTTCAAACGGTGGATTGTGATACCTTCACCCATGCCCTGTGAAGGTTGTTGATGACTGTTGGTATTTTGTTTTTTCTTCATAGCTCTCACAATGTTTCTGTCCTCAACTGCTGTTGTTTTCCTTGGTTCGGTATCTGATTGTTAGTACACCATTTTTTTCTTACTTCTTCAGGACATTTCAAATTGTTGTACTGGCTATGCCCAATGCTTGTGCAACGGCTCTGCTTGATTTTCCCTCTTTTCTCAGCTTCAAATTGCTTTTCTCCCACAGACAGCTCTCTAGTCTTCATGTTGGTTTACACTTTTTAACAACAAATGCAGTCTTCACAGGCAAAACCCAGGGTTCAATCCAAGATTCAGAGTTATTAATTGTTTAAACAATCAATCTAACTGTGCATACCTGGGTAATAAGAAACACCTGTCAGTCACACGTTCCAATATTTTTGAAAAATCACTTGAAAAATGGGTGGAATCAAATAAAAGGTGCCATTCTCTAAGTTGTTTAGCACATCTAGATGTAAATATCAGGAAACAAAAGCTGAAATTCTCACCTATCATCTCATATTCATCTTTTGATCTCAAACACAAATGTCTTCAGTGTATAGCAAAAACAAAAGAATTGGCCTTGCTGTTCTAATACTTCCAGAGAGGAATGAATATGTACAACATTTAAAATATATAATTCAAAAATTGTGTTATTCAATAATAGAAGCATTGGCTTCTATTTAAAGTTGTAACTTAGTCATTGCACTATGTAGAACACATTTCAGAAATATAAATAGAAACTAAACATATATGGTAATGTGACTTTGGGTAGCAAAAATGATCCAAATTACGCATCCAATTCAAACTAACCAGATTATATATTTTTTGGTTTATTGATTTAATTGCAGCTATGTAGTTATGGGTCTGATTTAGTATGGTTATATAATCCTGCTAATGTGCTAATATTAGCTAGTTGCAGAACCCCTTCATTTTATTCACCAATCCTATAATTTCAGAGAGGACCAGATCAGACCAATCTCTGTGTAAAATTTCTCTATCCAACCTGCCTTTTTGTTTCATATTTTAACTATACATGGTCATTTGAGAACATGAACCATGCACATATTTGTAGTAATCTTTTTCTGCATCTAGGTGCATCATCAACTACCCATAAACCACCAGACAGTGGTTTAATTTTAGCTCTTTTGTTCAAGACTATGAAAACTCACATAAAATTATCCAGCTTCCTGGACAGCTACAGATTTCTTTTGTAATTTTTCAAAAGGTGGTACAGATACTTAAATAAAACAGTACTAACAGTACTTTACAACTACAAAACTTGTTTCATAGGTAGAGACTTGTTTCAAAATTGTAAATGACAAAATATACCCTAGTCTATATGTATATATATATATATATATATATATATGTATATATATATATGCAAACAATGACTTCAAAAAGGTCACAATTAAAAAAAATCAGGTCCTCACTTTTGCAGTTTTGCTCTATAGAAAGGTAATTAATGGGATGTTCTGTACACAGAGATAATGTGAGAAATACTTGAGGGCTTACCGGCAGGCAGAACTCTTCAAAAGCAGGCTTCACAAATGTGATATATTGATTTAAAACCTGCTCCAGGTCCCGTCCTCGCTCGCTGATGTCTCGCAAGACTGATGAAAAAAAAAGGAAAAAATCAAACCAGGAAATAGTTCAAATTAAACTGACATCAAGAATGAAGAAAATGCAGCAGAAAGCAATGTGCCTTCAAACAATGCCATACAAGTACTTAAACTATATTCACTACTTAATAGTGTTAGTGCTACCCTACTCACCTCTGCGTGAGAGTCGTGTATCAGCATCTGTGTCCACAAACAGCTTCATCTGAAAGAGATCCCGGATTTCCTGCGAGTAGAACATGAGAATGCCTTCGAACAGCACCACGTCAGCCGGGTACACCGTCACTGTTTCCTTCTTCCTGTAGTGAAACACAGGACAAATTATAAACAAAATAAAACCATACCCATAATCACGTTTTATGTGAAATGCAGCAGGGGCATACCTGGAATGGGTTACAAAGTCATAGACTGGGATCTGAACTGTTCTTCCCTCCATGATGTCCCACAGAGTCTTAACTATTAACTCATTATCAAATGCATCTAAGGAGAGGAAGGATTAAAGCGAATGAAAAAAAAAAAAAAAAAGAACTGAACAGAGCTTGCCAGGTCCACAACATGCTATAAACTCCAAAATAACTTCTACAGGATAGATATCAGGAGCCTAAAGAAAAATTCCAGCTTACATTACAGTTACCTGGGTGATCAAAGTTGAATTGTCCTTTAAGAGCCTTGGCCTTCTGTTCTGGGGTAAGCACCCTGTAGAAACTGTCCTGACTCAGGATGGCAACCTGCCTTTGGTGATGGTCAATTTTATTCTGGCCAAGAAGCTCCATAATCTTGCCACACACGGATGACTGTAAGGAAAAATATACATAAAATTTTTAATTAATTAAAATATCTGTCTGATGCATCAATCTGTGCTAACAGTACACTGTCGATTTAAGGATCCTCAAAAAACAATTGGTATGACATTTGGGCCCCCATTCCTGAAAATCTTAAAGGTAATTTTCTAATAAACCATTCAAATTTTATTTTTGTTTTGTTATGTAAAGAGCATAATATTGTTGTATGAACCAACTACACCTTTAAAATATCAAAGCCATATTTAAACAATTTGCAAAACCTTTAAACAACAACAGTCTTTTAATGCTGTAATCAATGTTGAGTTACACATGCATTGAGGACTTAATACTGAAATTGCTTACACCAGAATTCAGACCTCAAAGAGACTACTGACGTATATGCTACTCAGACAGCTGTGCATGACTTGGGTGCAAAAGCATGTCTCAGTTACAGGTGATTCGGTCCTTGAATTAATTACTTGAATTGTCCCTGTAAAGTTTTCTTCCACATGGAGGAGATGGGAGGTGTCCGCTGCTTAATAGGAGACATTGTTTATCTCAAGGAATGAATTTATACAGATACATTTATGAATTAAACATACTTGATGGGACCTGTAACAATAACAGTTAAGTACTTGGCCACCTTATCCTTTAAAGCATGGGCATGGGCCATTATTTTATTAATTTAATTTTATAATTATTAGTTATAATAACCTCCACTCTACTGGGAAGGCTTTCCACTAGATTCTGGAGTGTGGCTGTGGAGACTTTTAACCATTCAACCACAAGAGCATTAATGAGGTCAGACACTGATGTCAGGTGAGAGGCACAGCTGGTGTTCGAATTCATCCCAAAAGTGTTCAGTGGGGTTGAGGTCAGAGTTCTGTGCAGGCAACTCGAGTTCTTCCACTCCAACCTTGGTAAAACATGTCTTCATGGACCTCACTTTATGCACAGGGGCATTATCATGCTGGAACAGGTTTGGGCCTCTTAGTTCCAGTCAAGGGAAACTGTAATGCTACAGCATACAGAGACATTCTATACAGTTGTGTGCTTCCAATGTTGTGGCAACAGTTTGGAGACGACACACATATGGGTGTGATGGTCAGGTGTCCACAAACATTTGGCCCAGACACACACTACAATTTCATGACCTCAATTTAGTATTTCTTGGCTACACTGTTTACACAATTAACTGCTGTACTTCTAAAATATCGTGCAAAATTATAGAATGTCTGGGATCAAGAGTTTTGAAGGTGCCATATTGTTAAATTAAGGCAAATTAGCAGTGATAAATTTGATAATTACAATTAGTACTATTCATGCTTGATTACAACGGCAGTATACTAGCATTCTGCCAATACACTGCCATTCTTTTTATTTGTTTATTTTTAAACTGTTACTAACTTACATGTTACGTCATAGTATAGCTGAAAGCAAAGAAATATCCCCCAATTTTTCTGGGCAAGCGTGTATGTCTTTTAAGATGGTGGTCTAGACGTCCCCCATCCTGGACACCTTTATTGAAGAAAAATCTGGCAACCTTGGAGGCATGAACTGCATGCAGGTTAATTTTAATAAGTACCTGTATAACCTGACTCCGAATATGGAGAACTTGACGTATCTTTTGAACTTAAGACACCAACTCTGGTTACAGCCCTTACACTGTAATCTTGCATCTGTTAAAAAAATTTCATTAGCACTTTGTAGTGTGTGTGGAGATGAACAATGTTAGCTTTAGATTACATTTCAGTAGCTTTTTTCCGCTATAGCGGGAAAGTGTATATTTTCACTTGTAATGTCTATAGGCGATTTTATATAATAAACATGATTAATTATATTGCACTGTTGTTGTACACTGTTGTTGTATATTTGGTGGGGAAGAATCTGGACCATATCCAAGAAATGTTTTTGGCTTTTATAATAATTTATTATATTTTTAGAATTGCAACTAATGTCTTTATTTCTGGTATTGTAGCATACGCTATACAGCCAAAGGTTTGCTGATACCTGATCAATCACATCCATGTGCTTGTTGAACATCCCATTCCACCTTTAGTCCCCCTTTTCAGATATAATAACCTCCACTTTTCTAGGAAGGCTTTCCACTAGATTTTGGAGCATGACTGTGGGGATTTGCCCATTCAAGCATAAGAGCATTAGTGAAGTCAGGCACTGATGTCAGATGAAGAGGCCTGGCATGCAGTCGGCGTCCAACTCAAAGGTGTTCGGTGACGTTGAGGTCAGGGCTCTGCGCAGGAGTTCTGCCACTTGAGTTCTTCCACACCAACACCTGCAAACCATGTCTTCATGGACCTCTCTTTGTGCACTTTGTCATGCTGGAATAGGTTTGGGCCTCTTAGTTCCAGTGAAGAGAAATCATAATGCTACAGCATACAAAGACATCCTATACAACTTTGTGGCTACACTTTGGGGAAAGCTGACATATGGGTGGGATGGTCAGGTGTCCACATACTTTTGGCCATATAATGTACATGCAGACATCAGCAATGACACAGATACTCATCACATCCTGTTTTTGTTTTCATATCCTCCGTTAAATGTCAGTCTAATAATAATCAATCAAAAGATAAAGGATGACGTACGAATGTGTTATTACTCAGTTCTAATAATAAATGTGTAACAAAAAAACAGTTTTTACTGTCTACACTGTGAACGTAGCATCTCACTCAAATCTTCTTAAGTAAAATGAAAACTGGTAAGTATGCTGTGCATTTAATCTATAATATTTTTATCTATTTATTAAGATATTATTGCTATAACCTCATCATGGCACTGCAGGGAGTTGTTGGTTTCAAATATGCAACAATACGTTAGTCTACATGTTACAGCTTATCAAAGCAAGCTTCGAGGTAACTGGGCTTTCTTACTATTGTGCTGTAATCCTGACTGATTCTTGTTGGGTAAGTCCAGCATTATAGGTATGACATTTTACAGTGATATTATCTTGAAGAGTGTCTCACTGCCTGCATAAGGTTAACAGTTTGCATGTCTTGTCATGTAAGTTACCAGAGCAAAATCAGCCTATTTAAGTAAGATATTTACACGTGTTATGGATGTGGCATCCATGGCGATCTTTGCAGAAAACAATACACAGACAACTCCAGAGTTATGGGCACCCTTGGGAAGCATGTCTTTTGTTATTTAGTGAATTATTTTACAAAGAATAACAAGCCTGAGTTCACCTGAGAGTTTAGGAACTATTAAGCAGTCATCTATGACTTTCTGTTTCATTAGGGAAACATAGAGTAATACTGAGGAGACACAGAAGAATGACATTTTTCACAACCTATTTTAACCTGATTTTTTAACAAGGGTGTCAGTAATTAAGGAGCCAACTGTATATATTAAAAATAGAAACTGAAATGAACACAGAAATGTCTTATGCTTGTGTTGTTTCATTGTACACATTACCAAAGAAAATCTAGGTGTTACCAATGTGATACTTTGAAAATTGCACATGTGTAACTACAGCAATCATACCGGTGTGTTTGTGTGTATGTGTGTGTGTGTGTGTGTGTGTGTATGTGTATATATATATATATATATATATATATATATACACACACACACATACAGTACTGTGCAAAAGTCTTAGGAAATGCTTTAGAGCAAAGACGCCTTCAAAAATAATGAAATTAAATGTTTCTACATTTTAAAAAAAATACTGTAAAGAGCAGTAAACAGTAATAAATGAAACAAAGTCAATATTTGGTGTGACAATCATTCGCTTTAAAAAAAAAAAAAAAAAAAGTAGTCTCAGGTACAATGTGTGCAGTTTTATAAGGAAATGAGCTGTAAGTGTTACTGAGCATCTTGCAGAAGCAGCCACAGCTCTTCTGGAGACTTTGACTGTCACACTCGCTTCTTATTTTTGCAGCAAAACCCAGCAGCCTTCATTATGCTTTTTGTCTGAAAAGTGTCTCTTATGTAATGTGCTGCTTTCTTTACTGACATACAAACATTTTTCTGTAACATTTAGTTTTGTGCTGGAAAACTAATGTTTGGAAATCTAACATGTTTTTGTACTGAATCAATAATGTAGACGTCATAAAATAAAAATCTATAACAAAGTTTGTGCTAAAAAAAATAGGGTGCATAAGACTTTTGCGCAGTACTGTATATAACATTTTTTTCTTAAATATATATTCCCTGATGTTAAAAATATACCCAAGACAATTTAAAAGTGAGTTTTGCAGTGTGCACAACACGCCCTGATGAAGTTTCTCTCTCAGAACTCTCAGAAACCCTCACCTTTATAAGGTGTTATAAAGAAGTACCTGATCATCATAATATTTCAAATGACTATCCCCTTTTTTAAACAACACTTTAGCCACATGACAGAAATATGTAGGGGTTAATACTAAGTCGTTGTTAAATGCTTTTACACTTGTTATATGGGAGGAGCAATGTTCAGCAATGACTACAATGCAGTATAAAATACAGTATAAAACAAGGGAGAGTATTAATAGTAATTATTTGTTTAACAAAAGTCAGAATACAAGCATGTCATAAGAATGTCATATGAAAATTGTCTTAAAGGCACAGCAAATAATTTCACTGTTTCAAGATCTCACAAAGTCAGAACCAGAAACACTATTTACACTGTTCTATGCACCAGCAAGCTCTCGTATTAGCTGCTTACTGCTAGTTAATGTAAATTGCAAATCAATATTACATTTGAAATTAAAATAAGGGTCTGTGATCTTAAAATCATAAATTAATCCATGACCACAATGTTCGACATACACAGAATTCAATAAGTGTATCTGTCTCTCAGGGCTGTTTCACCATGAAATTGAGCTCATATCAGCTGCAGTGCGGCTTGTCTTAATCCATTTAACACATAATCGGACAACTCTCTCAAGCTGTTTCTGGCCCTTTGCAAGCAATTATAAACATGCTCCAAGATTTTAAGAGAAACTGATATCACCGCCTCATTGACCTTTAGGCCTTTCAAATTGTACAGAAGCCTACAGAAATAAAGAATACATATGGAGTTTTATTAAATCTTTGTACTCTAACACTATTCTGCACTAACTACTATCTCTAACTGCCGAGCGCTTTATCCAATAGAACAAGTTTTAAAAACTAATAATAACGGTATGCAATTGCACCATTTTTATGTCAGGGCTTTACTGCACCCACTGGCCCCACATCACTGAAAACTATTGTATGCTGCATCAGGGCACAGAAAAAAGCCAGCTGACCAGGCCTTGTCAATGCTTACTAAACATTCTTCTAGCTCAGCCTGAGGCCCAGTGCAACCAACAGGCTACGCTGCACTTTAGAGATCTAACGCCAGTGCCACTGAGCCTGTACTCAATACTGTCAATACGGTGCCATGTCATGAATAAAATAGAGCCAAAAGAACCACAAGAACCAGAAATTCCTGTATCCAATATAAATAGGCAAGCTCTATTAAGTTCACTCTTTTGCAAAATATCCTCATTTCTGAGTGTAAGTAACTTTATAGCATCAACACAGTGTCCTTACAGGAGCCCTCTGAAGACATAGCACAAGTTTTAAAGTCTATAAATAAAAGATCTAATGGAACCAGACAAGGTCAATAACAAGCTATATCTTAGGAAGAGCAGGCAAAGCATACAAACATGGCCAAAATAAAAAATACTTCCTCATGTGAGTTGGAAAGATGTAGCAAGGCCACCTGCCAGCTGGTGATATGATGGCACAGAAAAGCAAGACACACAACACCACAGACATTAATGTATAGGGAATAATAAAGAATAAATATCTAAAATATACAGTATACAACAATAGTCAGTGCATTTAATCTGTTGATAATGTTTTTTTTTTTTTTCTTGGACACCATTCATGAATGAGTGTAATGTTGAGCAAACGTCATGTGCACTTTCGGAGGCCAATTTTTGAACATAAATCTTGTGCTAAACTTGAAGCACCAAATTTCATCTGTTTTACAATTTTTCAAGATTGTGTACATGGAGGAATGGGGGCTGTTGTCATCCTTCAAGGATTACACAGGTAGTGAACTGGTGGCTAAGATTTGCGATACTTCCTTACAGGCTCGAACAAATGTAATTTTGGATTATGTTTAGTAGCTTAACAAGGTTCTTGTACCCTTTTTCAGCTGAACTATCTGGTTCCTTAATTCCTTGCCATGTTGAGCCATGATCGTTTAAAGACCACCCAAAAGAGACAAAATAGAGCTAAAATATTTGAAACTTCTGCTATCAACAGCTAATTTATAAACAAACTTGCTAAGCAGTCTAGCGACCAGGCATTCACTCTCACTCCGTCAAACAATTATAAATGTTTTGATAGAAGAGTGTAACAAGGATTATGTAAGTATTTAACTCAGCTGTGAAAGTATCATCACAAGTTCAGTATAGTCATTAATGTTTTTGTCTGTCTGCTTCTAGTTAAGTTAAAATGAATGTAGTTATTTTTAACATGACAACTCACTTTTGTTGTATATTATACTAATGTATATATGTGTTTGCTAATACAGCTGAGTAAAGACCTTTGTTCACACATCCACCTTGAACTATATACAGTCAGGTCCATAAATATTTGGACATTGACAAAATTATTGTTATTCTAGCTGTTTACCCCAGTATATTGGTGTTAGGATTAAATAATGAATATGATCTCAAAGTGCACAGTTTCATTTGATGGATGGTGAATGGTGTAGGAATTACAGCACTTTTTATATGTGCCCGCTGCCTTTTTAAGGGACCAAAAGTAATCGGACAGTTGGCTGCTCAGCTGTTCCATGGTCAGGTGTGTTATTCCCTTATTATTTCACTTACAACTAAGCAGATAAAAGGTCTAGATTTGGTTTCAGGTATGGTGTTTGCATTTGGAATCTGTTGCTGTTAACTCTCAATATAAAGACCAAAGAGGTGTTACTGCCAGTATATCAAAACACACCCATACAGCAAAAACATTAGGTGTGGCCAAATCAACTATTTGGCACATTCCTAAAAGAAAGAGTGCATTGGTGAGCTCAGGAACACCAAAAGGGCCAGAAGACCATGAAAGAAACTGTGGTGAATGACAGAAGAATTATTTCACTGGTGAAGTAAAACTCCTTTACGACACTTGGCCAGATCAAGAACACTTAACATGCTAAACTGCCCCTAGTTGTGAATGAATTTGTGAACATGTGCGTGCATGGACTGCAATGGACTGACATCCTGTCAAGGGTCATTCTCCTGCCTTGCGCCCAGTGTTACTGGTATTGGCTCTGGATCCACCATGACCCTGATCAGGATAAAACAGTTTTATATATAATCTCCTCCAAAGGTATTGGAATGTCAAGGCCAATTCTTTTGTTTTTGCTATACACTGAAGACATTTGAGTTTGAGATCAAAATATAAATATGAGACAATAGATCAGAATTTCAGCTTTCATTTCCTGATATTTGTTAAACAACTTAGAACATGGCACCTTTGGTGGAAGACCAACTTACAGTTGTTATTTGTTTGCAATCTCCTCTTTAGGAGGTGAAATGTATTCTCAGTTGGGTTAAAGTCTGGTGATTGACTTGGCCGGCCTAAAGCCTTTCATATTTTCCCCCTGGTGAAGTCCTTTGTTGTGTTGGCAGTGTGTTTTGGGTCATTGTCTTGTTGTATGATGAAGTTCCTCCCAAAGAGATTGGATGCATTTCTCTGTAAATTGGTAGGCACAATGAATCTTGGTTCCAGAACATTTGTGGCTCATCTCTGTAGTTCTTTGCAAATTCTAATCTGGCCTTCTGATTTGCATCTTGTGGTATGACCTCTATGTTTCTGCTCTCAAAGTCTTCTTCAGACAGTGGATTGTGATACTGTCACCCTTGCCCTGTAGAGGCTGTTGGTGATGTCACTGACTGTTGTTTTGGGGGTTTTCTTCACAGCACTCACAATGTTTCTGTCATCAACTGCTGTTGTTTTCCTTGGCTGACCTGTTCAATGTCTGATTGTTAGTACCCCAGTAGTTTTTTCAGGACATTCCAGATTGTTGCATTGGCTATGCCCAAAGTTTGTGCAATGGCTCTGATCAATTTTTTCTTCTTTTCTCAGCTTCAAAATGGCTTGCTTTTCTCCCATAGACAGCTCTCTGTTCTTCACGTTGGTTTATCCATTTTTAAAGAACAAATTCAGTCTTCACAGGCAAAACCCAGGGCTCAAACCAAGAGTAGACATTAAGAGTTATTAATTGTTTAAACAATCAATCTAACAGGGCACACCTGGGCAACAAGAAACACCTGTCAGTCACAAATGTAAAGTGCTTTATAAATAAAATGTATTATTATTATTATTATTATTATGTTCCAATATTTTTGATCACTTGAAACAAAAGATGCCATGTACTAAGTTGTTTAACACATGATGCATAGCCTACATATACATATAGTCTCAGAATTTTTGCAATTTTGCCTCTGTACACCACCACAATGGATTTGCAATGAAGCAATCAAGATGTTATTGAAGTGTAGACTTTCAGCTTTAATTCAAGGGGTTTAACAAAAATATTGCATTAACCATTTAGGAATTACAGCCATTTTTTGCATAGTTCCTCCATTTTCACAGGCTCAAACGTAATTGGACAAACTAACATAATCATCATAATCATATTAGGATTATTTTTAATTTTTGTAAGCAAATCCTTTCCAGTCAATGACTGCCTGAAGTCTGGAACCCATGGACATCATCAAATGCTGAGTTTCGTCCCCTGAGTTTCATGTGAGGCCTTTACTGGCAAAGCATTTCATTTGACAAGCCGCCTTCAGTTGCTGCTTGTTTGTTGGTCTTTCTGCCTTCACTTTTGTCTTCAGTGAGTGAAAAGCATGCTCAATTGGGTTGAGGTCACTGGATATTTAAGAACATTTAACTCCTAAAGGTTCTGCTGTCTCTTGGATAGGTCTGTTGTTTTTTCAGCCTAACGATGGATCAATCATTTGCATCAACACCTCCTTGGACCACATATTGAAACTGCTTATCAGTCATTTGTCCAATTACCTTTGAGCCTGTGAAAATGGAGGGACTATGTATATATATTTTTTGTTAAACCCCTTGAATTAAAGCTGAAACTCAATCGCATCTTGGTATACAAAGGCAAAATTACAAAAAGTTTTTCACTGTCCAAATACTTACAGACCTGACATATATATATATATATATATATATATATATATATATATATATATATATATATATATATATATATATATAATGCCAAATGTCTTCGGTGTCTGTCAAAAACAAAAGAACTGCCCATGCCTTTCGATTACTTCCAGAGTTGACTGTATATAGATAAAACACAAACGATATGATGATGATTGTAGTGTGTTGTCTGAAATCTCACATGAATATTCAGTTGGGTTGATGGTGACTGTCAAGGCCATATTTGCATCATTTCATACTTATCTGTTAGCCCTGGGGTCCTGTAAATGAATGAACACTGTCATCCTCAAAGAGGCACTCCCATCAGGAAAGAAATGTTTCATCATAGGATAAAGCTGATGAGTCAGAAGAACTTTGTAAGGGGACAAGTGGACCCAAAACCGTGCCAGCAAAATGCCTCCCACAGCACAACTGAGACGCTGTTTTTTGTTTTTTGTTGGTTTTTTTCACCTTTGTCATGCATCAGTATGTAAGATGACCATCCTCTTTATATGACTAATTAGAGATTTGGAAAAATGAATTGTCAGAGGAAAGACTAGGTGGTGCGCACAGTGCGTCCTGTCCTATTTGACACACATCATATGTGCTACTGACCCCATTACTGTATACCTACTTGACTCAAATGTCAAGCTTTAACAGTGTAATTCATGCGTCATTATATCTAAACACTGTAAAAATATTTTAACGGTTAGGCAAGTGTAAAAGCCGTATTACTGATCAAACAAAGGATGACTGTTCTTTGTGAAGGTGCGTAACCGGTAAATCTGCTGTAACGCACTGTAGTCTTCAGCTCTACCCACAAAGTATGCATACATAATACCGTATTATACCACCTAACAGTGGTTTTTTTTTTAGGCAAAGTCGTTACCCCGTTAGCCCGAAATGTTGAGATGAACCCTGGCGGATAGTCTGAGTCAATCTGATGGAATCTGTCTACGCGAGCTAAGTGCGCGTGCAACATGACCACATGAACAAAAGCTAACCGGCTAACTCTAGTGTTTTACACAATAACATATGGACCGTTAACCTTGAAACTTCAGGGGGATTGGCGAGGATATCATAATTACGGCTCCATTCGTGGTCAGTGTTTGTGAACAGGGTGGGTCAGTCAAATATGGCTATTCTAAACAATACACGATATTACAAAGGCTGAAATTTACCAGCGTCGTCTGTATTAAATCATCATCATTTTCCCTGGGTTATGGTTGGTAACTATTTTAACAATATTATTTTAATAGTTGAGAAACACTATAACAGCCTACAGTCAGTTCAATTCATGTAAAAGTATTAAAGATATGTGTATAATGTGTCTAATGTGGAAATATATATGTTAGCTAAGTAATATCCGACAGGAAACTAAGCGTGATGCAGGAAAAACGGAACAGACGTTAAAGGACACGTTACGGTCTGAACCACGCGCTCATGAGCTTCATCTACAGACACCCACACTACAATATCACACGCATCCTGGAAAATAGGATTTTGTTTGTTTGTTTGTTTGTTTTTGTCGGGGAGAAAATGAGATTTCCGACCTTTCCGCTGGCAGTGCCCCCCGCCACCCCGATGAGGAAAGGCTGTCGGATGGTGTGTGTGTGCTCGGGTTCACGGTGCTCCAGATCGGCCTCGCTTTCTCCTGCCATGCTGCCGGTCAGTGTGAACACGATCAGAGCTGCTCCGAGCAAAGGAACACCAGCACTGCTCCGCCTTCTTCCTCTTCTCTTTGTGTGTGTGTGTGTGTGCGCGTGTGTG
>CM040982.1:10849832-10880510 GCA_022985145.1 Pangasius djambal | reverse complement strand
GGGCGTCCGTGTATTTAAATCTTAGTGGGGATCAAATCGCGCCCGCAAGGATAGGAATTTAGATGTAGGCATAGCAGTGATTAACGGCATTAATAATTATGTCAGTTGTCAGCAGAAGGTCCTCACAAGGATAGTAAGACAGAGAGACAGAGAGAGTGTGTGTGTCTGTGTGTGAGTGAGAGAGCAAGAGAGAGATATGTGTGTGTGTGTGTGAGAGAGGGAGAAAGAAAGTGTGTGTGAGAGAGAGAGCTAGAGAAAGATAGGTGTGTGTGTGTGTGTGAGAGAGAGAGAGAGAGATAGAGAAAGAAAGTGTGTGTGTGTGAGAGAGGGAGAGAGCAAGGGAGAAATAGGCATGTGTGAGAGAGAGAGTGTGTGAGTGAGAGCTAGAGAGAGTGTGTGTGAGTGAGAGAGAGTGTGTGTGTGAGACAAAAAGAGAGTGTGTGTGCGTGAGAGAGAGAGTGTGTGTGTGAGAGAGAGAGAGAGAGAGCAAGAGAGAGATAGGTGTGTGTGTGTGTGAGGAAGAGAGAGAGAGAAAGAAAGAGTGTGTGTGAGAGAGAGAAAGGGAGAGATAGGTGTGTGTGAGAGAGAGATAGAGAAAGAAAGTGTGAGAGAGAGAGAGAAAACACTGACCCGAATAGCAAACACTGAAAAAAAAAAAAAAAGAATATGTGTATATATTCAAATTTAAGAGAACATATTAGGTATAGTTTACATTAAAAAATATTAAGCTTCTCATCAAAACTTGATTTAATTGCTTATATTAAATTTAATTTAAATGAGTTTCGAATTACAAGATTGAATTATGTAGATCAATTCCATTCTTTAAGCATGTCACTGTCTCAGAAGGCCAGTGACCCCGTTTTGATCCTGGGCTCAGGTGAGGGTTCCATTTTATTCAGGGGCTTGAAAATACATGATCATGTTGGATGTACGATGAACGCATTTGAATGAAGTAGATTCAGTGAGCTTTTATTTTTCCCTCAGTGTACTTAAGCAATGGGTATTATGTCTCCATGTGTGGTTTCAGGAAATGCAAATTTCCAGAATGCAACACATGTTCTCGATTAGGTGGTTCAAATACACAAGGTTTCACATTTCACGGATATATTTAGGCAAATCATGTCTGTATGTCATTTAACTCCAGATTAGGTTAGATTAATCTCATTAAATCTGGTTTGTTTGTTTGTTTTTTGTAACACTGTTTATACCCTATATTCTTTATAAAATTCTTTATAAAATATGAAGTTTATAGACATAATTAAAATAAATAGACTATTAAATACATTCAGCTATCTGAACAGCTACCTCAAAAAATATTTAAGAATATTAACTGGTCATAATTTATTCCTTTATTCCCTATTGTGTTCATCAATAAAACATTTACTTCTTGTTACAAATGAGAAAAGTGATGAAGTAACCTAAAAAAAAGTTTTAGACTGTAAGACAAAATTGTGCCCCTAGCTGTAAAGTATAGCCGATGTGGAAAGGGTACTGGGGGGACGTGGTGGCGGTCGGCAGGGATCATTCAGGTTTCATGTGTGAATGGATCGTTTAAGACATGTTTATTGAATTATGACAAGACCACAACATAAAGATTTTTACAAATCATTTTCTGCACGTCTGAGTTTGCAAGTCTCATATCTTTAATCATGCAATTTAACACATATACTGTTAGCTGTAAGTGTTGTATTGCATGTCAGTGAAACACTGCAGTATTATTTCTAGTGAAACACTGCAGGGTCCATCATACAGGGTAAAGTTTATCCATATAAATTAAGCTATACACACTATATGTAACAAAATGACACTTGCACTGATGTATTAAAAGCACAAAAGCATAACTTCATCTTCTGGATACCGGACTAGACAGATAGCAACACACTCGCTATCCATGCTAACCATGGCTGTGTTTCAATAAGGCTTATATAACTTGAAATTGTTTTTGCCAGCATCCTTTATTTTTATGCCAAATATATCACACACTGAAAGTTTTTGTAACTGAATGTTGTGGTATCTGTATAGGGCTTTTTTTTTTTTTTATCTGGATCTACAACCACCATTTTGCAGCACAGGAATCAAGCGTTTTCCACACATCAATGGATCTGAACCTTTGGCAATGTCCCCTGTGATGGCAGTGTTCAAATTAACCATCAAAATAATATTTTCTGTCTATTGAAAATGCATATTTTGGAGACCCATTTAAATATAATATTTTCTAACGTTTAAAATGGACAAAGTTTATTGTTAATGTCAATAATCTCAAGTTTTACTGCATTACTAAGCACTAGTGCAAAGAAAAACTGACAGATAAACACAAATATGCAGGTTAGCATAGCCAATCCACCAACCAGCATGTTTTTGGGAGGTGGGAGAAAACTGGAGAACCCATCAGAAACCTACACAGCCGTGGGGAGAACATAAAATGCAATTGTATTTTTGTGATTGTAATTTTGTATCTTGTAAATGGGTTATTGTCTTGTCTGTCTTGTGTGTCTGTCCCTACATGCATCAAATAAAATTAGTCTTTCAAATGTACATGTTGAAACCCGCAAACACGCAACTGGAATATGCCTACCAGTCGTGTTTTTCAAGCTCCAATCCGGTTTTGTGCAGATATATGCAATCAACTAAATATCAGACAATGTTACAGAGAAATTTCTGTAAATAAATAAATAAATAAATAAATAAATAACAGGCTCAAATCCAATGATTCCCAGTCTTTGTCCCAGAGGGCCACACTGATATTTTCCACACTGATAATATTTCCCTTCCATTAAAATCTTAAGGGAACCCTTCCCTGCCATCTTAATTGCAAGAAGTGTGCAGAAATTGATTGATTATTTAAATCTAACCAGAAAATTAACAATAGCTAGAAGTTAAAGCTGATGTAATTATTTTAAAGACTACTTTAGCTAAGCTGTCTTTACATTGTAGTAGCTTTTGCTAAGATTCATGGTCTGAGAGTTTTGGCAAACTGGCATAGTTTGGTGCTGTCACTCCCAATCCACTCTGATGTATTCACTCAGGTTTATTGATGGTGGAGTGGCAGAATGCATTTTGTCCCAGAGTGCTCTGATGCCTGTGTTACCTTCGGGCTCAAGTTTTTAATTATGCTGAGTTATGCTGTCATAGTTAGACCTGCCCAGTTTGCAAAATGTGCACTGTCTTAAACCATTATAGAACAAAAACCTAATAACCTGTTTTCTCTCTCTCTCTCTCTCTCTCTCTCTCGCTGCCTGAAGGGACATGCCAGCCAGGTCCATCCTGATACTCTACTACACATGGTCCCACGTGGAAAGATTTCCCTCACCAAAAACAGTTTATACCCATGGCTCACCTGTTCTTCAGCAGATAACATCACTTGGATAATTTTTGAAGCTAATAACTACGTCTGTAATCATATAAGACACTGATTTTCATACTGAAGTTCCTTTCAACACGCTCAGTACAGTTTGACTGTTTTAAACTGAATTGAATTGAAAATTTCAGCATAGTTCTGCTGTATTAACTAATCAGGAAACGTTTCTGTAAGGAAACGTCCCTGTAAGGAATTTACTGACAAGAACTTATGTCAGCATTTCAGATTCCAGATAGCTCTTACAATGGGACTCATTTATCAAGCTGGATACAAAGAGATTTATTTGTAAATCATTTGTTTATAAATATAAATTTATATAATATATAAATCCCATGAATTCATGAAAATCCCATAAAATCAGAAAAATGTTCATATGCTACTTCATGCTCCTGTCTGTAAGTCAATTCACACATAAGACGACTTGACCGTATAATATGCATGGATTACTGCACTTTTATATATGGAATATACTGTAGAGTTTAAATTGGTTAATTTTTATTAAGTTTACAGCATTTAACAGATGCCCTTATCCAGAATGACTTACAGAAGTGCTTGGAGCATCTATCAAAAACACATCCTCATGCTAGTTCAGTAGGTCTGGGACTAAGAATACCATCGAGAACATTTTGTGAAAATGCATCGTTTTATATTACTGGCATTCATTTACACAAACCCATAAATTAAGACAAATAAAACTATCACTTAATTATAACTAAAGTAATGCTGCTGTATAAGCGGAAGGCGAGCAGGTCTGTCTGTGCAAAGCCGTAAACAAATGCCTCATCTGACAGAAGATTTAGCCCTTGCTTACTATTATTCATATTATATATCATTAGATATATTTACTGGGATAACTTAGTTAACAAAGTAACTTCCACGTCTGCCTTTCAGCTTTTACTCTCATCCTTCATTTCGATTCATGATAACTTCCACTTCTACAGTGTAGTGTAAGCAGAATTTTTGTCATGCTAAATACTTCTGTTTCACTGGATGCCTTTTCTTTTCTCCTCTGTGCTTGGTCAGTGTTTGTCTTGTTTGAGCATTCCCTGTGGAACCCAATATTAGTTAACGCATCCAGAATCTTGTCAAACTTCTATTTAATCAGTGCATTTTTAGCAACTATGCTTGCTACTGTGTTAAGGTCCAACCACTGCTGTGTTCATTGATGAAACTTGGTCCAGCAAAGATGTTAGGGTTAGAATGCACATTTGGAAAGAGTGAGACAATACATTTAGAGGTACAGCTAGATAATCTGGGGAGTAATAATTGGAAATTCTTATAAACAAGTGCAGGTAATTTTGTCAATAACGTGAAGTTTGCAGAGTTTGCATGTTCTCCTCGTACTCCGGTTTCCTCCCCAGTCCAAAGATATGCATTTTTGTCTGGAGTGTGTGTGAATGGATGGATGGATGGTCCGAATCTGGTCTATAAGGTGGCACTATGAAACTCTGAAAGATATTCAACACTGCATCTCAGATACAGTGTTGTGCACTTATTATGTGAAGACTGGGGTCTTGTGTTGATTTTTTTTTTTGTCATTCTATAACAGCAGAGTCAGCCTGTTAACAACAGCCTCTTAATCTGAACCACATTCAATATTCTTTAAGAATGTCCATCATTTTCATCAACACTTTACAAAACTGTGGGACAAGAACAGTTTTCACAGTAATCCAGTCTTTCCCAGATGTAACACAGAAACTAAACACATCTCTTTGAACAAAGTGCACCTCTCATAAGCACAACTGATAATCCCAGCTCTCACCTCTAGATGGCACAGGCACCAGGATGCTGATCAGTTGCTATGGTTACCGAGCATCCTCTTCCACCAGGTGTATTTTAATCTTGTTAACACTCTATAGAGTCTGGTGTTTTCAACATTTCTTTGCAAGGTCTTGCTGAATCTTATTTTTTAAAACTTCTCTTCTTTGATTCATTTTTGATAGGGTTGCTCCTGACAAACTGTTAATCCAGTAAAGTTCAGTTAGTTGTATCACTGGTTTGCCTCCAAACTTTCTTTCCAAAAGGTGTTATTAATAATTTATTATTATTAACACTAAAAGGTATAATACTTAAATTACACTTTCTCAAAAGGAATTGGTATCATAAACAGACAGTGAAGGGTTTAGTCTCAAACACATGGCACGACATGTTACAATTTACCCCATACTATGGGTTAGTTATAACACAGCCCAGGTTAAACATAATTTTATGAAATATGATTAATGACAAAATGTTTTATTCAACACTTCAAAATAATCAAAATAAACAAGTGTGTGTATGTGTGTAGTAAGTGAGTAATGTATCATTCATTATATGCTATATAATTTGCTTTTAATTGGCAAAGTGTAAAATCTATAGTTCAGTCAACTGATAATGGTCTAATAGTTAAACAAAAAGCAGCTAATACAACACAAATTATGTTATCGAACCAACTAGCTGTATATGGTGAATATAAAACATTTAACTGACACAGCTTTCTATTTTTATTTCATCCAGTATTATAGGGTTGTCACCAAAGCTTAAAAAAGCAGTTCGCTGACCTTTAAGTAACCAATGGGTCATTAGAAGATTTTAAGTTGGGGAGGTTTGAAATTTTTTACAGTGTCTGATAGGTTGTAACACTTTATCAAATATTGTTACAGTTAACCCAGACTGTGGTAGCCATGAACAAGCTTACTTCAGAGCTAACAGCAGCAACACTGACACTTACTGGCATGAAAGATATTTAGATAGATACATAATAAACACTATTTTTAAAAACTATTTTAATTTACTTACTATTTAATTTTAGTGATTGATTTATTTAATGACAAAGGAGATAATGATATCACAAAGGTTGAGGTAAAAAAAATTTTTTCCTTATAAATCTGGTTGTGTTTGCTACAGGATGCTGCTTCCTCACATGTGGAATAAGGACTAAACTGAGCGTGTGCAGCATGAATTGTGTGATTGATAGATTGTTCTTGATTGGAGAAATTGAAAGTATTACACACATAGTGATACACCCATTAAGTGTTAGCATCCACGAATACTGTGTAGGCTGTAGTTTGCAGCCCATTGTTCCCTCTTTTTTCATATTTCTACTATGAAATAGCCATTTAAATAATAGCTTTTTAACTATCTAAATTGGAAGTGTGCCTTGGATTACTTTTTTGGATTACTATGTAGGCTTTAGTTTGGACACTGACACA
Source organism: Pangasius djambal (assembly GCA_022985145.1). Classification (NCBI taxonomy): domain Eukaryota; kingdom Metazoa; phylum Chordata; class Actinopteri; order Siluriformes; family Pangasiidae; genus Pangasius; species Pangasius djambal. Next base: position 10,873,961 of record CM040982.1, on the reverse strand, counting down.
AACAATCTGTCACTTTCTATGTAAAGTGTAAATGTGTGGCAAGTAGAACAAGTTGCAATACATAAAAAAAGGTTATATGTATTATAAAGATTTAATCATCTTATTTTCATCATGCCTGCCACTCTACATCCTTAGTCACCATTATCGTCTTCCTCATCCTCATTTTAACTTTCTCCTTGTAGATTTGATACCATCACTGTACCTTCATCGTCACCCTCATCATCATCCTCACTCTGTCTTTTACCATGTAGTGTTGCTCATCATTTTCCTCATCATTAAATGTCATCTCATCCTCACTATCATCCACTGCAAGTGCTACCTCTGCTTTATACTTCTCTTTATACTTCACAAAAGTTTAGTGTGATTCCATTATGATACACTGATTCCTCAGGGCAACATGAACATTTTCGTAATTTTCTAACACACATAAATATTTCTGATAGAAAGGGACTCAGAAAATTGATCGTTGTTTTTTGTTGCAGCAAGCCAAAAATATTCATGTTGCCTGGAGCCAACATGGTACCACAGAGGGTTAAAAGCAGAACATACAAAGACTGTATTTTAAAGCTAACTTTCAGATATAACAGGTGGCATCTCCTAAATAACATGTGATAACCATGGAGCTGTCCTGTCCCTCAGATTGGCTGGAAATTAAAATGACCACACATTCCGGATCACTATAGTGTCCAGGAAGGTATAGTTACAGATTTCTCTGATGTCAGTCAAGAAGGCCTGGTGCATGCTCTGAGTTACAATTTAAGGTTGGGGTCATAGCTCTGTGCAGGCCACTCAAGTGCTTTCTACACCAACCTTGGCAAACCATGTCTACATGGACATTGCTTTGTGCACAGGAGCATTGCCATGCTGGAAAATGTTTGAGCCTCTAAGTTCCAGTGAAGGGAAATTGTAATGCTACAGCATACAAAGGCATTCTATACAATTGTGTGCTTCCAGCTTTGTGGCAACGGTTTGGGGAAGCCTACATATGGATGTGATGGTCAGGTCCACCCAATCCATTTTAAAACAAATTAGACTAGCTGTTCAAGAAATGCTGCCATATGAAATAAGGGTGGGCTGGTTAGCTGTAAGCCAAGGCAGTGCAAATGACAGAATTGATATTACTGGAAGTTGCCCACATTCTGCCCACAGAATGGAATGGATACTTAGAGACCAGTATGGTTTTTTTTCAGAGGATGAAATTCAGTTCAGTTTGCCATCGCATCTTCCTTTAATGCTGAGCAACACTTCAGAACTAGCACTAGCATTGACTCTGCTGGTTACACTGCTAAATAATATTTTTTATTCTCATAGGCACAAGTCAAAACGAGTAGACACAAGTACCTCCACTCCCAAGAAATTCTTCTTTATCGACCGTTCATTGTGTGCTTTCCACTCTGTGAGCTGGAAAATGCAAATCAGCTGTGCTGAGATTACCGTTTATCAGCATGAATACAAAGAAAAACCTTTTGTAAATCTGGTGGAAATGTTTAGTTCAGTTTGACTTACGCAAATATTTACACACAACTTTACTAAAAGATTGATAAATGAGGCTCATTGTTTCTCATTTTTATGAAGGGTGCCAATATTTCTGGAGGGCACTCTATATGTAACAATATAATAACTTCAGTGATTATAATATTTTTTTTAAATTAATTTTAGGGATTTATTCACAATTTATTCACAACTTTAAAGTTTTTTATTTGTAAATAAAGATGTAATGTAATGGGGTTTTTTTTTAGGTGATATTAATACATTTGTGCATTCAGAATGTACCTTTCAGATAAAAGCAGATAAATGCACACATCTATGAGGAGCTGCTGATGCGTTGATGGTCAGTAAACTGTTTTTTTTGTTTGTTTGTTTGTTTTTTGCCCAGCCCACTTGACATCAGTCTAAGTGTAATGTAGGTCATTACACTGGCTGCTGGATACAGAGTACCACTATAGGTGCAGATTTTCAACTAAATACTATAAGTAAGGTTAAATCTAGAACCCTTTTAGAAAGCTAGAACTACTAACTATTCAAAGAAATAGGGGAACCACTTTTTCTAAGAATACCTTAAAAACTGAAAGTCATTTTTGTGAACGGCATTCATCACAGAGCTGTATGTCCGTAGGCCCTTCGGTGTAAAATGTCCATTTAATGTGGCTTTACATCTTCCCTAGTATATGCATCACAGTTTAGTGGTTTGGTTCTACTGTCTCCCTACACTGAAATTAGGGGTTTCTGTGTAGTGTAGTGAATATTCTAAGCCATGTGAGTATTATTTCCTATCTTCTGTTGCTCCATCTAAACCCCTACCAACCCAACTTGTTTCTGTATTGTATACAGATGTCAATCTTGGTGTTCATTCTCCTACACTTTTTCCCATTGTGCTTGTCCATTGTGCTTTACTATGACCTTAACTTCTCCTTTGCTCTCAACCTCTATTCAGAAAGGTGGGAGTTCAAGCCCCAGCACTGCCGAGCTGTTACTATAGGCCCTTCTGCTCCTTCTCACCCCAGTTTCCTAACAAACTGGGATATGCAAAGAAAATAATTTCACCATACTTTAATGTATATGTGACAATAAATATGCTCTTCTTGCTTCTTTTTCTACTTTTTGTCATATTATTTAATAGTCTGGCTGGTTTTGCTTCATTGTAAATACATTTTTCATTAATTTCGCATTTAAAAAATAAAGCATAATTAGTTGGCCTACACAGGGCATATTCTGATAGTATGTAAATAAATAAATAAATAACGCCGAAAAACTGCAGGTCCTGACCACTAGAGAGCAATAGCACGACTGTAAACCAGCGGTCGCATATTGATGATGTCACTTAACGCTGACGCTGTTCTTTGACCGGAATATCTGCCGTTAGCTATAGTGCGGTAATATAATCACACATTTATTCAAAATGAGTACTATGTTCGCAGACACAATACTTATCGTCTTCATATCTGTTTGCACTGCGTTGTTGGCTGAAGGCAAGTAAACGTTACTATATTTTGCTACGTGTCACGAGTTGAGAAGATAAAATGCAGCTAGTTAGCTGGTTAGATGATTGGACCGGTTTAGCCATATATGTCTAGCTAGCTATGTTTGGTGCGTTTATAGAGCTTGATGTCTCCCTTGCTTCTTTCTTTTTGAAATGACTAGGTATAACCTGGGTGTTAGTATACCGCACAGACAAGTACAAGAGGCTCAAGGCTGAAGTAGAAAAGCAAAGCAAAAAGCGTAAGTATGAACTGAGCTGACTGTCTAACTCTAGTTCTCAGTACAGTGATTAATGCCAGGTCATTTGAGTTTATTCTATTTTTCTGTCTGTTTAAGTGGAGAAGAAGAAGGAGACAATTACAGAGTCTGCTGGGCGTCAACAGAAGAAAAAGATAGGTGAGTGAAAAGCTGTACATTTACATTTATTTATTTGACAGATTTTTTTATCTGAATGCAGCTTACATACAGTTGAGCTGAGCAGATGAGGGATGAGAGTCTTGCTCAAAGACCCGACAGTGGAAAGCTTGGTGGTACAGGGATCTGAACTCACACCCTTCAGATCAGTACTTCAGAGCACTAACTGCCGCGCCTCCACCGTGTAGTTAATATTGCATTTTCCTTTTGCCATATTTGGTGTCATATGTTCTCTTCCATAGAATGTCAGGTGTACAGAATGTTAAAATAGCTAGAAATAAATGTGTTTTGTTTTGTTTTGATTTTGTCAAACAGAGAGGCAGGAGGAGAAGCTCAAGAACAACAATCGAGACCTGTCAATGGTGAATTAATCTTATTTGATACAGCTCCCATATTTGTCATTTATATCTTAGCAGGAAAGTCATTTTCTTCATTGCAACTCTCGGCCTCATTTTTCATCACAGGTCCGAATGAAGTCCATGTTCGCCATTGGTTTCTGCTTTACAGCATTAATGGGCATGTTCAATTCCATGTAAGTGGGTTGAATGATGACTGTTTAAATATTAAAGACCATGAATGAGTGGTGTTTTTGCTTTGTTTTTGTCTTTTGTACTATTGAGTAATATGTAGATCTTTTGAATTGCTCGTCAAATTTTCTTGCTTTTTTCTTTCATCTCAGCTTCGATGGGCGAGTTGTAGCAAAGCTGCCATTTGTTCCCCTGTCCTACATCCAAGGCCTTTCTCACCGCAATCTTCTGGGTGAAGATTACACTGACTGCTCTTTCATCTTCCTCTATATCCTGTGTACTATGTCTATTAGACAGGTAATGCTCAACACTTTGCCACTGGTTCACAGAGAAGAGTCAAAAGAAAGTTATTGAACAGCATCAATTAAGTGTTGACTACAGTCTCTGAGAAAGTCTATATTTTGCTGCACATTACTGTTACAATTAATGTAGTTATTATCTCAGCTGTAGTGAAAAATACTCTTCCTGTCTCTCATTCAGAACATCCAGAAGATGCTGGGTCTGGCTCCATCTCGTGCTGCCACCAAACAAGCTGGAGGGTTTTTGGGACCCCCTCCACAAGCTGCCAAGTTCTCATAAACTCATTAGGCAATATGCAAGATGTCTCTCTTTTTTTGGTTGTAAAAATGCTTTGGACAGACTTGATGCAACCAATCACAATCTCGACAAAAGAGAAAACAATATTTAAATGCAGCAGCCATCAATGCCTGTTTTGACCTCACTGTATATATTTTTTCCATGTTTAGATTTGACCTAATGATTTTATTCAAGCTCTGCATAACTAAAATGGTTCAACACTGGCAAATACATTATCTTTACTTTAAGCTGTGTTGGATAATTAATCCCATTTTCCCCCTGCATACAGTTTGAAAGTAGACCAGCTAAACATAGACGGTATCATAAAGGAAAAACTGGGTCACCTGCTCTTAGCAAAAGCAGGGAAATAGATCATGCTTTTAAAATACTTTGATATTAGTTATTTTATAAAGGTCTTCTTTATAGGAAATTTGAGACATACTGACCAGAGACTCTTCAAATGTAAATGATAACTGTGCTGTATCACAATAGAACAGTATTATAAATAATTGTTTCTTCTTCTAAAAGTCAACATTTTATATGCAATGTACAGTTTTCTAAAATACTTAAAAAAAAAAAATTTACCGACTGTTGAAAGCAGTCTCCTTGCTTTTAAAAGAAGCCCACTAGCTCAGTGTTGGACCCCACAGACTATCCATATTATTCTGTTTTCTTGCCTCCCAACACCTGTAGCAGGTATTGTCTGTTCTTCATGGTTCATTTTAGGCGTAAGGTCCCCAAGGACCAGATTGGGGAACTTTGTACTAGTTGATCCCATAGGCTATGATTTACATCATTTCAAACTGCATGCTACAGATAAGGAGGAGTATTCACCTGGGTAAATAGAATAAAAATCACCAAAAGTTGTTTTCATTTTAATTTGAGTACTTTGGTTATGTAATTCTAATTCCTATTTCTATGGGTTACTACATAACTGCACTACATAACGATCATAATGTTAGTATGGTCTTTCATTAGAGTTTCTTGATTAGTGACCTGACAAACTGCTATGTTCTCCATTTTCTTTTTTTATTTGAAATGTAAGACTAATTCTTGGTTAGGACTTTATTTATGCATACTTGTGTACGTGTTGACTAGAATAAAAGAGTAAACTATGGATTCTATTGCTGTAAGTTCACTTTTCTAATTGTTTTATGGTGCTCACACTTGGTGAATAAAGTGGTATAGGTATCTCACATGGATTACTTTATTGTCAGTGAAATTATATTTAAAAAACTTTTGAGTCATGCTCTTGGTCAGATTTACACATCATCTCATTTACGATGCAGCAAAGATGAAACAGTGGATTGGGAAAAGCAACGAATGTAAGTGTATTAATCCATTTGTATAGTTTCTAATATACAAGTCAGTATAACAAAGATAGATGACACAAGCATGGTGTCTGCACACTATAAAAGGATTTGATCAAGGTGTAGTTCCCAACCCTGGTCCTGGAGTACCCCCTGTCCTGTACATTTTAGTGGTTTTAGGAAGGGCTGTTGATTAGGTGTGTTGGGAGCAGAGAATAAGGGGTAGGAACAAAGGTTTGCACAAAGAACGCTACATCAGTGGGTTACCCCCGAGAGTGTACATTTCACCCATTAACGACGTGCAACTTCTTTGAAGGCGATGATGCAACTGAAGAACATAATCCAGATTATAAAATTGTAGATTATACAAGTGTAACTTGGCTGGATGATTGTGTGTCAAGCCCACAAGTGCTGACGTGCCAGACAGATGAACCAGTGGAAGCGCCTGTTCAGCTCACAGCCCACCCGGTTATATAATCATAGCCTGATAACTGGACTGCTGAGTGGATATAACGTGTTCACACAAGCTGAACAGACATTTCAGCTCCACATTCGCTGACTCTGCAGTTCCACTACGAACCCAAGTCACTTCACACTTCAAGGTAACGTTAAATACCTAAACATTTAATGCATAATGCAACCTCGATGCAGGCTGTTATTGTGTAGCGTAATGCGAGCGAGCTTCATCCTGTGAGACTACTTCCGTGCCATATTTCCACGTTACACAAATGAATTTGTGCTGCTTGGGGTTTTTTGTTGTTGTTGTGTTTTGGAGAATGAACAAACTCACTTTTTTTGCGACTTTGGTTGCAGCGTAGAACAGAATAGAGGACGAGTTTTAATTGCACAAGCAGAGAGAAAGAGAAACGAAATTAGCTAAACGGCTGGAAGTGCTGTTCATACCAAATGTAGAAAATCTTAGGAAATGTCTGTGCTCCTTTCTTGGGTTCACTTCAGTAGGAAGGTGGTAATCTAAATACTGTATGTAGTTTGCACTTAATGCACAAAATGTTTACTAGCTTTATTTAAACAGTGAAGGTGTATGTCAAAAAGGGATGAGGCACAGATAATTACTCATATACTGCACTTTCTTTAAAGTCAGGGGGAAAAAAAACTTTACACCATAGTTAGTATAGTTGAGACATTCTGCTTATCTCTTATCCACACCCTGCTGAAGCCCTACATGCAGCCATGCAGGCCATGCAGCCATGCAGGCCAGGCTGTAGAAAGAGAGGGGGAGACAGTTGGACATGGGGCCATGAACTCAAAGTGAAGTGAAGTGAAGTGTGGCCAAGTATGGTGACGCATACTCAGAATTTGTGCTCTGCATTTAACCCTTCCAAGTGTGCACACACACAGTAGTGAACACACACCCGGAGCAGTGAGCAGCCTTTTTTTTTTTTGCTGTAGCCCAGGGAGCAGTTGGGGGATCATGGTTAAGTCATGGTATTGAGGGTGCCGCCTACAATCCCTGCTGGCCCAAGACTCGAACCCACAACTTTCAGGTTCACCTTCGGGTTGCAAGTCCAACTCTCTAACCATTAGGCCACGACTGACCAAGCAGAGAGATGGTCCATGCAGACCAAAGAGAACAGCAGTTATGCAGAAGAATGAATGTTGTCTTGGACGAGGTTGTCTTAGGTTACTAGCAGCACAATCTGTTCCACAATAATACACTGCTATAATTGTTAAGCGTTCTTGGACGGCACTAATAATCTACATTCTAATAATCAACACTTTCCCTGTGAGCAGTTTAAAATGGCTCAAACACCACTTCTTTCATTGCCTGAGTTTCGCAATGTCTCTACTGGGAGTCTCGTTGTGAAAGAGGCTCTGAACTTCTGGGGTGGAGCTCGAGTTCAAGGCAAGGACACAAAGAACTCTGAACCAGTATATGAGCCTGCAACTGGTAAGTGTTTGGCTTTTTTCCATGTGTAGCAAAGGATAAATTTAAGGCCATTTTGCATGATGTAGCATTTTGTGCAACTCACTTGTCACTGATTAACTGAAGTTGCAGATTATGGGCCATAATTAAAAATCATTCCAGCCAAAGACAATATCCTCAGTCCTGTGTGAGTTAAACAATATTTTACTGTCTTCAGGCCGCGTGCTGTGTGATTTAATACCTTGCGGGGAGGAGGAGGTAGATCAGGCCATAAAGAGTGCACATTCTGCCTACCTAAAATGGAGTAAACTTGCTGGTATAGAGAGAGCTCGGATCCTGCTTGAGGCTGCACGTATTATTAGGGTAAAGACACATATTCTAAAGTGATTCATAACAAAACCCGAGATCCCAGAAGTCCTAAAACTCATATCTGGATGTATATTTAAGCTACTGGATAATGTATAATGTATCGCTATATTTATGTATTTTCATAAGAAATATTTGTAATGTTAAAAGGTCAATGCAAAAAATCATTAATCATATAACTGAACAGTATGTGGTTCCTTTTTATTGAAATACAGTCTCCTCTGAAAGTATTGGAATGGCAAGGCCAGTTCTTCTGTTCTTGATATACACTGAAGACATTTGGGTTTGAGATCAAAAGATGGATATGTGACGATGGACCAAATTTTCAGCTTTCGTTTCCTGATATTTCACACATAACACATAGATGTGTTAAATAGCTTAAAACATGGCACTTTTTTTTTAACCCACCCATCTTTCAAGTGATTAAAAATATTGGAACATATGACTGACAGGTGTATCGTGTTGCCCAGGTGTGCCCTGTTAGATTGATTTTTTAAAACTGTTAATAGCTCTGAATGTCTACTCTTGGTTTGAGTAGTTTCAGCGGTGAAGACTCCATTTATTAAAAAAAAAAAAAAAAGTTAAACCAACATGAAGACCAGAGAATTGACAATGGGAGAAAAGCCATTTTGAAGTTGAGAAAAGAGGGGAGATCAATCAGAACCAAGGCACAAGCATTGGGCATAGCCAGTACAGCATATCTAGATGTAAATATAAGGAAATGAAAGCTGAAATAATGATATATCACCTCATATTCATCTTTTGATCTCAAACTCAAATGTCTTCAGTGTATAGCAAAAGCAATTGAATTGACCTTGCTGTTGCAATACTTTTCCAGGGGATGGTATTTTACAGGGTAAATATAGTCAAAAGAAACTTACTTAAAACAATGTTATAACACTGCTTTAGATAAAACAATAAATGATTGGTACTATCCAGCCCAAAACTGGGGAAGGTATATGGTCTCTGCTACACCTTTAGTGATTGTGAATTTAATATTTAAGTTATTGTCAATTAAACTAGCCTAAAGTTGTACCAGCATATTTGATAACGCCATGTGGCTGGCAATTCAGTAAGTTGTAGTGTGGATACAGTATGCAGGAATCCCACTGGCCTTGCATATGTAATCTACTTTTAGATTAGATTTACCATGCTGCGTTGTAAACTTTATTCCTTGTTGCCTTTAACAGGAACGCAGAGATCAAATTGCTATACTGGAAGTGATCAATAATGGAAAAAGCATCACTGAAGCTAAGGTGGACATTGATGTGGCCTGGCAGTGTATTGAGTACTATGCTGGAATTGCTCCCACACTAGCAGGTATATTCAGCTGTAACTTGTTAAACCACTAATGCATTTCTTTATAATAGAGTATTCAGAACATATCTCCTGGACCAAAATAATGCATTTGAAAATACAAGAAAATTTGTCCATAGTTGAGTAATAAAGATTTGTGTGTGCATGTGTATCAGGCCAGCATATTCAGCTTCCCGGAGGCTCTTTTGCCTACACTCGTAGAGAGCCACTGGGTGTGTGTGTGGGAATTGGAGCCTGGAACTATCCTTTCCAGATTGCTGCATGGAAATCAGCCCCAGCGCTAGCATGTGGTATGTGAATAATGTTACATGTTAGTTACTATAGACTACTGCAGTATATCCATTTCAAAATTGTGCTAGGTAATATAAGACTCCACTGTGCTTGCCCTTGTTGAACACTGTTTGGCTGGGACTGACTTTCTCTCTGTTGCATGTTCACTTGCACAGGTAATGCCATGGTGTTTAAACCATCTCCCATGACTCCAGTGACAGCAGTCATTTTGGCAGAGATCTATAAAGAAGCTGGCGTGCCAGATGGGCTATTTAATGTGGTGCAGGGAGCAGCTGAGACTGGATCACTGCTGTGCCACCACCCCATGGTAGCCAAAGTGTCCTTCACTGGTAGTGTGCCTACTGGCAAGAAGGTAACAAAGCTAGAAGGTTTTATTTATGGAAAAGATTTTGGGGTTCTGTTTTGGTCTGCCTCTGCAGTAATTAGGAAGAAGATCACATGCTGAAGTAGTTACTGATCATTATCCCTAGGGCAGCAACATTCAGTCAACATAATCGGTTATGGTGATTATGAAAAATAATCTGTGTTTTTTTCACATTTAACACATTGTTTATTTAACAGGTTTACTTATATAGGCCCCTGTTTCTGGGTAGAATGTAATGTTCTGATGCACCACATAGCACTGTGCACATAACTGTTTTCAGGTGGCCCAGTTGTCACATAAACATAAAATTAAACAAATTAATAATATAAACAGTATTTTAAAAACACTGTTAAAAAAAACAGAATGACTGGTTCCAGTTGCATTATATAGGATTCTTGCTTGGGTAAAAGTAGCCATCAAAGTTTTAATGTGCTGACTTTATGTGAACTGAAGAGTGACCGATTGAGAGTGATATGCTTATAACATATTAAGGTGAGTCGTGCTGTCTTCTTTCCATGCACATCTGCAACACCATGGATTAACTTGAATGACGGCAGTATCAAGAACAGTCAAAAAAGCAACGGTAGTTTCACTAGTGGTCACTAATACATTGCTAGTTTCATTCAAAAAAGGAAAAACATGATACAGTGCAACATACGGAAAGTGGAGATGCCTTTCATAGCAGCACAGCGATGATGCACAAACATTTAAAACGAAAACACTCAGAAACCTGCTTGATATACAATGCAGTTGATGTTATAGCCTCATATTACATTTCATTGAAGGAACTTGATTTTTTTTTTTTTTTTTTTTGTGGTAGTAAAATATGTGCAGTAATGTCACAGTTTAATAAGCCTGTTTAATTTTGGCTTGTTAAGATTAATGATGAGGCATATACAAATTAATATAAATTTCATATTAAATTCCTTATTTGTAATTTAAATGGGTTTTTACTTGTTGGGAACAGGGAATAATCATTAGATTAGCCTCAGAGGAAAAAGTCAGTAACAAGATGTGTCCTAACCCTAATCCCCAGTAAAAGTTGTTTCTCATAGTTTTTTTTTTTACATTAAATTAATGAACAAATCTGTACACAAACATGATTTTGCCAAATGATTTGTTTCAACCCCTCATTTATAAGCAATATTTAATATGATTCATTTTTTGTCATTTAACTCACATGAATAATCAACTTGCATATCCAGGGAGATCCTTTACATTTTATCTACTGCAGCACAAGTGATTCAACCCAGGAGCTTTTACTATGTATGCTTGCTAAGAGATGTATCAGTTGTTAAAACGTTGGATCTTTAGAGAAGTTTGAATTTCATTGAACGATAATCTCATATTTGTTGGAAACATCTACTGAAAAACCTATAAAGTCAAATAAGAAATTTTAAAGAATTAAAGGTATAATTAAAGTTCAGTGGAATAACTAACTGAGATATTCACTGAGTGAACATGGCCTGAAATCTTTAAATGGTGTTTATGTGGAAATAGTATGTAGTCGATTTGAGATAAAGCATATATAATCACTAGAGGGTATGTATCTTTAGGGTATCATTATGGAATATTAAATTGCATGCTGTATTCCTTTGTCTGTAAGGTCATGGAAATGTCAGCAAAAGGCGTGAAGCAGGTGACACTGGAGTTGGGAGGAAAGTCACCACTTATCATCTTTAAGGACTGTGAGCTGGAGAATGCTGTCAGAGGGGCTCTAATGGCTAACTTCCTTACCCAGGGAGAGGTAACTAGGAATTAATATCAGCTTGCCTTAATGTCTAACTTATCATGTGATCGCATTTGGGGTTATCTTGGTTAAAATACACTATATGGCCAAATGTTTGTTTACACCTGACCATCACACCCATATGTGGTTCTTCCCCAAACTGTCACCACAAAATGCACACAATTGTATAGGATATCTTTGTTGCTGTAGCATTACAATTTTCCTTTTCTGAAACTAAGAGGCCCAAACATGTTCCAACATGACAGTGGCCCTGTGCACAAAGCAAGATCCATGAAGACATGGTTTGCCAAGGTTGGAGTGGAAGAACTCGAGTGGCCTGCACAGAGCTCTAACCTCAACCCCACTGAACACCTTTGGAATGAATAGGAACACTGGCTGTGCCCCAGGTCTCCTCGTGAAATGTCACTTCGCCTGATCTCACTAATGCTCTTGCGGCTGAATAGGCAAATCCCTACAGCCACACACCAAAATCTACTGGAAATCCTTCCCAGAAGAGTGGTAGTTATTATAACACAAAAGGGGGACTACATCTGGAATAGGATATTCAAAAAGCACATATGGGTGTGGTGGTCAGGTGCCCACAAACTTTTGGCCATATAGTGTAGGTTGTTTACCAGTTATTAATGAGAATCTAGTAAGTCCCAAATTGCCCTTTTTCAGTTGTTCCTGTTGTCATGTTTTTATGAATGACAATAAATAAGTACAGACACTGCAGGTGTCATAACAGTGTTCTGGCTGACGCAGGTGTGTTGCAATGGGACACGGGTCTTCGTGCAGAGGGATATTATGAAGCCATTTGTAGAGGACGTTGTGAAGAGGACCAAAGCTATCGCTGTTGGAGATCCTTTACTAGATGGGACACGGATGGGTTCTCTGATTAGCAAACCCCACATGGAGAAAGTGCTTGGCTTTATTAAACAAGCTAAGGAACAGGTACTACTGCACATCAACTCATCAAGTCTTTTTAATAATGATAATACATATATGTGAAAAAGACAGTAGAACACCTCACTGAGTGTGGTATATGAATCTGAATGTCTGCTCAATATAATTTGACTTGTCAGTGACTTGGTACATCTAATTTTTCTACTACAAAAAGCAAATGTTTAGAGAGACGACTTTTTAAAAATCACCCCCTTTTCAGCCCCTTTAGATTAATGTTAGCATGTAACATCATTATAAATGTTTCAATTTTGTTTATGTTTAAGATTTACACAGCAAGTTGGTTTGAACCTACTATGAAGTTATTCAACATGTTACTATCAGTGTACAGCACACACAACTGATGGGGCTCTGATTATGTAGAAATTATGTATATTAGAGCATATTAGAGCATCTGATTGATACTATACATAAAATCAAATAGAATGAACTGTGCATTAATATGTCTGATCAATAATAAAATAGAAATCTAATGAGAACAGGCGACTGTACACGGTGGTGATTGTAACAATATAGAAAATTTGAAATGTAGCTTGAATGACTCGCGTCTTGTTTTAGGGAGCTACGGTGCTATGTGGTGGAGAACCATTTGTTTCCAGTGACCCCAAACTGAAAGGAGGCTACTTCTTGTCCCCTTGTGTACTGGGTAAGTAGTGTTTTTATTTGTTTTGTTGTGACTGGCTTGGCTTCTAGTTTACAGCACTAACCTTTGTGCGTGTTGCTGGCCAGTGAGGTTGGTTCCATTTTCATGCCTTAAAAGTAGTAACATTGACCACAACAAGATGCAGATTTTGTATTTTATGCATGTATTTGTCTACCACCAATGATGCTGCACAATGCATCTTTTCCTTCATGCTTTGTACACTTATTCTGTTCTGAAAATATTTTAGATGTACTGGTATTTCACACTCTAGAGGCATATATTTCTGTCTAAACCTTATAAGAAAATATGAACAGTCAGACACTGGGAATTTACTCAAGTGTTTGTCTGTTTTTGTCCTTTATAATAATCCCCACTACAGTGAAAAAGCAATTATTCTCCATTGCCATTCATATAACTAATGTTTCATTTAATGTTTTTTTTTTTTTAATTATCCACTGCCGATTAGCATGAGAAGAGTCATTGGCTTTTTTCACATTATAAGCATGAAACCAAGGGCCCTAATTTAATATAAAATAAGCTTTCCAGCAATACACAAGTGAATGCTTGATTTCTTTTATATGTTGCTCCATTCGTAGATAACTGCAGGGATGACATGACCTGTGTGAAAGAGGAAATCTTTGGGCCCGTGATGTCCATTTTGCCATTTGACACAGAAGAGGAGGTTTTGCAAAGAGCCAACAACACAACTTTTGGTCTGGCATCTGGTGTCTTTACCAGGTAAAGTCTTGCACCAGTGTCACCTTCAGATGTCAGCATGATCTATGTAAGAAAATATTTTTTTATGTAACCTTCTCTTCTACATTTCAACATTTTGTCTCACATGCATATAGGGATATTTCTCGAGCCCACAGAGTGGCTGAAAACCTTCAAGCAGGAACGTGCTTCATCAATAATTATAATGTGAGTCCAGTGGAGGTCCCATTTGGAGGCTACAAGATGTCAGGTATAGCTGCTGGGAGTTAATTTTACTTTCATTAATTTTTACCATAACAATGGCAATGGACAATGGTCTCTTTGCAAACAAATCTTCACATTCACATTTCCTGACTGTATACGCAGACACTTCTTAAACTGTTTGTTTTGATTCATGTAAATTGCAGCCATGAGACTCAGCAGATAACTTTTTTTTTCTTCTCTCCAGGTTTTGGCAGAGAGAATGGAATGGTGACCATTGAGTATTACTCCCAGCTGAAAACTGTTGTGGTGGAAATGGGAGATGTCGAAAATTACTTTTAAAAGACCATGTTGTCTTCCTGCAGTGTGACAGTCCTGCCATTCAACAATAAAGCTGTGCTGATGTTTAGTAAATATGAACCTATAGGTGATTAGTATAGTAAACTTATACCTGACCATCCAGTTTCAAATGTGTCAAATAGTTCTGAGCCAAAACCTAAACCTAACCCATCACTAAACAAGTGCCTAACATCACTAACAAGTGCCTAATACACTAGGTTCATATTTGCATTTAAGATTATCTTAATCCATTTCTACACTACATCATTTAAGCAATATTTGTAGCAAGTTCATTTTCATGTTCAGGGTAGGGAACTGCTGTGAAAGTACTCTCCACTTGTGTAAACGGTTTGTTGTGGAATGTCACCTCTTTTTTAACTAAAAATGAACACATTTCTCTTCTTTGGAATTAAATGTGGAAATGTTACAGTTTTGTGTATTTCACTTACATTAATATATACACCTCAAACTTCTAGAACTCGGGCATAAGGCTTTAGACTGATGAAGACAACACTTGCAGAAAAGAAGAATTGAGAAAATTCAAAAGATAGCCATCTCCAGCTGGTCACCCTGCTTAGAAAAGGGCACCTGTGTGTTTCATATACAGTGAAAATTATCAAGAAAATTCTTCAGTGTCCAACCATACAGACACTGGTCATGTGATTGCATCATGGGTTTACCAGGCCTCCATACAATGACACGTAATTGCAATACAACACAGTGATATTTACCAAGTCTCCATAACTACAGTAAAAACTAAGCAAAATAGTAACATAAATATAAAGGCGGATACAGGATGTTGCAGAGTTACTTTACTAAGTTACTTTAGGTTTACACAGTGTTATGAAAACAAACAAAATGTATAAACTGCAATATGTGATATTCTGAGCTTAAAAAATACAGGGACATTTTATAGTATCATTAAAATATTTTTTTTAACACAAAAAGCTTTCAAGTATAGCATTTGATCTTCAAAACACTGGTTTCAAAATTATTGCCCACCCCTCCTTAATATTTTGTGACTCTGCCCTGGAAAGAGTAGCAGCACTTATTTATTTATCTATCTATCTATCTATCTTTAATGTCTAATACAGTTAGAGACACTTGTGGAGGGATCTTGGTCCACTATTCCATGCAGCTGCATTTTGTGAAGGGCGTCTTTCTTGCAACACTTCCAACACCAACAGCTGGTGCTTCTGAAAGTTGCATTTAACAGTTGATTTTGAAAATTGACAATTGATTTTGAAAATTGAAGAATAAGCTAAACTCTAAAACTGATCTTTCTAATTTTTTTCTCTGGCAAATTTCAACCTGTTTCATGCATTTTGTTATAGCCTAATTGTGCTTAATGATATTTTTAACTGCTTATGTATTTTTATATCCATTATCTGATTTGTGCAGGTCAACAACTATCAGTCTCTACTGTATTCTTTGATTATGACGAATGAAAAAAAAAAAAGAAAATTCATTCATATATTAAATAAAAAACACTCAAACACAAACCACTATTATTTTAAAAAGAAGTTCTAATGAGAATGATTTGTGTTAGAACAGAGATAATTTTTTTTCGTAGTGTTTGTGTGGAAATTTTTTTTTATTATTGCGCCTAACGTTTATTTTCTACAATCAGTTGTCCTCGTTTTTCTATAACTTTGTCTATAACTTTCAAGAGAGACCAGTGAAAGCCCCGCGGAAACACGGGTGCAAGTAATACGTTCCGCCCTGATTAGGAAGAAGAGATATTAATGTACGTGACTAGCAGTTTCTAATAACTGAATTCGTATGAGAAACACTAATAAGTGCGACCCTACCTTGTGTAAAAAAGACCTTTGAAACCTTTGTAACTTCCGGTTTGCTGTCACTCCGAAACGGAATTCGCCCCGAACGCACCAGCGCAATGACGTCACCAACTCGGTTCAGTCCTGTGAATATTTGGTCGGTTAGGGCAAAACCGAAAGCAAGCTCTGCTGAGCTACTGATGTAGGAGTAAATGGACTTGGTGAGTATATAATATTTTTTTACAAATCACTTTGTCTAGTTTTGATCATATCTGATAATTTGGATTCATTAAACGCGCCTAAGTAGAACCAAATTAACTGTCAAGTAACCTAGCTATAGCTAGCTCGGGTACATTAGCTGCAAGTGTTAGCAAAGTTTGCACAACATTACATTATCGATGGCAGTGAGACTGAATTAGTGAACCATACACAATATTTACACAATACGTATTCTTAGTAATCTTTGTTAATGATATAAATGGACCCAAATCAGTTAAGATCAAGATTCATGGCACAGGATTTTCATGGCATTAGTGTCGTTATATTTAAAATATTAATTATTTAAAATCTAGTAAGTTCAGTAAGCTTTATTTATGCACTGTCCTCAGTAACCTCACTGCTTAGTGGCTGTTTATTGTCTCAGCCATGGCACAGTTAATGGTAACACTTTGCTTTTCATGGCTATGTTTGTATTTGTTTTTTATAACAGCAACTTCACAGATTTACACTGAATTGAGACTTCTCTCTTAGACAGCTGGATAGTGGCAAAAATGAATGGTAATTACATGTGCATTTTTCTCCTTTTCCTTATCATCATAATCATCACTAGGCTTTCACCACACCATCTACTCATTTTTACTTCCATTTCCTATGTGTGTGTCATTTCTTCATTCAGCATGTCCCCTTTTTTGCAGATGGTATATATAACATTTAAGCCACATAAGTCTAGATCTAGATTGTAATCTAAGGTGCTCTTAGTCTACTAGTTCTAGATAAAATATGAAGATACAAACTCAGATTATACATGAAGTATGAATCAGCAGCTGTTTATCCAAGTGTCTCCATATTTATTTATTAATAAGAATATATCCAATTGATGGATTTTATTTATTACAGCTTCTACTGATTTTTATTCTCCCATTTAAGAGTTATGTCTATTTGTAAGACTGTTTACACACAGACAACCATAAAATAAGATAGTCTTAACATGTGCAAACTCTTCTAGTACTGTTGAGGACTAGGGAGATTTTTTTCCCCCACTGTCTATCAGGGAGTTTAAGAACTGCCTCAGGACTTATTTTTGTTTAATGAAGTTGTCAACATATGGTTGATCTGTGTTTGCATTTGTAAATAATGAACCAACTGATTAAAACTTATTGAACTTTTTATATAGAAGGGGATACGAACCAGCCTATGGACGATGACATAAGACAGCATAATCTGCCAAAGAAAAGCAGCAAAGGTACCTAGCATTTATTTATTACTAAATACTCTAGGCTGAAACGAGTTTAACAAATTTAGGATTTAAAATCTTTAATAGGTTCTAAAGTAGCATCCCTGGAGGATTAGTGGTTAGGCCACAGCACTCTCACTGCTGCGGCCGCGCTTCAATTCCACAGTGCACTTTCAGTGCCGGTCTCAAGCCCAGATAAAATTGGGGAGGGTTGCATCAGGAAGGGCATCCGGCATAAAAACTGTGGCAAATCAAATATGCAGACCAATGATCCTCTGTGTTGACCCCTAACGGAAGCTGCCGAAAGAGGAACAACAACAATAGGTTCTCAAGTACTTTTGCCAGTCATGTCTGGTTTATCCCAGCTCCCATTGCATTATTGTCTATTGAATTAAATTGTGAATCATTGCATTTGTATTTACATTCTTTCACTTCACTTAAGCTTGTTACCTTTCTTTTAATATCCAGTAGTGATATTAACAATTTAATTATATCTGTCCATTTGATAGGTGAAGATGCAGACAGTAGTAATTCTGAAGAAGAAGAACAAGAAGAGTGTTACACAGATAATGGTGATTAAAATAGTGGGATTTTTCTGTTCCATTTGCATTTATTTAATCCACCACACCTTCAGTAACATTACAGCTAGAAAAATGGATATACAAATGTATTACCGTCATTTTGCACCCTTCTTTAAAATGTGCTGTCTACTATATCAAGGCATAGATGAAAGAAGTCAGGATGAGGACTGTGGTGTTGCTTCTTCAGAAATAAACCAGAGAGCGAAGATCTCCCAAAAGAAACATGTTAAACGTATGTACTATTGAATCTATTATGTTATTGAACGTGTGTGAGTTTGTTTGTTTGTTTGTTTGTTAATAAGCTCCATTATTTATGATAACCTGTCATCCTGAATGTTTGATAGAGGCATCTAAGCCCTATAACCAGTTAGCTACTGAATGCTCTGTGTGGTCATTCACAGTCAGGCAGGATTTGTGTATATGATGAAGGTAGTGATGGAGGATAGAATTAATTTTACTCAGTGGACTAGGCAGGCTAGAGCCAGCACTGGTTGCAGTTTGTCCTGATTTGTAGATAACATCTACGTGCTTTTCCAGAAAGGCTGTTTTCACACAGTGTATGTATAACCATCAGAAGCTGTAGTCCTAATACATTTCCAGTTATTGGAGTTTTATTGTTCTGTCCTTGAATCCATTCTTGAAATAATAACCTCATGTTGCATTTTTAATGCAGGACTGGACACTGAGGAACCTGAGGACACTGACACAAGAGTGCATAACATACAGAAAGAGAGTAAGAAAGGTGTCTAACTTGTGCATAATGAATTACTGAATATAGGGTGTCTACACATATTACATTACTAAAATGAAAGAGATTGCAAACAGTGATATAGATTTTGAATACATTTTAATTGATAGATACAGCTGGAGTAAGTGGTCAGTCTGATGCAGAACGAGAGGACCTTGACACATCAGATGGGAAGTGCATCAAAGGCAAGAATGAAAACAATGAAGTGCCACATGCGGGGGAGGACCTAAGAAAGAGGAGGTTCAATAAGAAACAAGAAATAGGTATAATGTACTGCAGTGTATTATTGATTCAGCTATAATATTAACACCACCTGTCTAATATTGTGTAGGTCTCTTGTGCTGCCAAAACAGCTCTGACCTGTGGAGGCGTGGACTCCACAAGACCTCTGAAGGTGTCCTGTGGTATCTGGCACCAAGATGTTAGCAGCAGATCCTTTAAGTCCCATAGGTTGCGAGGTAGGGCCTCCATGGATCAGACTTGTTTGTCCAGCACATCCCACAGATGCTAAATTGGATTGAGATTGGGGGAATTTGGAGGCCAAGTCAACACCTTGAACTCTTTGTCATGTTCCTCAAACCATTCCTGAACAGTTTTTGCAGTGTGGCAGGGCGCATTATACTTCTGAAAGAGGCCACTTCCATTAGGGAATACTGTTGCCATGAAGGGGTGTACATGGTCTGCAACAATGTTTAGGTAGGTGGTACGTGTCAAAGTAACATTCACATGAATGCCAGGACCCAAGATTTCCCAGCAAAACATTGCCCAGAGCATCACACTGCCTCTGCTGGCTTGGCTTCTTCCCATAGTACATCCTGGTACCCTCTCTTCCCCAAGTAAGTCATATACACGCACTCAGCCGTCCACAAGAAGTAAAAGAAAAGGTGATTCCTCAGACCAGGCCACCTTCTTCCATCGCTCCATGGTCCAGTTCTGATGCTCATCTGTCCATTGTAGTCGCTTTTGGCGGTGGACAGGGGTCAACATGGGCACTCTGACCGGTCTGTGGCTACACAGCTCCATATGCAGCAAGCTGTGATGCACTGTGTGTTCTGACACCTTTCTATCATAGCCAGCATTAACTTTTTCAGCAATTCATGCTACAGTGGCTCTTCTGTAGGATCAGACCAGACGGAGTAGACTTCACTCCCCACGTGCATGAATGAGCCTTGGGCACCCATGACCCTGTTCAACAGTTGTCCTTCCTTGAAACACTTTTAGTAGATACTAACCACTGCATACCAGGAACACCCCACAAGACCTGCCATTTTGGAGACACTCTGACCCAGTTGTCTAGCCATCTCAATTTGGCCCTTGTCAAAGTCTCTCAGATCCTTACGTTTGCCCATTTCTCCTGCTTCCAACGCATTGTCTTTGAGAAATGACTGTTCACTTGCTGCCTAATATATCCCACCCCTTGACAGGTGCTATTGAAATCAATGTTATTCACTTCACCTGTCAGTGGTTTTCACTGATCAGTGTATATGTGTGTGTGTGTGTGTGTGTGTGTGTGTGTGTGTCTGTCTGTCTGTCTGTCTGTCTGTCTGTCTGATAACATCGTTTCACCTCTTCTTCTACTTAACATGAATGCAGTATTTGAAAAAAAAATTATATATTTTTTTTTAAATAAATATTTTGTTATCACGCATGATAGATGGTTGATTAAGACTTGTGTTTTGTGCTACAGCACATCTGGGTGAAGGTGACAGTCGTGGTCATGCTGAAACAAAAAGGAGCCCAGTTGCTGCTGATACTTCCAGTAAGTATTGTTTTTGAAATGGTCTTATATGGTCAGTAGCTTGCCTTAAGAAAACAACAGTTGCTATGCAAATATGCAGAAATAACATTGTTATTTTTTAATATAGCATTGTTTTCTCTTACACACAGGGTGGTACATATTACTTCCGATATTACTTTTTCTGCTTGTTGTTGCTGTTGCGGTTTTGTGGTTTCTGAGAACCCCATCTCCATCCCTGCAAAAAGAGTTTAACTTGCTGGAGGTGTTCTCTCAAGAAATGGACAAGGTTCAAGCCAGTTTCCCCAGCCAGCACCGTGAACTATGGAGGAGAAGCAGGATCCACCTCCAGAAACATCTCAATCTGACCAATCCAACTGAACCAGTGAGTCTCATCTTAACTTCTGGTCGTGGGGCCGAGAAGACTCTGGGCTGTCTGGCTCAACAGTTAGCTGCAGCATTTTCTAACGCTCTCAACTCCTCAGTCCTGGGTATTTATGGAACCACTAAAAGTGCACAAGACAGCGACCTGGTTAAGTTGGACATTGATCTAACGTTGAAAAAGGCCTTTGAAGGCGGCACACAGGCAGCCGTTATTCACCGTTTTGAAGAGCTTCCTCCTGGATCTACACTCATCTTCTACCGCTACTGTGATCATGAGAATTCTGCTTTTAAGAAAGTCTTTTTGGTTTTCACTGTCATGCTACAGGAAGAGATGGATTTCCCACCTAATGTCAATCTGGGAATGGTGGAGGAGGTAGTGCAAGAGTATTTAAAAGAGAAGTTTGTCTCCTCTGACAGGATGGCTAAGTTTAACCAGATGGATTTAGACAAGCTAAGTGGGCTGTGGAGTAGAATCTCCCATCTCATCCTACCGGTAGCTGCAGAGCAGAAGATTGAACAGCACGGCTGTCAAACATAAAGGTGACTTTCTGTGAACTGAACTGGAGGCTTATAGTTAATGTACAGAAGTGGTAGGGGAAATTTACAGGGATCTACTGATTCATAGTTTCAAAGTGTGTGTGTGTGTGTGTGTGTGTGTGTGAGTGTGTGACTGATAATACTTGAATTAAAATATGCCTTAAGGTGACAGATTAAAGTTTTATAGCTTTGAGCTTTAAGGTTGAGGAATTTTTTAATGAATCATTAGAAAATATGTCATTTGAAATATTGCAATGGATCTGGCTAGTTTAATCATTTCTGGCTTCTGACTACATTTTTCTACACAGCTCTTTTAACCTGAAAGGCGATTCAGAAGGCATAAGAAGTGTTAGGAGCATGTGGAAGGCTAATCAATGTTTCATTGCAGTTGCACTTCACCTTGCAGGCAGCAACGAGCTCAACAAATTACAAACTGCTCCTATGTGGGAAGAAATGGCACTGTAAATGGACTATTATTCATTGAAAATGTTTGGAGCAGTTAGCTGTCTTAATATATAAAATAACATGACTTGATTTGAAATAAAAGAATAAACATTTTAATTGTTTAATTTCACTTGATTGTTGATTTTGTTTCTGCAGGGTAAATTAATAAATGCAACGTTTGTATTTTACAATATATGCCTCAAATTTCTAAATAAATTATATGTATGTGATTGTTTTGGATATTTGGTTGATGGTTGATGACCATAGAATCATTTTCATACCAAAACTCCTACTGTTACAGCAATGCAACAAGTTTGATTAATTTCTAAAATACAATGCATAAAATATAAGTGAAGAAGGCAAAAGTAGCATCCATCTCCAATGTCATTCCAACAGCAGAAGCTGTTTTATAAAAATGATTGTATTTTTGTTCAAGAAATCTTATTTTATCCTTGTATAAATAAATGTATAAATAAACCCATGTCTGGATTCATTTAGGAATAAGCTGTGTTTAATATGACGGTTTTTCACAGCTGTGAAAAGCTCTTTATTCGTTAACTGGTTGTGAGGTTGATGCTTGATTTTTTTTCACCTCCTTTACTCAATTTTGGATTTAACCACTAAAGTATAGGAACTGAAGAATCTGAGTAATCCTAAGGTATCTGTGTCCATAAGCAAATGACATGGAACCATATGAGTGGTTCTCAAAATGAGGTGTGTGATTGTTTTTTTTATATGGTTACAATGGAAATCACAACCCACCTTTATCATAGTCGGTATATTTATTATTGAGTTATTATAGTTAGTCTGTTCAGTCTAATCGGTGAATAATTGAAAAAACGAATAGATCTATAAATAATGCAGCTTAGACATACAGTCCCCTCCAAAAGTATTGGAACAGCAAGATCAATTCTTTTGTTTATGCTATACACATATTTCAAATGTTCATAGTTCAAAACTCCAAGGGTTGCTAACAACGATTCCTCTATTGCTCATATCCCTGCTATGTGATAAGAGTATAAAGCAAGTCTCTTGGCAGACTAAAACACACACACACGAAAATTGCTTCTTCTCTTGTGAGCATAAAACAACATTTGAACAGATATAGTTCACAACATGAAAAAGATACACAAAAATCACCACACTGTACAGTATACACTGGCCCAGTATGTGGTACGGGTGCATTGTGTAGTGTACAGTACACAGTATACACTGGCCCCGTGTGTAGTATGTAATATACAGTGTATACTGGTGCAGTATGTAGTATACAGTATATACCAGTTCAGTATTTAGTATACTGGCCCAGTGTGTAGTATACAGTATACACCAGTGCAGTATGTAGTATACTGACCCAGTGTGTAGTATACGGTATACACCAGTTCAGTATTTAGTATACTGGCCCAGTGTGTAGTATACGGTATATACCAGTTCAGTATTTAGTATACTGACCCAGTGTGTAAGTATACGGTATAC
Organism: Pangasius djambal; assembly: GCA_022985145.1. Taxonomy (NCBI): domain Eukaryota; kingdom Metazoa; phylum Chordata; class Actinopteri; order Siluriformes; family Pangasiidae; genus Pangasius; species Pangasius djambal. The sequence continues at coordinate 10,850,210 of CM040982.1, read as the reverse complement.
ACCAGTGCAGTATGTAGTATACTGGCCCAGTGTGTAGTATACGGTATATACCAGTTCAGTATTTAGTATACTGGCCCAGTGTGTAGTATACGGTATATACCAGTTCAGTATTTAGTATACTGGCCCAGTGTGTAGTATACGGTATATACCAGTTCAGTATTTAGTATACTGGCCCAGTGTGTAGTATACGGTATATACCAGTTCAGTATTTAGTATACTGACCCAGTGTGTAAGTATACGGTATATACCGTGCAGTATGTAGTATACTGGCCCAGTGTGTAGTATACGGTATACACCAGTTCAGTATGTAGTATACTGGCCCAGTGTGTAAGTATACGGTATATACCAGTGCAGTATGTAGTATACTGGCCCAGTGTG
>CM040982.1:10818973-10849732 GCA_022985145.1 Pangasius djambal | reverse complement strand
CCCAGTGTGTAAGTATACGGTATATACCAGTGCAGTATGTAGTATACTGGCCCAGTGTGTAGTATACGGTATACACCAGTGCAGTATGTAGTATACTGGCCCAGTGTGTAGTATACGGTATATACCAGTGCAGTATGTAGTATACTGGCCCAGTGTGTAAGTATACGGTATATACCAGTTCAGTATGTAGTATACTGGCCCAGTGTGTAGTATACGGTATATACCAGTTCAGTATGTAGTATACTGGCCCAGTGTGTAAGTATACGGTATATACCAGTGCAGTATGTAGTATACTGGCCCAGTGTGTAGTATACGGTATACACCAGTGCAGTATGTAGTATACTGGCCCAGTGTGTAGTATACGGTATACACCAGTTCAGTACGTAGTATACTGGCCCAGTGTGTAGTATACGGTATACACCAGTGCAGTATGTAGTATACTGGCCCAGTGTGTAGTATACAGTATACACCAGTGCAGTATGTAGTATACAGTGTATACCAGTGCAGTATGTAGTATACACTTCCCCAGTATGTAGTATACAGTGTATACTACAGCAGTATGTAGTATACAGTGTATACTAGTGCAGTAAATAGTATGTACTGTAGTACTCACATCTCTGCGCTCTCGTGTCTGACGCAAGTTGTTTCCGGAAATGAGTGGTGTTCACGCAAATGTGTCCCCCAGAAAACATTTCTCACTTCCCTTTTACCACTAGTTAGTTGTGTCGGATGGAATTAAAGTTTTATTAAAAGTGGTCTGATTTCATGTGACTCAAATGGATCGCGTCGATTCGGAAAGTGGCAGTGCTGACTTGAGAAGACGCACCAGACAGCTGCGGAATAAAGGTTTGTCCGTACAGATTTTAAACCAAATTATCATGGTTGACCGTTAGCTTTTTAGCTTGCTTGTAGTTTGTGCATGGACCTGAACTTTATGTATGGACTTAATTTATGTAAGATGACTAATGGCGGCTCTGTTACTTATTAAAGTGATGGCTTTGGTGAATATGTGGATGGGACGGTTGGTCTTTAGAGATTTAACAGTATGTTTGCGATCAGAAAGCAATATGAAAGGGCTCGGCGAATAATACACTACTGCGGTTACTTTCGTTTTGCGTTTGCTCGCAGTAGCTTAAGCCAAACTTGTACAGATGAAGAAAAAAAGCCCAGGGCGCAGTTTGTGTAGCGAAGCCTAGCGGGTATTATTGATTAAACTGAGTAAATAGACACTTGCGAAGAATAAAGAGTAGTTGTTTTTGTGTTTAGGAGTCTTTGCGATTGATCTGCGACCGAGAGGAGCGCTGAAGAGGAAGAGAGACCTCACAGCTGTTACCACCAATGAAGAGAGTGGCACGGATGAAGGTAGACATGAGCCAAAAGCTTGTAGATTCATTTTCCTTAATCTGTGCTTGCTACTTTGTAGGTATACAAGTAAGTTTCTTACTATAGTTGCTATTCACATGCCAGCCTTCTAACCCATCCCATAAGGTAAAGCGACCATCATGTCACTGCTGACACATATTCTATACTTATATTCTAAGAAAATAAACATCATATTTGTTACAATTATTGGTCCTCTCTTATGGCCATGTCAGAAACATGATTCTATGGTCACTGGACCATTTTTGTGTGGATTTGGACATTTGCTTTGGGACATTGTCCAGCTGAAAGCTCCATCCACAACCCAGTTGTATAAGCAGGCAGATTGTTACTCTCCTTTCAGGGGGCTATGATGCCACATATCCTAACACAGTTCCCAGGCCCTTTGGAATAAAAACAGTCCCATAACATCACAGATGTTTACTATACTTAACAGTGCGGATTAGGTTCTTTTTGTATAACCATCCTTCTTCTTATATCAAATGCACATTTAATGTTTCCAAAAAAGTTCTGTTTTTCTCTCATGTGACCATAGAACCCAATTCTAGCCAAAGAACATCAAGTACAGAAAGGCTAGAATGTCTAGAATGATATACCTGATTATAGGATATCATTCTAGCCAAGTATGTCATTTTGCAAAATCCAGGTGCTTACATTTGTGATAAGATGAAAGAGAAAGCTTTTCTTCTGGCACAACTTTGAGAAGAATAGTTTGTTGACATGGAGGTGGTGTCTGATTGTAGATTTGGATACTTGGTGATACCTAAATGCTACCATTTTCTGCAAATCATCTAACAGTCATCCACAGAGAAATCTTTGCCACGCTAACCATCATCCTCACTGTGTGTGGGGGCAAAATACACTTGATACTCTTCCAGGCAGGTTCCTTACAGCTCTGGTCAGTGGATATTGGCATTTTCAGGCATTTTATAGACATTGCCTGATTTGCAAAGGGCAACACACTTTTGTCTCTTTTGATTTGTGTATTTTATAAAATGTTGATGAATGACTAAGGGAATTTGGCCTTTTGTGCGTTGTACCCTAGTAAAACAGGAAGTAATGGATGATGGCTAAGTCTGAAGAATGTCTAGGGTTGCCAGTAAAAAAGATTTTTTTTGACAAGGATTTTTAAAAAAGTATTTAAATAAATTGACTTCATTGAAAGGCTAATTGACCTCAAAGACATTTTTCCTAAACCCTTTTTTTTTTTTTTTTTTTTTTTTTTTTATAAACAACTGTTTACCAATGGTAACAATAAATCTGGAGTTGACTGTATATAATAAGTTAGATTTCTCTTAGTGAGTGCATGTACTACATTACATATATTAAATATACAGTATTTCAAATGAATATTTCAAACAGGATCTCCTGACAAGATCTCAAAGCTTCAGATTGCAAAGGATGCAGGAGACGGACATGAGAATGGGGACCAAAATAATACAGTGGAAATGGATGTGGAGGAACATGAAGATCAGAACCAAGACATGAGTTCAGAGGATGAAAGGGAAAATTGTGAGACGGTCATGAAGAGTGAGACTTTTAATACCCTTTTATATTAAAATTGAGTTAAATCATTCAGAAACCTGTTGGAGAGTTATTGAGAGGTAGGGATCAAACTTACTGTCTCTGTGTCTGTACCAGCAAAACCTCTCATCCAGGAGAAAAGGGTCACCAGAACACTGCGTGTGGGGAATCTGGAAACAGAGGAGATGAGGGCATTCTTACAGCGGCAAAGAGACACACCTCAAAAGTCACAGGTGCCAGAGCTGCCCAAACTGACAGAGTGTGGAGACAAAGTTCATAGTTCTCAGACTTTATCAAGAGGTTTGTCAACATTCTGTCTTTGAGAAATAACTTTATACACATTTCTTTTAAGAGGCTACCGTATGATTGCTCCCTAAACATATTTTCATTGAATTTTCCATTTATTTTTCTCATGGCCATTTGATCTTCTCCACAGAACCCTCCAGAACAGGTTCTGCTTCTGTCAATCTCAAACCACTGGAGAACAGGACGGACATTTTGACAGTGAGGAGCAGCATAAGAGAGTATCGGAACAAAATGGCGGAGAAAGCCAGAGGTCAGAATCATGCTGCATTCAGACTAACAAGCAACATTGTCATTAATCTCACTCCCAGATTGTAGTGACCACAACTATTCTAGCTTGTAGACATGTAACTTCCTGTGTTTTTATGTTCTGAATATTGTAGGGCATAAGTATACACTATATCATACACTATAATTCTACATAGCACTGTGTTACCTTTGTCTTGTTAAAATATGTCTAAATTGTTAAAACATGAAACTTTAATAACAGTAAGTGTTTATTTTCTTCTTCTTTTTTCCCCCTACCAAGCACAGCTAGACTAGAGAATAGACATAACATAGTCCCTAACTCTTCATAACTCCCCAAAGAGTGCTGGACATCTTGTACAGTATGACTGGTCTAAGGAATATATTTGAGCCAGACTTTTGGATTTGTTACTTTAAATCATCATGATTAATTTGCATAAAAATGAGCAAAATTTCAATTCACTTGTCAATGTAAGTGTTAGGAGGCTGCATAGGACATAAATGGTCACCTATTTGCTTTCTTGCCTGCTTGTGTAAATGCAGGGTTAGCACTTTCATTTCACAGGTATATCTCTAAGATTTTCTTTTTTTAATCATTACTGTCCTTTACTTTGTTTTACTGTAGGTGTTTCTGGTGCTGATCTTCAGGGCAGGGACAGGTATCCATATGTGAAAGGTCACACAACACACACCCACAAGACAAATAACCTTCCTGCTGACAAACAGTCCCTACACCACACAAACACAGGTAGCTCATCTCAGCTCTCAGCTTTGTTTGACTGCAAATAGAGATGGACATTTAACATTTTGTCTCTTCTTTGTAGAATTAAGGAAACAAGTTATCACAAAAGCAGGTTCAACTTCCCCCTCAAGAGGTATTACCTCCATTCCACACAGTCAAACACAGCTTGGCTTTTCATTATGTTTGATGAAGGTGCAGTAACTGGTGTTATTTCTCCTACAGCAGATGTATGGGGTGTATGCAGGTGGCTTCAGTGGGCTGTGTTCCTGCTAGCCTCACTTGCATTGGGCTTAATGGGTTATCAACACTTTCCATCCTCTTCCAGAACAACTGAACATCAAAACAGATTGTTGTACAGTGCAACTTTTGAAACCCACTTAGCTGAACTAAAGCCATTATTCCCTAGCCAGCGACCGGAACTCTGGAAAAGGACTGATATCCATCTTAAGCGCCACCTTAAACTGACCGATCCAACAGAGCCAGTGAGTCTCATTCTAACCTCTGGTCGTGGGGCTGTGAAGACTCTGGGCTGTCTGGCTCAACAGTTAGCCGTGGCCTTTTCCAGAGCTCTCAACTCCTCAGTCCTGGTTATTGATGGAACCAGCAAAAGTGCACAAGACAGCGACCAGGTTAAGATGGACATTGACAATGTGCTGAAAGAGGCCTTTGAGGGCGGCACACAGGCAGCCGTTATTCACCATTTTGAAGAGCTTCCTCCTGGATCTACACTCATCTTCTACCGCTACTGTGATCATGAGAATTCTGCTTTTAAGAAAGTCTTTTTGGTTTTCACTGTCATGCTCCCTGTTGCTGAGCTAGACTTCAAACTCAGTCTGAAGGCAGTGGAAGAGCAGGTGCAAGAGTACTTAAAAGAGAAGTTTGTCTCCTCTGACAGGACTGTTGAATTTAACCAGATGGATGTAGACAAGCTAAGTGGGCTGTGGAGTAGAATCTCCCATCTCATCCTACCGGTAGCTGCAGAGCAGAAGATTGAACAGCACGGCTGTGGGGAGTGAAGCTTCTAATAACTGAGGGTTTTCACACAAGTATTGTGTTACTGGATTGTAATAATTGTATTTGTGCAGCTAAATGGCTGGTGATATGTTCTCTTAGCCAGGTTGTTCTTGACCTCTGGAACATATCTAATTGTCAAAACTAAATCTGTGAGGCTGTATTTAAAAGATGTTCAGGAGTCATATGTAAAATAGTTGTACATTTGTTTTTTCTTTTATTTTTTCTTCAAACATCTTGGACACATGCAGCGGGGTCTCTGGAAGATGATGCACTTAATGTCATGGCACCAGTGTTGGAATAATGCCATGTTAAATATTCTTTAACATAAAGCGCAAATATATTAGTTGTTTTTTTATGCAGATTTGCATAAATCAAGGTCCAACATTCCTTCTTCATTCAGCGTTACTTCTGATTTTTGCTATATCTAATATACTCTCTTCAAAAGTTAGAGTCGTCAGGGATATCTACAAGGCTCACTTTCAACTGGAATGCAGGTGTAAGGGTCAGCTCCTTGGACCAGATGATTAACTGACTGAATTTATATTGTGAATTTATTTTTAGTGGTTCATATTATTGAATTTAGCACAAGCTTTGTTGAGGTGAGGCTGTTTTTTAAGCTTTGTTCTGGCTTAATATTGTGCACTTCACTAAATTTATACTGATTAAAACTAGAATGTATTTTTATGTGCTTGTTGGGTATTTTTCTTGTCGCTGTTATATACTCTGAGAAAATGACTTGTTGGAATAGAGATGCATATATGTACAGAATAAACCCCTTTTTCACTGGATCAGATGTGCAGTTTAAGGAAGAAAAAAAAAGCTAGGTTCTTTTCTAAGAGTAGAACATAAATCTAGGGACTAAGACTGGGAAAGAAGTTTGACATAGAGGGAATCTTTTAAAGGCTACTCACATGGGGTCATTGCCATGAAATGAAGATTTCTTCGATCTTCAACAATTTTATAAATACACTGTGTTTTCCCATTTAAAGAATTGACATTATATAGCCAGAAACAAGCTTTTCATGACATGATGTGATATTTGCCAAGTGTGGTGGAGCTAAGCCTTTTTCAAATCTGAAAGTTTTTCAAACACAAGTATTCACACATGGACAACAATAGTGAAATTAACATATTTTGTTGAGTTATGATATTTTATTTAGTATAAGAAAAGATGTTATAGGCTGACCAAAATTAATAATTGATGAGGCCTCACCAGTTTACCGGACAAACGGTTCTGAGTGCTAAGGGATGTACAGTCCCCTCTGAACGTATTAGAATGGCATGGCCAGTTCTTTGTTTTTGCTATACACTGAGGACATTTGGGTTTGAGATCAAAAGATGAATATAGAATGGAATAGAATAGACAATAAATCAGAATTTCAGCTTTCATTTCCTGATCCATCCATTTTCTATACTGCTTATCCCACACAGGGTCGTGTGGAGCCTATCCCAGGGAACTTGGGGCACACATTCACTATCAGCAATTTAGAGATGCCTAGCAGGCTACAACACATGTCTTTGGACTGGGGAGGACACACACACACACACACACACACACACACACACACACACACACACACACACACACACACAGCAAAGGCAGCAATTGAACCCACAACACTAGACGTGTGAGGCAAACATGCTAACCACTAAGCCACCATGCCCCCTCAGGACCTGCTATTTACATCTAATGTGTTAAACAACTTAGAACATGGCACCTTTGGCAGACCACCCAATTTTCCCAAATGGTCTTCAGGTTGGTTTATCCTTTTTAACAAGAAGTGCAGTCTTCACAGGTGAAACTCAGGGCTCAAACCAAGCTCAAAACTGTTTAAACAGTCAATCTAACAAGACACATCTGGGAAACTCCTGTCAGTCACATGGTGCCATGTTTTAAGTTGTTTAACACATCTAGATTTAAATATCTGGAAATTATATTGGTGCTGAAATTCTGATCTATCATTTCATATTTATTTTTTGATGTCAAACATCTTCAGTGTATAGCAAAAAATAAAAGAATAATAAAAATAAAAAATTGGCCTTGCCATTCCAATACTTTCGGAGGGGACTGTAGATTCTCTCTTTTCAGAATAAAGATATATATTTCTCTACAAAAAAATATATATTTCTCTACAAATACAAAATCTACATTGATATTAAGCATTGATAACAGGAATAATACATTAATAAGATATACTGTATGATGTGAAAACAATTCAGAACCAAATCTCGGAAAGCCAATATATATCCTGTACATACTAAATGGAGACAGCTTGAAATTATTGATGTAAAAAAGTAACAAATAAGTAAAACATCACACACATAATTAAAATATCATGGTCTTTGACTCTTCAGGTATCAGTCGTACAGTGGCACAAAAATATTCAGTACAAGTGCTATAGTAAATGCTATATTCATCCCACTAAAAATTACCAGGCATGTACCCCAGCAAGAAACCTGAAAAAGTAAAAAGAAAAAAGAAAAAGGAATATAAACACCTTTTATTTCATCTTCTGATTCTTAGAAGGAAGGCTAAGTGTACAGAAATTAGTGCTTATATGGTAAGTTAGCGTTAACAAAATTATTAATTCTTGCTATCCAACAAACCATAAAAGCATAAGTTCACAGATATCTTACTCCACAAGGAGTACAGTGTATTATTATATGAAGCATGATTAAAAATTCTGGAACGGAAAGTAAAAAGTTAATCTTACCCTGCAATTCTGTTTGCTTGATGCAGTTTGTTGTCGGTACTTTTGTTTTAGATAGCCATATAAAAAAAATGGACATGACAGCAATTGGCATGCTAAATAAACTCCCATCGATATGGCAGGCCAGATGCAGGGTTTTTTGGAGCAATGCTCCACAAGACCAACATATATTGTAGCAACTTTAAAAAGTAAGAAATGCAGAGATGTAAGAATACCAGGAAGGTCAGTAGATAAATTAGATCAATCATGAAAAAGAACTCAAATCCTCAAACATCTTCTCTGGGTTGTGGTAAAAAAAAAATGTGGTTAAAGACCAAAAGACAAATTTATACAAGACATATATGTAAGATAATTGTGCTGGCTATGAATTTCTCTAAGACAAGAATCAAAAAAGGCATTCTTACTTGTAAAGAAAAAGTTTATAGATGCAACCACTCTGAGCACCCAGCAGAAAACCTTCCTTCTGAAATTTGTAACAAAAAAAAAAAATCTTTCTTTCATTCTTGGATAAAAGATAAAGATAAATATACAAAAGAAGTAAAGACAGAGAAAAAAAAGATCAATTCTGATTGCCCTAACTTTTCGTTTTTACAGTGGCATAACCTAGCAGTGTCAAACTGAAACAATTTAAGGAAACTCACAATTCATGGCTCGGTCCACAGAGAAAGAATATTAGAATGGTTTGGCACAAGTTCAGGCTTGCTGCCACTCCTGCCAGAATTCTGCCCTCAACCTACACATGTACAGATTCATGTACGCACGCAGACAAATACACATAGATGGAAAGATCATAGGATTGAATTTTCAACATGAATGTTGCTGGACATTATTATGGCTTTACATAAGTGAACACATGACCTTTGACATCTGATGAGCTTACTATAGGTAATTATTTCTTGATTTGTGTTTCTGCATTTAGTGCATCTATTATATAGTATATTGTTAATAGTAACCTTTGTGTATTTCCCAAATCTAGAAATATGACTGTACATTATTTAAAGTTGATGTGGCAGATTACTAGGAGATTGGACAAATGGGGCTGAAAGAATATAGCAGTCTGTCACCTAGAACTAGCTAGAATAAATTTAGGAAAAATATTCTTACTTGTTTGGTATCTATCAGTAAGAGGATGAAAGCAGCCAATGAAAATGCCAAAGAAAGAAATGATGTCACCTGTAAAAAAAAAAAAAGAGTTTTTGAATTTCTGTGTATGCGAAAGAATCATTCTGCATGTAATGTATTTTTAATGTGCTTTTATAATGTGTATTTGGGCTAAATAATTTGTTGGATGTGGAATGCATATGTCCTGATGTTTAAAGTAAAAATATTTAAAGAATATTGTAGAAGAATTATAGATTTTACCTTCATCCAAGCACACACATGGGCTTTCATTAGGAAAAGACCATACTCAGCAAGAGAAAGGTAGCTGAGCAAATGTAGAGTTAGAGATGACTCAAACTAAGATACAGAGAGAGAGAACAATAGACAGATTATTAACCAGGAAAAATTATAAATACACAATACATTGTCAATACAAAAAATCTTTCTGATTTTCTGCATTAATTTCTTAAATTGGGACACCCAATCAAAATAGCAAATCAAAGTACTACATAACTACTAATGACACACTAATAACATAATGTTAGCATGCTGAGATGATCATGAACATAAATAACACTTTAGGACTGGCCTGTTTGTGCTTACTATTGCTTTTAGATTGTAAATGTCAAACATAAATAAATATGCTCTTCCCATGTCACCACTGAATTTGATATCAATGGAAATGCTGAAATTAATGTTCACTATCTTTCTTGCTTAGCTTTCTGCTTCCTTCTGAGCAAGAAACAGAACTGAGCATTATTATATTAGATATCAAAGAAACACTAAAATATAATTACACTTAAACACTGATTCGGTTGCACAGTGAAATGTACTTAAATGCACTGATGCTACATACTGAGGAGATAGCAGGGTACACTTTTTCCAATTTTCCCTAAGACTACTGGTGCAAATCCTACCAATCAAAATGTATTTGATTGGATGTGTCTCTGCCTGTATGAAACTGGGTATTCCACTGAAAGGCAGAACATGCCTATAGAGTGCATGTGATACCATTTTTTTGGTGATACCTGGAACACATTGCTTGGGATTGGGAACAGGTGTGCTTGATTTCAAGGCTGGAGATCTTGAATGGAGTTACTGTTTGTGTCATATAATGTGGTTTGTAATTCTTGACTTAACAAAGGATGATGAGACTTGGAGTTCATGCAGTGACATTACATTTACAGTCCATTTTTCTCTAACACAGCTATCATGGGTGCTGCCGTGACAATATACACCACTACATTAGCTTACATCAAAGCCTTCCTGGCTATCTCACTAAATGACTGACTCATCCTGCTATAATCACATTCCCAAGCCTATTTGTATGTGGTGAAATACCTGAATCTACAGCTCAGAGGGAATAAACCTCTCATGTTTAGTGCCATTTTAACACATTACAGTTGGTGGTTTCATTTGTAACATACATAAGTTTAAGAAATATAATTTCCAGAATATTATTATTATTATTATTATTATTATTATTATTATTATTTATGTTGTTGTTAAATGCAGTAGTATAAATACACAATATGAATGTGCATCAAGACTTACATGCAAGAATCAGGCATGGTTTTATCAGGAAATCAGGAAATGACTCCACATTATTCTGATTTTACCACATGCTTCATTTGTTGGACATGCACAATCAAAACAGATAAAAGCAAAGCAATATGAGACTGGGCAAAGTGAAAGAATAATCACATTTGTAATTAAAAACACACATAAATAATAAGAATCATTTAGCAAAAATCTGCCTGTCAAATTCAAATAAATGAAATATTAACTACATACCAAAAATGTTTGTGGTGGAGCAGTTGTTGTAACTATATAAGCAAGAAATTAGAGAGAGCATTATTCAAAGTTTTGGAAAGTAATGCAAAATACATAACAGAACTATAGAACTTAAGTACTATTAAGGTTCACACAGTGCCAAAGGTTTGGGCACCTATGGCCAAATTGCGTATTTTGTTGATTCTTGAAGTGAAAAGAAATAAATACAACCTCTGCAGCAAACTATTTTTTTAAATATTTTTTTCCTGCGAATATCAACGTGCAATTACTTTATACAGTATTTGATGAGCCTACAAAATAGAAAAAGATAAAATAGGAATTGTTGCATGTGCAACAGTTTGAACACCCCACTCATTAGGCCTTACTTGATTCATTAGGACTTATTAGGCAGGTTACGAATTGTCATTAAGAATAACAATTCCAAAGCATAATACATTCTCTGATGCTTTAAACCTTGTGCTAACATTTAATAACCATGGGCTTCTCTAAGCAGCTGAATAAGGATCTGAAAATGAAACTAATTACTGCCTACAAAAGAGGGGAAGGCTATAAAAAGATATCAAAGCACTTCCAACTCACATTTTCCACTGTCATTAAGAAATGGAAGTTAAAGGGGAACTGTAGAAATCAAGCCAAGATCTGGCAGACAAAAAAAAAAACCTTCAGATAAAGCTGCTTGCATGGCAGAAAGTCAAACAATATCCCCAAATGCCACTAACGACCTAGCTGACACAGGAATGGTGCACCATTTTACTGTGCAGTGCTGCTTGCACAAACAGGATCTGCATGGAAGAGTCTTCAGGAGGAAACTGTACCTGCTACCTCCTCACAGACGTGAACGAAAGTGGTCACAATCACCAAAGGTATGTTTGTAGAAAGGAGCAGCATTTCATGAAAAGAACATCTTGCCTACTGTTAAGCATGGGGATTGATTTATTATGCACAGAAAACATTGCACAGGTAGATGGAAGAATGGATTCCAGTCATGATCAGAAAATTCTAGAAACAAATAAGAAACTGACGCTAACATACCTTGAAATCTACCATGAACTACTTCAAGAAACACAAGCTGCAACTTAGGGAAAAGACCTCACAGTCCCCTGACTTGAAAATCTGTGTGTAGGTCAGCCCAGGAATATCTCAGACCTAGAATCTTTCTGCAAGGGAGAGTGGGTGAAAATTCCTAAAATATGAATAGGAAGTATTTGCAATCTGTGATATCTGCCAAAGGGGGTGTTAGTATTGCCTCAGCAGGGTTATTTTTTAAAATAGCTTGAGGCAGAGGTTGTTTACTTCTTTTCACTTCAGAAATCAATAAAATATGCCAGGGCGCACAAACATTTCTGAAAACTACAGTTTTGCATTAAAATGGATAGATATTGTGTATTAAAATACTGTATGTGTTTACAAAAGCAAACCATTATGCTTATTATTATATGTATCTATGCTATTATAATCCTATTTACAAATATATTCTGTATATTATCTGTATATATTCTGTAGGATAAAATATATTATATTCTAAATAGGCCATTAGACAGGCCTATTTAGACACAACGATTTACAGCTCCCACAAGTATAGATAAGCCAATCAATGATTTCTCATTGAATTTATTTGTAAAATAATATGTAAAAGCACAGATGTTTTAAAAGTCCTCAGTTATATTGTGACTTTCTGAATGAGCAGCTATTTCTTTGTATTGTAACAGTCACAGGTCTGTAATTAGTGACTTTAGTAAGAATAACACAGTCTAGCAGAGGTAGGTGTTGTGGGATTGCCTTGTATTAACACACCTGAGGATAATATTGTTGATGATGATGATGATGTTGATATTGATGTTGATGATGATGTTGATGTTGATGTTGATGTTGATGTTGATGTTAATGTTGATGTTGATGTTGATGTCGTTACGGTGGTTGTTGTTACAGTGTCTGGTGTAGAGGTTGGTGCCGGGGTTAAGGAAGAGATGTCAGCAAGCCAGAATGTATTATAACTCTTAATGAATGTAGCCCTGAATGAGCACATAAATGACAGTAATCATAAATCTTCCATAATTTGCTCTTCTCTCTACTGCATAATGTTTAAAACTAAATAGAGAAATAACCTGAAAAAATATACTCCAGTTTCAGAAACATTCCATTTGACCTTTGTTTCAGTCTTTGGTTGGTTATTTGTTTGTGTGACAGCTTTACCCTGTATAAAGAAAGACGTAAGAATGTATTTTAAATAGTCGTATTATTCTTCACCTACAATTCTTCAACAATGATCTTTTTCTCAATTTATAATAAAATTACACATAATTACACATGAATTTACAAGGTAAACAGTTACGGACAGTTATGGTTCTGTCATACCTATAGTAGTGGACACAGGCTTTGACAACCATAAATTATTATTATTACAATTAAGAAAAAAACAGATTTCTTGCTCACAGATTATTAATTGAAGGGCTTCCTTCTATTTTGATGCCAAATAAAGTGTTGGGAATAGTATTGTAGGATAAGAATTTTAAGAATGTTGGTCACATCATTAAATCCTGCTGTTGTTTTGGTTTCTTAAGCTAGTGGAAATTGAGAAGGATCACACTCACATTTATACCATCACATTGCTGAAGTCTGCTGAGGCTTGTGTCCACCAGAGAAAAAATCCCCTGAGGTGTTATGCTGCCTGGCTTTCGTGCTTCCAACATAAAACCACTGTATGATTCAGGGCTGTCAGCTTTCAATGTTACTTTAGATAAAAATAAGATACATGAATGTAAAAAATATATAAGATGTTATATATATAAGATGCACAATATGCTGATGTGTGGTCATGGTACCGTACAGATCACACAAGTCATTATCTTTGTAAATGTTCTCAATCATCATGCACAAAATGCAGCATTAAGTGTTTTTCTTTTCACTCCACATATGCAGTATAGTGAAACAATTTCGTAATTCGGTGTGATGGCCATATAATGTGCTCTTTAATTCTGTACTGTACCTATATATGTCTACCTAGTTATTATTATCCAATGAACCCTTGCTACAGCTCATTAAGACACATGTTTATTAATATGACGAAAATATAAACGTAGAAAAGTCTCACAGTTAGGACAAATGCCAGACTGAAGCAATAAATTCACAAGTGGTGATGAAGGGATAATTTTGTGGTGGATTTGGAAGTTTGAATTCATCCTTCTTATTTGGTTCCACTTGGTGACACGGTGATGGACATTTACTTTTTGGGAGGGTGATGTTTTCTTGAGAATAATAGTTCAGCCAACAGTGTAATGGCACAGCATATATTGTTGTCTTAAATCTACTTACCTACTTACCTACCTACCTAGGTTTGCTGTGATATAGGCTCAATTCCTGTTTGGCATCATCACCACTTTGTTAGGGTGTCAAGACCCTTTTCATAACTTTTGTGACAAATAGTCACAATTATAAGTTTAATGATAATGGCACCAAATTTCTAGGAGGACTAACGGAAACAATATATATGTTGGTACCCCTTGAACTGGCAGGATAGGCCATAAAGATTCACTGGCAGTAAAAGAGAGAAAAGGACACCTACCCACAATGGATATTCCCACATCTAGAGGACCAACAGTGATATTATCTGGGTCAACTTTAAAAGGTGGTTCAGTGTCCTGAGGCTGATTGCTGCCGTGTTGAACTGCCATTGTTTGACAAATATCTGGAATGCGGTCAAAATTACCATTGCTGTAACATTTCACAAAGTGTAATATGGGTCCTCCTAAGTAAATAAAGATTATAACTTGGGGTTTCATCTGTAAAGCAAAGAAGAAAAAATAAGATATTATTTAAATGAATGTTGCATTAATTTAAAATTAGAACAATACTAAAACATTTCCAACTGTGTATTAAAGGCCTTCCTTTTAAGTTTAGAAAAAAGCAAGGTAATTTTCAACTAAACAGTGAACACAGCCAATTTTGTACTTCCAGCCATTGATGGCTGTGATATCATCTGGATTTGAACTTGTGATCTCCAACAGGACAAATGCGCTCTATGTTAGGTCTAACCAGTAGGATAAATGCTAAGACCTTCCATAAGTTGTGTGGTTATGGCACTTCTATTTTGTTGGCAATGTGTTAACTAATTTATATATCGTAATACATATTGTGCGTCCCGCAAATGTTTTCCAGTGTTTTGATATGATATTTTTGTCATATCACCCAGCTGTATTCTGGAGGTTTCCTGTCTATGTGAGCATGCACAGCATGTATTTTCATAACATTTTTACTTAGATGCTGGCTGCATAACAGCAAGTAGCCTGTTTAGGTGAATAGATTTGAGCTGTTTGACTTGTTAAATGTTTCTCTGTACCAAGTAGCCCACTCTGAAACTGTTTTTAAACTAATTTTGTTGTCCTATCTGAATGCCTCTGAATAAATCAAGGTGAAATGTACTTGTGTATTACAAAAATACAATACACTGAGTAAAAAAAACAACAAAAAAAAAACCATTAAATCTTTTCCTCAGCTAATTACAACATTTTGTGAAAAAGGTGGTGCCAGATTTATCATAGTATGTTTTGTTCCAGTTCGAGGCTACTTACACCAATCAGCTATAACATTAAAACCACCTGCCTAATACTGTGTAGGTCCCCCTAATCCCATCAAAACAGCTCTGACGGTGTGCTGTGGTATCTGGCACCAAGATGTTAGCAGCAGATCCTTTAAGTCCCATAAGTTGTGAGGTAGGGCCTCCATGGATCAGACTTGTTTGTCCAGCACATCCCACAGATGCTAAATTGGATTGAGATCTGTTGAATTTGGAGGCCAAGTCAACACTTGAACTCTTTGTTATGTTCCTCAAACCATTCCTGAACAGTGTTTGCAGTGTGGCAGGGCGCATTATACTTCTGAAAGAGGCCACTTCCATTAGGAAATACCGTGATTGGTTGTACTTGGTCTGCAACAATGTTTAGGTAGGTGGTACGTGTCAAAGTAACATCCACATGAATGCCAGGACCCAAGATTTCCCAGCAGAACATTGCCCAGGGCATTGCACTTCCTCTGCCGGCTTGCCTTCTTCCCATAGTGCATCTTGGTGCCATCTCTTCCCCAGGTAAGCGACGCACACACCCCCGGCTATCCACATAATGTAAAAGAAATCATAATTCATCAGACCAGGCCACCTTCTTCCATTCCTCCACCTTCCAGTTATGATGCTCACGTGCCCACTGTAGGTGCTTTCGACAGTGGATAGTGGTCAATATGGCCCAAAGGTGTGTTCTGACACCTTTCTAGCATAGCCAGCATTAACTTTTTCAGACAAATCCGTGTGCATCAATGAGCCATGGACACCCATGACCCAGTTGCCAGTTCAATGGTTGTCCTTCCTTGGACACTGCATACCGGAACACCCCACAAGACCTGCTGTTTTGGAAATGCCCTGACCTAGTCGTCTAGCCATCACAATTTGGCCCTTGTCAAAGTTGCTCAGATCCTTACGCTTGCCCATTTTTCCTGGTTCCAACACATCAGCTTCAAGAACTGACTGTTCACCATCTGCCTAATATATCCCATCCCTTCACAGGTGCCACAATAATGAGATAATCAATGTTATTCACTTCACCTGTCAGTGGTGTTAATGTTATGGTTGATCAGTGTATATCTTCAAGGTAAAATAGTTATCGACTAACATAATAATCTTTTAATCTGATGATAATGATCATAGATCAAGCCTGCAATCTCTTCATGAATAAACACATTTATTTTCCACTTTTTGACATCATAAATGTTATAGATATAAAGTAAAATACTCTACCTTGAATCAGAATCTCTTTGGGAATGGTAGGAGTCTTCTCTCTTATTTTCAGGAAGTTAATCTTGAAGTTTCGTCCAACCCTTAATTATTTTTTAACCAGGGTGACTGCGTACTTTGTCCCATGCTGCGCTGTGCTTATAAATTTCTGCAGTGTGAGAATGCAGTGATGTGAGACAGGTGCAATCAGCCATACATCTCTAGATACAACAAACATGTATTCAGTAGCTACTAAATAATACATATGACTGACAGATGTAAGTTTCTCTGAGCTGACATATCTATGACATATTCAGATGACATATCTATGGCAAACTTAATGTCCATTTATTGTTATCATAACCATTGTGTACACAGGGAATTTCCCTTGATATGGTTTTACTGATATGGGCAATAATAATAATTAAAATTAAATAGTAAAAACACTACACTGGGTGTAATACTGAGACATTAAACATGAAAGTGTACCTCTAAAACAGTATGCCATTACACTGTGAAACAAAAGGATGTTGGTGTAAACAAAATCACAGAATGCAGCCTTTAAGGTGTAGTTTGTAACAATTAATGGTGTTTCCAGGCCTTTAAAAAGTTCAGGAAATAAATCTGTACTGAAGGGGTCTGTGGAATTTATTTTACTGTTAAAGGGATACCTGACCACAAAAAAAAAAGTTTGAGAACCATTAAAGAGTACTTGCAGACAACATTGCACTGTAGAAGGCAATAACAGGGAAATATTTTATAGAATGTCCCTATATAGGGTGTTATACATGAGATATGGACAATACTGAGGCTAATTAAACATTAAATATTAAAAATTCTACACTGATGGTAATAGACATTAAAGTCTAAAAATTCAAGTAGTGCTTCTCAAAGTGGAGTCCATGAAGTGTAGCCAAAGGGGTCGTGATTTTTTTTTTTTCATTTCATAATGAATCTCCACCTATTATCAGTTATTATATTTATATTTGAGTTCTTATAGTTATTAGCCTGTTTGTCTTATAATATGTCCCTTGAATAAACATATTTAATCCACACCTCAATAATTCAAAAACAAGTCAGCCTATGAATTATATCAATTTGGACCTAAGGTGTTCGGTTAGTGGGAAAATCAGAAATAAAAAGCTGTATGGCTCCAATAAATACACAAAATATTATTGTACACATTTAAATAATATTCCTGACATAAATCTGTAGTGTGGGGGGTCTGTGGAATTTCTTTTTGGATCCCTGTCTACAAAAAGTTTGAGAACCCTTGCATTATAGAGTACATGTAAACAGCATTACAACATAAAAGACAATGATGTGTTTAAAAAGACAAGGTGTTTAATAATCCTTCAATAATTATATAATTTCAATGGTATCTTAGAAAAACTGATTTGCAAGAGTGCTTTACAGTGGTTCTGGTGATTTTTGCTGTTGTTGTTGTTTCATGCTTGTGTATATTTTCTCATATATACTACTGAGAATGACTCTGAATTTGAGTTGAAATGCCACTCATATTATAGCAGAAAAGAGTGGAACAAGGAATGTTTCTATATTAACAGAATCAGTACCCTTCTTGAGATAACCTTAATGCCAATCATGGTTAGAACCTCAGAGAAATATTCAAATGTTATCATAGTTGTCCCTGATCTGTTGTTGTTGTTCATCAGATGCTGACTGAGAGTTCAACAGCAAGGCTTGTGCTATAGGGGAGATCTGGCATGGTGTAACACTTTTTATTTAGCCATTTTCATGAAAAGTAGGCTATAGACTATGATTCCGATACATCTGTATGTGTTACCCCTACAAAGGAAGGAAACCTAGAAGCAGAGCTTATCTAATATCTATTAACTGACTGCAAGACTTTCCATCCATCTGTTTTCTGTACCGCTTTTCCTACACAGGGTTGCAGGGGGAACCTGGAGCCTGTCTCATGGGGTCACCCTGGATGGGGTGCCAACCCATCTCAGGGCACAATTGCACACCCATTTTCACACAACAGACAATTTGGAAATGCCAATTAGCTTACAATGCATGTCTTCAGACTGGGGGAGGAAACCGGAGTACCCGGAGGAAACCCCTGAAGCAAGGAGAGAACATGCAAAGTCTGTGCATACAGGGTGGAGGCAGGATTCAGACCAATGTGAGACCAATGTGCTAACCACTAAGACTGCAAGACTTTATCAAAGTGAATATAACCTAAGTAGCCTAAATGTAGGCCACATTCCTGAAGTTAGAAGTTAATAAAGTTAAAGACACCTGTTAAAACACTACCCCACTACGGATTGTGAACAGTGGTGATAACGGGGAGATCTGACTGCAAGAACGTCTAAAATGATAAGAAAAATAGTTAAATGTAGGAGAAGTTTGTATACTGAATTACCAGCAGGGATGTGATTCACTATCTGTCCAACAGGTGGCAGAGTTGTGTTCAATCTCTATGGAAGGCGAAGTCGGTCACGTGTCCAAACAAACGCTCCAATCACAATGCACCCGAGCGCAGCGGAATCATTTCAAACAGTCGGTTTGGTGTGCAGAGCAGCAGCCATGTTGTGCGGCTACTGCATGTCTATATACTTTAAATTGCAAGCTGAGGTTTTGTTTTTTAGTTTGTAGATGTTATGCATTTATTGTGCAGTAATTAAACATAGAATCTTGCTGAAAGTGTCGCTGAAGGTCCTTTTGTCTCGGATGTCAGAGGTACAGACTCAATGGACTCGCACATTATCACACCAGGTCCTTACAGAGCCACTAAACTGGTAAGAGAGAGAGAGAGAGAGAGAGAGAGAGAGAGACTGTTTCATAGATTTACATGCTTTGCTCTTTTTGAAGCAGTTAGACTTTTGATTTTTCATTTACAAAAGTTCCAGTAAAAACCTTCGTCTATGCGCGTAGTGATGGTTTTGTTATGGTTGTTAAAGGCCCAGCTATTCACACTACACTACCATCTTAAGTTTTAGCTTTATCTTTTTCTATTGCACAAGTTATCCTTTCTTCCTTTATCCTGGCTGTCACACCTATTCATTTCCTTTGTTTTTAACCTGTTTTTGTATTGTATTTTTATGTATTTTTATGTATTTTTATGTATTTTGTTTGTTGTTTTATGCTTATATTATTTTACTATATTAAGTGTCCTTGGGTCTGAGAAAGGTGCTCTATAAAATTAACATTATTATTACTATTATTATTATTATTATTATTATTATTATTATGCTGTGCTGGAAAGGATCACTACATGGAAAGTATCAGGCCAGGTCGTCATCATCAAACACATCTAACTTTAGTCAACTGTAAATCTAAAGGTCCAATTTTTTATTTATTTATTTATTTTTTTGCAGTGGAATGAAGTAACTAAGCTTTTCCGGGCGGGGATGCCAGTGAAGAAGCATCGGCAGCACTTGAAGGCTTATCCGAACTGCTTCACCGCCACCGCAGCTGTAGACTGGTTGCACGATCTCCTCAGAAACAACTGTAACTTTGGACCTGAGGTCACCAGGCAGCAGACTGTCCAGCTTTTAAAGAAGTTCTTAAAAAATCACGTCATTGAGGATGTAAAAGGACGATGGGGTGTGGAGGACTTGGAGGACAACGGTCAGCTCTACAGGTATTCCAGATTAAGAAGTTGGATGTGTTGTACACTGTTTCCATTCATCTTCACTAACCGATTTATCCTGGTGGGGTCGCAGTGAATTAGGAGCCTGTCCTGGGACAGAGGCGTGAATACACCCTGGATGGGACACCAGTCCATCACTGGGCACTGGGCACACACAGTCACACCCTCAGTCACACTTGGGGCAGTTTAGAGGTGCCAGTGTGCCTACCAGCATGTTTTTGGTAGGTAGCAGGAACACAGAGAGAACATGAGCTCAGGGTTGAACCAGGGTCCCTGTGCCACCAATCTGTCCTCATTGTAAATGTTTTCTACTTGGCATGGGTGGCATGGTGGTGCCTCATGGCTCCACAGTATATGTGTGGGGTTTCTGTGCATGTTCTCTTGATTTTTCCATGGGTTTCCTCCAGATTATCAGGTTTCCTCCTACCTTGCAGAAGCATACTGATAGGTGAATTGGCTAAGATAAATTGCCGCTAGATGTAATTGTGTGTGAATGTTTGTTCTTGGTGCACTCTGATGGATGGGCATCCCTTACAGAGTGTATTCCCGCCTCACACCCAGTGTTCTTGCACGCTCCTGATCCACTATGACCCTGAACTGAATAAAGTGGTTACTGAAGATGAATGGACAAATTAATTACTTGGCATGTTCGTGAAATGTTTTGCAGGTTTCCACCAACATCACCGCTGAAGCCGATCCCTGCTAGTTCTCAAGGCACAAGGAAGAAGAGTTTGTCTTTGAAGGACAGGGAGGGCTTCTTCAAATTGAGAGGTTCCAAGAAATTTGACAAAGAAATCCAAGTGAGTGTTTAAAGACAATGTGTGTGTATTGACTTCCCATATGTTTGGTTCTACAAATTTCAAATCGTATTGCTTTCCAAAGGAAAATATAGCTCCAGCTGTAGAAGATTCTTCTAACAGCTCATCCTCAGAAGATGCTATACACTGTAGAGAAGTCACAGAGGAAGAAATTCAGGATATTTGGAAGAATGTAACATTAACACAGTAAGCTTCAGTTTAGTTTTTTGTTTGTTTGTTTAAGATGTGATTTTGTTGCACCACTCTGTAAAGGAATGTGCTAGAAAGGGCCAAATAATTTTTGTTTTTACCAGTTTACAGAAGTTGCTCGGTTTGCCATCTCTGGAAGATGTTTTGAATCCAGCAGAAATCAATTCTCACTTCATTGTGTATAACATGACCAAAGTGAACAAGCATGGAGTTGTTACCTTGGAAGATAAGACGGGTAAGAAAATCTGTGTAATAATTAAATACCACTGCTTAAGGATGGTTATTCTGATCACGTTTTTAATGTGGTTCAGCTTAACTATATGGCACAATGGTTTTATTCACAGAGGATTTGCCCCACTGGGTTTTGTCAGCTATGAAATGTCTTGCAAACTGTAAGTATGAATGTACCTGAGAATAATGTTTAGTTTTGGGAGATACACCTTCCTTTGAAATAACAATGCAAGATGGTTAATGGTTAAGGCTAACGTATCTAATGCTGGAAGTTTTCTGATTATATATTTGGTTTTTGTATCTTTTTTGCATTCGAAAGGGCCAAAGTTTGACCAGCCATCTTACCCAGGCTTTGAGAGGGATGTCTTCAAATCAGTGTCTGACTATTTTCACAGTCTTCCCCAGCCAATGCTGACCTTCCAGTACTATGAATTGTTTGTTAATGTTCTGGGTATGTATGAAATTTAGTTGGGATTTTTTGATCAAATAGTCATATATCTGGATGTTTTTCTATACCATCTGGAATATATGTTGCAGTATTTTTCAGCTGGTAATAGGTTGCAATGTAGGATTCAGTTGAAATGGTTCTGTTGGGTTCTGTTAATGTGTCCTTTGCAGAATAAGGGGAACCTGCCTAAATGGTGCTTTATACTCTTGAAAATAATATATCAGAATTTCATCCCTCTAAATCAGGAATCTGGAAACTTTTTGTTAGCAGAATTAAACAGATATTTTCCAGACCCCCTCCCTTTTTCCCCAACTATAGCTAACACTGGCTTACGCACTTGATTGAATTGAATTTTGTAATGTTGTTTAATAAAAATATAGCCCTGTGGTGCTGAGAGGCTGATTAGCCCCCATACTTGAAAATAGAGCACTCTCTTATTTTGGTAATATAAATATTTTAATGATATTGGAAGACCAGTGTTTTAAATTTCAAACAATGTTATCACCTTATGTATTATTTATAATAGATGACACTGAACCTCATTTTCTCCAGTTTGGTTTGTATGCTCATGGAAAGATCCACCCTGAATAAATATTTATAATTAATATGTGATATTCCATGGTATCCAAGATTTATTTTATGAAATGAAATTCAGTATTGGATTTTTTTTAAAAGCTTTTAAAGCGTTTAAGCTTCAGTTGACACATTGGTCTATTTTCACATTTGTTAATTGTTTCCTACGTTACAGAAAATACTGAATGAGCAACCAATTTAGCACCAACGTTGCAAAGCACATCACAGATATTTTTGTCAGGGTGGAAATTTTCTTTACTCCTGGAGTAGCATATAGAGTCCTGAGAAAGCTTTATGTGGCTGGTAAGACACTGGTTCTCGGCCATGACATAGGCATTGGCTGTAATCACGGGCCAAAACACACAATGAGGGGGATGAAATAATGGCTGATATTTGACTTCTCTTTTCACTCAAAGGCAGAAAGTTCAAGTTACACAACATTAACAGTTTACTCCTGGTCCTTTTGTTAATGTGTACTTTTTAAAAACTAACCCTCCTATGTACCCTGACTCCTAAAAACTTCCCCTTTTTCCTCCCACAATCCTTGCCTGCTTGTCTGACGTTATCTTGTCTGATCCCTTGCTAGTTTTGTGCGGTTATGCCACTGCTCCCAGTACTCAGCGTGGAAAGCGTAAAAACCTGGAGGAGCTGAGCTGTCCGCAGCCAGCTAAAGCCCCTCATCTGAACTGTGCCAATGCTTTTAGATCCACTGAGTGCCTCTTGCTGAGTTTGATAAGAAAAGAGTCCTTTGAGGAGACTGAGTCCCCCATGAAAGAGGTGTTTGCTACTAAAATTAAGACCCAGTTTGCGGGCTCAAGGGCACACTCCAATGGACGTCCACTTAACAGGTTTCCACTCAGGAGTTGCTCTTTGGAAAGAATCCTGGATGAATCTGCAGATTCGTGCCCAAAATGGGAGCTCTTTAGGTCTGCTGAAAGTCTAGCATCCTTCAGGACTAACAGCACTGACAGTTCCTCCCCTCAAGGAAGTTCTCCAGCAGATATGGTGTCTAAACCTGATGGTACCTCCCCAAGCGAGACTTGTCCCAGTACAGAGACTTCTCAAAGCAACAGCAGCTCAAGCTCCCATCTCTCCTCAGAATGTCAACCCACCAGTCAGAGAACTGCCAGGCCTCGGCCCAGAAGCATCGGGAACTGTCTTGATATATTGGAGCACAGAGAAATGTCAGCAAGTTGCTTTAGCATCAATGCTCCAATAGCAGAAATTACTATGAGACCAGACTTGTCCTCTTCTACTGTTAATCTTAGAGGTCCTGGGTTCGTCCGTTTGCATGGAAGTTGCTTGGATGTCGGCACAGGGCCAACCAATAGCAGACGTTGTCACAGCTCTCTGGATCTGTGCAAGCCTGTTGTGCCGTCTCGTCCCTCAATGTCTTCTGTTGCACGTCGCCTGAGTCCTGAGCAAAGTAAGGCCTGCATGTGTCTGTCCACAGCACCGTGAGTGTTCTGCTTGTGTTGGTGTGGCTTGTGATTGTTGTGTGTATAACCTTGCCTTTAACGTGCATGCGTCTAACTTCTTAGCATTTGTTTTAACTTTGTTTTCCTCTCTTTTGCATGCTATTTTTCAAATCGGCTAATTTGGTATTTGGGGAGAAAATGTTTTTGTAAATTATCTGATTTCAGTTGTTTTGAATACATCATAATTTTTGCTGTATGGATATTATAAATATTATAATTTTTTTTCTTCTGTGTGTGTGTGCTTATAAAATGTATTTCATTTTCATGTTTAGGATTCAATTTATGCAAAAGAGCCCATGAGATTGATATTTTGCAGTCATGCATGTAGTAACAAATTAGTGGAATGCACTTTTGCTGTAATTTTTGTGTGTGTGTGTGTGTATATGTATATTCAGATTATACTTAAATCTGTTTGTGGGGCCCTGGAGGACTATTGGTTAGGCCTCGGCGCTCTCACCGCCGTGGCCCAAGTTCAATTCCTGGCCAGGGAACTGACCCCAGCCACATGACAGTGCACTCCCAGTGCTGTTCCCAAGCCTGGATAAAATTGGGGAGGGTTGTGTCAAGAAGGGCATCCGGTGTGAAAACTGTGCCAAATCAAATACGCGGACCAATGTTCCACTGTGGCGACCCCTAACGGGAGCAGCCGAAAGAACAGCACATTTAAATGTATTTGTATTTGCTGCATAAATTGATCTCCTTGATTTATATATAAAATCATCATGATATATAATATGGAGAGAGGGAGAGAGAGACAGAGAGATCATGCAGCAATGGAACAAGAAAGTTAGAAACCAAAGATGTGCGTGTCTGAAGCTGAAACATAGGATTTATGCTGTTTGTATGACTGGTGTGCTCTGTGCTCTGTGTTCTGTGTGATTGGCCGTGTTGCTAAACTGAGATTGCTATTTCTGTTTTTGTTGCATTTGCCTATATATGTTGTACTTCGCTGTAAATCTTTTCACTGTGGGGGTTCGCAGGCTTGCTGCAGCCTGCGTTGGAGCGTCTTGCCATCGAGGCACTGCAGCTCTGCACCCTCCTCCTTCCTCCGGTTTCTCGCCGCAAACTGCAGCTGCTACTGCGCATGATCTCGCGCATGAGCCAGAACGTGGACATGCCTCGGTTACATGACACCATCGGCACACGCACACTGGTAAGGAGCAACTGTGTCCTGTCACAGAGATTCAGTGACGTAACTAATAATTTTTATACATTTCATAAAGTAGCAGTTACATTCTCTCTGCCTCTCACGAACACATTATATTCTTGTTTTATTATGGGATGTTCAGACACAGTGTGCCCCTTTTTCTGAGTGTGTGTGTGTGATTACAGATGGTGCAAACGTTCTCTCGCTGTGTATTGAGCTGTGAGGAGGAAGTAGATCTGGATGAGCTCTTGGCCACCAGGCTGCTGTCCTTTTTAATGGACCATCATCAAGAGGTACTCCAGGTACCCATGTACCTGCGTAATGCTGTTGAACAACATATCGCCTACCTCAGATCACAGGTGAAGAATCTCATCTTTTTTCATATCACTTAGAGCAGAAATATGTTGCTAACCAGAGTGAAATGAGTGTGTGATACTTTATCAATCCCACTGTTAGATCTTGGCAATATAAAGCACCACAGTTCGTGCTTCAATTTAATTGTGCTGCCTCAGCAATAGTTGAAAGAATATTGAATTTCTTCATATATTGCACTATTGGCACAATTCACAAAAATGATTTTCAATACAGTACATTCAATGCTATAATAAAACAGTTTCAACATTTTGCAAGACTGAAAACCCAGCAGCGAGCTGGACTGTAAAGGAGGCAGGTTTCAAAACCAACTATTAGATGCCAAGTGCCCTGTGCTCTGTGAAAAGATCAAGAGGAGGAACTATGTCATCTTTGTACAATAAAAGTAGCCCAATAAAACATCTTAAACATAAAGCTTAAAAGTTAAAATTTTAAAAACATAAGCATGAGTCATTAAAAGCAGTTGAAAGCAAACGCTAGTTTTGTGAGAAAACGACGTCTACAGACAATGCTAGATGAATGAAAATAACAGCCCTTACCCAGTATATTGTTCTTGCTGATCAGCCACTATCATTCTTGACAACGAGAATGCAACGAAAACAAAACCTTACTTTACTCACAGCTGTGCAAAAGTGCTTTTCCACATTTGAACAAAACCTCTTCTTCCCTGCAGCTCTACTCGATCCAACTAGTAACTAGCTAATGCACTTCATTTAAAATCAACTAATGTTATAAAGAACCTGATAGCGTAACATGTATGTGCCTTTCATGTCCACTATGTAAACTGGGGAAATATAAACAGAGATAAATAAAATGTTCTGTGAGGCCACTGATTATTACTAAGTGAGTTACTTATTTCAGTATCAGTATTTGGTATCAGCAAGTACCGAAGAAACATGTCTGAAAAAATGGTATCGATGCATCCTTAGTAGTTGATGTTTGTTTCTCGATTTCAATTCTGTTGTATTTAAGACATACCTTGAACTGATTCTTCTTGTTCCTCACAGAAGAGACTCCCTCTTCAAACCTACTCCTTCTGCAAACAGATCAGCACTCAGGAGTTTGAGGAGCAGAAGCTAACTTTGTCTCAAGCGGCTGTTGCAGAGCTGCTGGAGAGCATCATCAAGGACAAAGGCATGTCAGTCAAGGAGAAGAAGAAGAAACTCAGACTGGTAATGACCCTACAGTTGCATTTTCCATAAACTTTCCTGATGGAATACAATGTAAATATGTTAATGGTTGTTTGTATTCATAGATTCATGTATTCAGCAGTTTTTACTCATTTTGTCTTCTCAGTTTCAGAAGGAATATCCTGACATCTACTCTCGCCGCTTCCCCACCACAGAGAGCGAGGCACAGCTTTTTGCAGATAAACCAAAGATCAAACCACCAATGCTGATTGGCATGAGGAAGGCTAAAGCATTTAGCATTCGGAATTGAATACCTCTGAAAATACGTGTTGTAGCGGTGTGTACGTGAGTGTCGTGTGGTTATGTCGTGGATGCTTTAGGATTATGGGACTTGTGTGTCATCCCTTACAGTTGCTCGTTATTGTTATTAGAGTTCCATGTAAGCTCTTCGTTGTTGGGGGTCAAACAAATTGAATATGTTTTTGCGTTAACTCGCCTAGTAAGAGCAGAGAGAGCAAGTGGTCCACATGACTGGGATTACCATTAAGCTGTACTGTTGCGTGGGATTGAAATGTTTTTATGTCATGCCATTTAAAGGACGACAGTTGTTGTTGTTTTAAATGAATTTTTTTCCTCACTGTATATATATTTGTTATTTATTTTATGCACATAGTTGCCTTGCATTCGTGGGAGCTATAAAACAGTTTCATTTTCCAAATTCATAAAATAAAGGACATTTCAGGGTTGGTTTTAGTGGTTTTAGCATTCTCTGTTAATAGTTTGGGAAATTTTAACTCCGGTGCTTTTGGGAAACTAAGCCTGTCTAACTGGTAACCATAGGTGAGTAGAATTTTACATGAAATGTTTACAAAAGGATTAACAGCTATTCGTTTAAGCAAGGCTGTTTATAAACCAAATGAAGGTGTGTCTTGTTTAATAACAGTGTGTGTTGGTCTATTTTATTTATACTTTAGCAGTGTTCCCTGTCTCCTCATGTAAACATTTTCCCCCAGATTTTAACTAATGTGTTATTACTAGTTTGATTAGTTTGTTGTGAGCTCATTTCTGTGTTTTACCATTCAATATGAATTCAAGCTCAACTGGCACCGTAATTCCAGCATAGTAACTTGAAAACTAAATTCACATTCATGCTCTAGAGGGTTTTTTTTTTTTTTCTATCAGTTTATAATAAGTCTATACTTTATGATGGGATACATTTTTAACTTTGCTAGGCAAGTGAACCTTTAGTTTCAACCTGCTATGCAATAGAAATGATTTTTGCACTGTTGTCATCTGATGTCTATTTAAATGTCATCACTACAGTTTATCTAACCATTTCGAAAAGATTTTAGCCTGACAGTCTAATATTTTTAATATCACGTTTTAATATTTGCTGGAGTACATTGTTTTGATATTAAAATATAATTAAAAATAAATTCATTTAACCTGCTACTGAAGTCTGCTCTGGGCCAGGCCTTCCAAAAATGATTTGCTCTGATTGCTACTGAAGTCAGTGTTGATGTGTGATCATGAGCAGTATTCATGGTGTGATGCTTTTGTTTACCACACTGTTTGATGGCTATTAACCATACCAGGTTTTTGTGATGTACAATTTATGGATTTTATGCTATGCAATAAAAGAAAAGGGAAAAAAAAATGTTTGTGCCTTTTGTCACCAATGAATTTGCTTTAGTGTCACCCAGCAGTGGGTTACTTGGGAAACCACGTTTTTGTTTTGTTTGTTTTTGTTAAGAATATCTTAATATCTTATCCACCCCTTTTGTATATGATGTGGTTTTTGTTTAACAAGCTGTCACATCTATCCAAAGCATAGGGCAAATTTTACACAATTATTTAGAGAATCCGTTTGGCCTTTCTGGATAGTAGAATTAACAAATACTTAATATTTAAATACTTAAATATTTAATTTTGCAGTACTTATTTATCTGTGCACATAGCATGCGGTGCTTACAATTCCATTCACTCCTTTTGACAGTGGGCTCAGTTCAGTTAAAACAAGCCAAAAGCCGTATGATACACTTAACAGCCTTCATGACAGGCTTACATGTGCATTTTATAAAGGACCTGAGAATAATCTTTGTAAAAGTTGTTTCCTCAGGTATAATTCCAACATGGCTAAATGGCAGTCTGCTTTTTGATAGACGGGCACTCATGCACAAATTTGAACTGAAGATGTTACATCACCTACTATTGCAAGTAACGTCATCTTTTTCTGTCTATGCTTTCAGTGTTTCCCACACAGGTAAACTGATGACTGCCTAAATATATTTTGTACGATTAAAAAAAACACATTGTATTTTTTAATCTGTTCCAGGAAAAGAATACGCATTACACCTTTTCATTTTGGCAGTGACATGAACAAAGCTTGGGGAAGAGGGAACCAGAGCTCTCCAATCACCCAGCTCAACAGCAATAAACTGCCATAATGTAGTCATGCAAGACATCGTCATGTGGGAACTTGCTTTCCTCTTCACTGGTAGCTAAAAACACCAGTCTACAACTTTACTGAAGTTTTGTTTCCATCAGCAGGTTTTACTCTTGCATGAGAGACATGAGTTCTTATGGCAACACACACTCACTCTTTTTCAACACTTGGATATGGTCAAAAAACACCTTAAAGGGTGCCCTCTAGGGAGCTCCTATGATAGATAAAATGTGATAAAGTGCCCTCTGTGGTGCCCTTACAGTGGAGAAAACATGTTGGAATGCCTTAATGGCTGCCCTTCAAAAAAATAATAAAAGTGCTAAAATGCCATTTAGGGAAGCAGTGACTCCACATGGGGCCTCAGGATTTACAAATGGGCAATGAGAGAAAATCACAATCTCCTCTTTTGTTTTATTTATTTAATTTAAAAAAAAAAAATGCCATTAGAAATATTGAGAATTTTGTGGATTATTTTCTGTGGATTATACTAATACATTTTACTAGTGTGTGTGCTATTTTAGTCTTTTTTGAGTGGGGTGGGGATGTTTATAGCTGCTATAATGTAAGTGGTAACAGGCACTAACTTGTTTCACAAGTGTTCCACAACATAATTTAATTAAACTGATATTTAAAAAAAAGTATGACATTATTCTTTAATTGGCTAATTGCTGTGGTATAAGAGGAACATGCTGTTATAGAAATATAATCAACTTAGCTGTCACTGTTGTGTCCTTGAGCAAGACCCATAATCCTCAACTGCACTGTTATATGTTTCAAAAAGCATAAGCCAAATGAGCAAATGTATATTCTTTATTTGTATGTAAAGAATGTATATTCTTTATTTATTACACACAAGTCTGAATCTTCTCAATTCTATCTGCATTTGCATCATTACGTTTCATTGTTGTTACTGCACAACCACACATTGAACAGTGCACAACATGCGAAACACGTCATTGGCCTACAAAACTGTTAACACAGAAAAGGTTAGTTTTCTTATACATTAACAATTAAAAATAAGCAGAAGTGTAGAGACTGACTTTCTGCATTAGTTCTAATGTTGAATTTATTTTTATGAAGACTGATTGGTGATTTACCACACTTTTGTTTACACATAACAGCAGGGACAACTTAATCTTTCCCCTGTTTCTTTTTCACCTTTGGTATGACAGAAATACTTTTTGAGTCCAAAATAGAAATTAATCTTTTGAAATTCCTGAGTACATGTAACATTAGTGATTTCATTTGGCAGCCAAATATTCTGGTAATATCACAGATTCAGGACATTCAGGGGTCAGGGGTTCATAGTGGTACACCTGTAAACCTGGAAAGAGTGAGTTTTATTGAACAACATTTTGTGTAAATATTTTATTCACTTTTGCTCATGGAAACCAACAATAACAATAAAACAAATGTTCTGTAGTTGTAGACATAAGCAGAACATAACTAACAAAACAGCAAATGCTAGTGCCGTTTAAAGGCTATGAATATTCAGATCAGTTTTGCACAAGAACTTGCTTAATTTATCTTTCAGAACCAAGCTGATACTATCACAATCAGCGTTCAGTACTGTCACACCTTTTACTTGTACTTGGAGAACCTGAAGCAGAAACGGGACAAGTTGAAGAAAGCCATCTTGAGAGCGCCACAGACAGAAGTATGAAGATATGAGCTTCCTCTGGATATCTACTGGGTAAGAAAAAATTTCTGTTTATTCCCCCCCCCCCCCCCCCCCCCC
>CM040982.1:10770932-10798333 GCA_022985145.1 Pangasius djambal | reverse complement strand
TTGGAAGAATGGTCAAAAATTCCTATAAACACACTCCTCAACCTTGTGGACAGCCTTCCCAGAAGAGTTGAAGCTGTAATAGCTGCAAAAGGTGGACCGACATCATATTGAACCCTATGGGTTAGGAATGGGATGGCACTTAAGTTCATATGTGAGTCAAGGCAGGTGACCGAATACTTTTGGTAATATAGTGTACATTAAACTAACTGAACCCACAGCTCGATTAAGTAATTCACTCACTCCGAGTGCAGCCTGGCCCCTCCAAGATCCTCAGGAGTCACTTCTTCACCTGTAGCAGCTTTAACTAGCGGAGGGCCACCTAAGAATATGGTCCCTATCCTGTGCACAATGATCGCCTCCTCTGCCATAGTGGGGACGTAGGCTCCACCAGCTGTGCATGACCCACACACCACTGCCACCTACAGGCACAAAAATAACACACTGATGGGAGGCTTTGACTTCACTTTGCCTCTGACAAGCACCAAGTTGTGAAAAGAGCTACATATTGTGATGGTTGCACACCGACATATAAAAAAGCTTTTAGAAAAGGAATCATACCTGTGGAATCTTCATTGCTGACATTATAGCTTCATTGTAAAAAACACGGCCACCATGGTTCTTATCAGGAAATATATCTGACTGTTAACAGAATTTTTAGAACCATTACTGCAACCATAGTGGCTTTATATTGATAGAAAAGCTCTGGATTTTTACAGTGCATCTTACCTGAAGAGGTAAAAAAGCACCCCCACTGTCAACCAAGTACACACAGGGGAGCAGATTCTGTATAGTCACTTCCTGGGCCCGAAGCTGTTTCTTTACTGTAATAGGGTATGCTGTACCTCCTTTCACCGTGGCATCATTAGCGATGAACACACACCACAGACCATTTATTTTACCAATACCTGTTATAAGCAAAAAAAAAAAACATTGTATACTGAGAGAAAAGGGGGGAAAGAAGTACAGTAAATAGATATTGATGGTCAAACCACATGTTATTTCTAGGCTCCACTTCTAAAATTATTATTAACACTGGGACCTACTTTTTTAATTCTAAAAAGTAGGCATACAATTAAAGTGTTATTCTTCTTATTTATTAATCTTTGCGCATTTTCATTAAGAGTGACACTAATTGTGGAGGGCACTGTAGCTGCTGAAAGATGAGAATAGCAGTGGCTTTCAGACTGAACAAACTAAAGGTCAGACTTAATTTAAAACATGAATTGTAGCCAGCTAGCATTACAGAATATGCTTGAACAAAGATACCAAAATGTACCACAAAAAAGCTAGGTATGGTTGGAAAAAATTCTCAGCTTGGTGGTTCAGTAAAGTACCTGTGAGACAGCCGGCTGATGGGATGTCCCCATAGGGTAAACCCATTCCAGCAAAGGGAGACAGTTCTAGATAATCATCATCATCCAACAGCATGCGGAGCCTGTCTCTGACTAGAACCTTCTTGTTTCTCTGTGTATGTCGGGCAATGGCGTTTTCCCCACCTCCCTTTAACACTTTCTCCTTAAGCTCTAGATACCTGGAAAAAAAAATCTCACCTGAATCAGGTGTTCAATATTAAATCATTCATTTAAAATCCTGAAACTCTGAGATCACTGAGCCCTAACATGCATTTACTGAATAAATCTCAAATAATCTGTCATAAATCAATCAATGGTTGATGGTAAATCATGCTTTTTTCTACCACCCAAAATGCATGAGTGTGTTACACTTATAACTGTCAGATTATAATAGATCACATAGTGATTTTACTTAACACATTTCCTCATCCCCGCTGAAATTCATGGTTACACCACTGCTACATAGTGACATTGACTAAACACTCTGTAGACTGTGCAGCAGGAATGGGGTGGTAGAAATGTAAAT
Source organism: Pangasius djambal (assembly GCA_022985145.1). Classification (NCBI taxonomy): domain Eukaryota; kingdom Metazoa; phylum Chordata; class Actinopteri; order Siluriformes; family Pangasiidae; genus Pangasius; species Pangasius djambal. The sequence continues at coordinate 10,796,455 of CM040982.1, read as the reverse complement.
AGTCCAGTTGTTTAGTGCAAATTATTCCATCATACCTTTGCTGACATGCCAGGCTGTTTTGTAAATTTGCTTCAAATACATGTCTGTGAATAAGTTGGCATGTTCCATCTACTACTGGAAAGGCACTTGGCAAGCTTCTTCTGCGTACACCTGAGCTTATGCACCGGTGTAACACTGCCTGATGTATGCAGGGGGGCTGCACACTGTGTCTCAGGTATTTCAGTGGTCTGGCTGAGCTGATATGAGTGCACTGACATAGACAGCAGTTCTTTTCTGTGGTCCCTGACAGTCTTTGGGTGCATAATTGGTTTGTGAAGAATGTCCTTCCATTTACTCGAAATAAGCTGGCAAAATAAAAAATACACAAAGTTATTACAGTAAAGCAACTTTTGCTAGATTTTCTGACTTTCTTCTGAGCTGTCATCTGGATTCACTTAAGGTTACGGCTATAACCCTTTGAGCTGAACTGCGATTTGTTTTATGCAAGTGTGTCAAAGGTCATTTGGGTTTTGCAAAAAAAATTAAATAAAACTCAGATATGTTTGATTAAGTGGCCTATACACACAGCACATAATTTATCCATTCCGCATAACTGCCTTACCTTGACATACAACGGTACATGGCTACAAGACTCCAAAGTTGTTTTATTTTTGCGCCGTGATACATTCAAACGTGTCTGGAGGGAAACAAAACACCGCGCGGAACGTTCCGGACCAAGGTACGTTAAACGTAACTTTCATGACATGACCAATAGAGAGCAGTGTATCCTTCTAAAGTTAACGACAACTCCACTGCCATAAGAGTGACATCTGGGTGTCACTCCTACTCATCTAACAGTTACTGGTTCCCATGTTTGTTTTTGGTTTCCGAAACGTTCTCAGAACAGACGTTTTTTTGTTCCCATTTGATTTTCAAGGAAATGTTTTCTTTACGTTAATATAACGTTCGAGTTTCGTTGCGCATTATGGCCCAGAGACCGTTCCCCTAACGTTTCCATAACTTTTAGATAACTTTGCGGTAACCTGCAATGGATCGAAGAATGTTCCCTTAACGTTAGGGAAACGGCCTGTGTTTGCTTGGTAACAGCCCGGATTTAATTATTCTATAACCACTGTGGGTATTTACAGTTAATTTATGTATAGTTATGGTGTGAACGCATGACACACCTTTTAGAGCGTGACGTAACACCTCTCGATTTTGCTCCTCCCCCTCAACCTCTGGTTGGTTTAAGTGCAAAGATGGCGTCCATCATGGAAGGGCCGCTGAGCAAATGGACTAATCTTATGAAGGGTTGGCAGTATCGTTGGTTTGTTTTGGACTATAACGCGGGATTGCTGTCATACTACACTGTAAGTATAATCCCAGCAAACGCATTACATTAGTCAGGACGGTAATTTTGTTTGAGGGAGGGGTACAAATCGAGATGGGAGAAAGAGCACTTGAGTTGGGAATCTCAGCTGGGTGGGGCGGGGTTTTTTGAGTGACAAAGACAAGGAGCCAATCGCGGGTTTACTACGGGGCACGATAGCCAATAAGCAGCCAGAACGAGCGATGTTGTGCCCTAGAATTTTAGCGAGGCTACGACGCATTTAATATGTTATGGCTAGATACTGTTAGTTGGAAGAACGTGAGGGTGGTGGTCTCAGCGTCATGTGACACTTTTTGTCTCGTCTGGACGCCTTACAAATGGCAAAAAATTTAATTCCCAGCCTTCAAACATGTCACATTTACAATTAAATGTAGATTTTAGTACAACACAGTATCTAACATTAAGATAATACCTTAACGTTAAGTTGGTGGCTAATAGAGCTAGCTAGCTAGCTATAAAAGTGATGAAGAAGTCTCGCTAGCTGGCTACAGGTTCTGTGCTGTCTTTTGTCTGATATCTGTGATCATATGTTAGCACTGCTAGTTGAGATAAGAAACGACATAGCTGAAACTCTTTCAAATGCTTGCAGAGAGTTCTGTCACTTGTTTGCAGAACGGATGCTTAAAATGTCTTTTTTTTTTGCACGTTGTGAATAATTTACTGGGAGACTGAACAACATGCATAATGTCTGTGAGCAAGCAGTGCTGGATATCTGATTCACCTATAATAGGAAAGTCATTCAGGGTTAGATGGATAAACTGTATAATAGTTGATGAAAAGAGCATGTATGAGTAAACACAATCCAAATAAAAGCTTCTGTAAGGTTTAATAGGGCACATGGGGGCACTTTCTATGTATACAATTTAATATCTATCTGTTGCTGTGCCCAATTTTCAGCCCCCGGTATAACAGGAAGAAGCCATTTTAGGTATCTGTCCAGGTATTATTTTAGTGGTTGACCTTTTTCAGCAGTGATATCAGCATGATAGTGGCTGTTAGATTTTTTTCGACACTATTCTTTCTGGCTAGTTTAACAGAATCGTCTTTTTCTTTTTAATCCATCTTGTAAGTGTACAGTTAGAGGCTCCAGCTCATTGCTCTATGCACTGTATGTGGTAATCATCTTTTAGCCCTTCCTGTCAGTTTCTAACCAGGTTGAACCAGGGAGACACTGAGGTGAACAACACACTGCAGTTCCTGATATGTCTGTACCAGCATGACACTTCGTAAGATTGCTCAATCGTGTCCGTGTCAGTGCTGAGCTGAGGATGGTCCACCACCTAAACAGTGCCTTTAATAGTTCAGTTAGTAGAGCAGAGCAATGTAGGTGTTAAAATGGACATCCAAATCCGGCTCAGAGGACACTTAGCTCTTGGGCAGTGGTGACTCAGTGGTTTAGACTCTGGGTTACTGCTCAGAGGTTTCGGGGGTTCAAGTGCCACACAAGGATGTATCATGGCTGACCCTGCGCTCTGACCCCGACTCACTGATAAGTTGGGATATATAAAGAGAAGAATTTCCCTGTACTGTAATGTGACAAGTAAAGGCTTTCTTCCTCTGGTCAGAAAGGTAGTCCCTTTCCAGTAATGAATCAGTGTGGGTAGATGAACCAGTTAAATAAATGTCAGATATCAGATGTATCAGGGTGTACCAATAAATCTCATGGATGACAAATTAAACAGAAAAACAGCATAACTGAGGGTAAGGTGTCGCGTCACCACATGCTTTCAGTATGCTTTGCCGTCTGTCAGTCTCTGACACTGTACTTGGTTTGAAGACCATTCAACCTCCGTTGGTGTTTTGATGATGGTGGAGAGCACCGTCTAACACTTTGCTCAAAAATCTCCCATAGGATCTCAAATGGGTTGTGGTCTGGTGACTGTGAATATGCTTTACATCATTTTCCCACTCATCAGATCATTCAGTGAGCTCTCAGGCCCTATGAATGTGGACTTTGTCATCCTGAAAGAGACCATTCTCATAAGGTGGAAATGTTTTGTCATAGCATAAAGGGAATTAGTCAGAAAGTGTTGATTTGGGGTAACCTTCCCTCTAACTGTATCCAAATCCTGCCAGTAAAACAGCATAACAGAACCACCAGTTTTGTCACCCAAGTGTAGGTGCACCTAAGCTGCAACTGAGTATAGCAAAACTTTGACATACATTGTATGGTCATTGTTAAATGAGTTGTAGGGAAGGAGTAGCATTTTGCAAATTCACATGTCTCTTCAAGCGAAAAGACATTTTTCAGGTGCTCCATTAAATTGCAAAGCAAATCTGTGTCAGATCCAGAGGTTCTTGTGAACAATGTGGTGGCTGGAATTTGAGGCTAATCTTATTCCAGTGGTTTGCTCCAGTATATACAGTATGAGCTTATAGGTCAGAGTGAACTTCTCAGCTTTTTCTTTTTCAGCTCACAAATTGGCATTCGATTATTTGGTATGGATGACACTCTCAAAATATTAGGATGGATCACCAGATCCCTGGCAGTTTGCAGCCATAGTCCTTTCCACGTCATCTGTGCTGTCTGTTTGAAAATTATTATGACAGCGTAATGCCCATGTGCGAAGGAGCTCAGGACAGATGAAACTAGACATGCATCCGTCATTTGATAAGAATGTAATGGATTGATCCATATTTTCAAGTATATATAATTGCAGTTGACATGCTGCTCATAATTCGAGAAATAATTTAGTCTCTCTAAAGTTGCCTCGCAGAGATCAGTATGGCTTTAACAGTGAAGTTTAAAAGGTTTTCAGCTTTTGCACGTTTGTGTATCTAGATAAAGATGAAGTATTTGTAAGTCACAGTGTAACTTTTGCACATGACTGGCATGAAAAATAAATGCACTAATGTTCTTTTGTCCCTGGTTTTTATTACATAGTCAAAAGACAAGATGATGCGTGGCTCCAGGAGAGGGTGTGTCAGGCTCAGGGTAAGCAATCTGCTTTCATGCATACTTTGGGCTAAATATGGCTTTTAGAAAAATCTATATTTTTTGTTTTGAACATGCATGTTCTTGCACTTTCATGACTTAATTGTATGGCTAATAAAGACAGGACACTCTCTGCAGAGTTGTGTTTTTTTTTTTTTTTTTTTTTTATATATATAAATCTGCTCACCCAGACATGAGCTTTTTCTGTAGTTGATAATAAGTCTGAAAGATTAAAAATGCAAGTTTATTGAGAAGTGAACAAATATTTTCTAGGCTTGTATTGGTGTAATGAATGACCACTAGGTGGCATACGTAGGGCTCAGTAATATAAAACATTTACAACAAACAGACGAGAGATTTTATTTTATTTGAAGAGTATATCTAACATCACATCAGGTGTCAAACATCATGTTAGTTGACTGTATGTAGGTGGAACATGGAATACATGTGATAATTGACTGTGATAATTGGCACGTGATAATTCTTTTTAAAATTCATTTATAAACAACCGTTTTGGGAAGGATTTTTGTGTTTCCATCCCGGTAAAAATTGTTTGAATTGAATAAATTCAAAATATCATCCTACACTGTTTGTCCTAAGAGACTGAGCGCAGCAGTCTCAGGTTTGAGCGTTCAGGTCTGGCCCTATGGCCTCTCCTGATGCAAAACAACACAGACGAGTGCATTTCCAAATGAAGTGGATTTTCAAATTAAGACCGCAGGGAGGAGAGGCTTAGATCAACGAGACAAGGGATAACATCGAGGAGCTTCTGCTTGTGTCATAGATTTTGGCTCTGTATTCTTTTTAAAGATATGTGTCTTAAGTCTGTGGTGCTTTCCTTTACAACATGTTCACTGTTCCTTCCTCTTTTAAACTTGTTGAAATTTTGCTTTGTGTTTCTAAATACCTTGCAATCTAGGTTTACATGCTGTGTGTGTGTGTGTGTGTGTGTGTGTGTGTACTGCTTAAATGGTTTCTTTTAAACAAACTTCCTCTTAGGAGAGATAACGGTTTCACAATCTTTCCTGTTTTTTTTTTCGGGCATGTTCCTACATATCTTTGCCAGCTCATGTCTTTGCTAGTTCGCATTTTTTATTCAGTACCTCAGTAAACACTTGGCACAGTGTTCTTTTCTTTGAGCAAGTCAATGCCTCGTGTGGACCCTTTTATAATCATCTGAATTCTGTTTGATATGATCGTCGCTGTGTTAATGAAAGAGTTGCAAGTGTGCAGTTCTGCAGTTCCCAGCCTCCCCAGCCACTTTTCAGCTTTTCCTTTCCATCCCTCATGTTCTTCCCCCTCCTTGTTCCTCGTCCCTATATCCCATGCTCCACCCATTCTCCCCCTCCTCTGTGTGTGTGTGTGTGTGTGTGAGAGAGTGTGTGTGTGTGTGTGTGTTTGTGTGGGTCTGTGAGGGAGCAGAGCAGAAAAAGCGAGAGAGAATGACGTGGCCCTCTGTCTGACAGTCTCTCGCTTCGTTTTGCTTGCTCAGGGAGCGGTGATTGGAATCGATGACGAAGACGATAGCACTTTCACCATCACGGTAGACCAAAAGACTTTCCATTTTCAAGGTAAGCCCTCCTCTCAGCACCTCTTTTTTTTTTCTTAGATCTTTCTCTCCTTCTCTTCCTCCCTTTAAAGCTTTTTCCATGCTGCTGGCTTCTGCTGTTTTTGCTGAAGCAATCACGTGCTCTCTAACATTGTCTCCATTGCACCCGTTCTTTTTCACTCGTTTTTGTGTGTAGAGCAGATTCTGCCAGCAGAACATCTGCAGCCTTTACTCTCACGCTGTCACGCTCTCTCGTACACACATTTGCATTGCTCTCGCACACATCCGACACATTGCGGCTGGTGCGATTAGTCAGCGTATTCCAGTGTTTTGGAAGTGCGGCTCTCCTGCAGCACTGGAGGAAGAATAGCACAGGCGTTACTTTCCTCTTCCGTATTGCACCGTGGCTTTCACGTTTTTGTAATGGCAATGTCGCAACACCACCCACTGCAAATTCTACAGCTGCGTGGTCCTTGCACTTGCACAGCTGAGTGTTCCTTAGGCTTTGGTCTAGCAGATGAAGACGTGCACTTCTCGCCACTAGGCGCTCACATGCTCTAACTCTCATCATTCTCAGACCTCCTCCTCTTTCCTTTCACCCCTCCCTTCATCCGGTGACACTGGGCCGGGCAAGCTGGCAAGAAAAGGGCGCTGAGATCCAGGTCTTTAGCTTTTAGCCTCCACCCCCTCTCTTTTCGTCCATTTTCACTCCACACCCTTCCCCCGGGGGCCCGCTCGCCCTCCCCATGCCCTCATCCATTGCCATGTTTCGGCACTGTCTGCTGTGGCTGTACAGTAGGAAGGGTAAGGTGATGCACGTCTGCATGTTTGGCTGGAGCTAGTAGGAATAATGCTTTCGCAGTCATAGTTTTGCGCTCAATGTTTGCACTGCTGAGCAATAGCTGAGTCATTCATTTATCATCGTTAATGGGACCAAACCTCTGTATGTGTCTATTGCTTGTGCTTGAGTCCAGAAATGTGACTGACGTAATGTGTTTCATTCCTTAGAACACTGCTGTTCTTATTGGTTGTTAGAAGAGCAGCAAGTAGATGCTTGGAGGTTGTTTTTATTGCATAAACATGCCACATGGATTATTCCAGCATCAGAATACACGTTACCTGCCTGTTTGACCTGCCCACTGTATAGAAAGGCATTTTACGACCTCATACACGGCTGTGACTCTTTGCTTTTATGACATATCTGCTAATAGTTTCTGTAAGTTATTTAAGTTGTTTTAAACCTTTCCTGTTTGCGCATGCGTCGCTTATTTTCCACAAATCTAAGGTCTTCCCTTTGAGTAGGACCAATTAGTCAATGACGACGCACATAGAAAAGTAATCCTGAAAGTGTGTAGCATCACCCGAGCCCCTCTCTCTGCATCTTTGAATTCCCCCGAGTTTGCAGCTGAGGTTTGGCTCCCAGAGAGCAGTCGAAGGGACTTGTTCTCTCAGTTTCTCTATCCCTCCAGTTGTAAGCATGGCCCCTCAGAGACCCTTCTCTCCTCCATCATCTCTTAAAAGGATACTATTTGCTGCGTCTTCCTTATCCTCAGAACTGCTGTCTCATCGATGTATAACAGTTTGGAAATGGAGAGAGTGTGTGTTGGAGATGTGTGTGTAAGACTAAATGTGGGATAGTCAAGCTCAGCAGAGACACATGTCTCTAATAGGGATTTATAAGTGCTGAACAGCATTGAGCAGGTGTGAAATGGGTGTGATGGCAGGATGCAAAGCTACCTGTAATTAGATGAAGCAGCCATCCAGCACTAATAAGATGAGCTGAGGAAGAATGAAGAGACGTGCAAAGTGGATGCAACGTACAGGACTTTGGTATTGACCAAAATATATATGGAGCCTCTTGTTTTATAATAACTGTAAGAAGATTGAAAAAAGCTATATGATTATTTCTCTCAGTTGTGGAATTTTTTTTTTTCCTCCCAGCAGTTGCCACAGAGGCATCTCCAAAGAACTATATTTGCTATTTACAGGACCATCTATAATTCATTAGGCTCTTACAGGGCCTGGTATTGGCCTGCCTGAAAGCTCCTTTATTTCAGCAGTCTGTGCTGAGCAGTAAGGACTGCCCCATGTTATCGAGAAGCTACTTGATTCATGGAAAATGGCGTGTGAGCTCAATGCGCTTGCTGCAAAGATCCTTTAATGATGCCTTTGTTATTGAGGACATAGTTAACAAGAAGGACTCTCATTCTCATCAAGTTGCGAAATAGAGAATGAGAGGGATGGATGGACGGATGGACAAAGACACATGGTTATGGTGTAGAGGATGGAGTGTAGGTCTTCTGGGTTATTTATCAGTGACCTTTAATGCACAAGACCAGGGCCAAAAAAGAACCACTGCATTTAGGACACCCTTCAGTGTCACAATACTATTCTTTTACTCATCAAATACATTTACTCATCACATTCTTCCTTCGTAGCAGAAATTAAAACACGTAGAGGAAAAAAGGATTTCTTTGTTCAAATGTTCTTCGCTTCCTGGAACTTTCTTTGAAAGAGAAACTTCATTTGTAGTGATTGACACATGCCACATTCAACTTATTTCGGAATTGGGAAGTCCGAACTCAGAATTTCATAATTTTCAAGCTCTTGTGTTTGAGTTACAAAAGAACATGATCATGAGTTTATGATGTATTTACTTTTTCAGAGCAGCCAGTGGTATAGTCAGTGTTCTAGATTTAAACAACTAATCTGTCTAGGTTGATTGATCAAAAGTAAGTACTACTATAAACTCATTTAAAGTCGTGAAGTGGTGGGGTGTTTTCTTTAAATTGAATCTTCTTTCTAATAACAACCACCACATACCAGCCTGTGTTGTGCTACCTAACCCGATAATGTCTTCATTCTAAGAGCATAAATATGAAACTTGGCAGTGAAGAAAATGATAGATACAAGACAGAAAGTCTGTCCACAGTTTTTTCTCCCCCAGACATTTATGAAACCGTGTCCACTATGCCTTCAGTTATCATTGTATTAGCAGATGTATAGGACGGTGTGTAAAATACAGAATACGTTCGGCTCTCTTTCTCCTCCCTTTCACTAGTCCTTATCATTAGTTGGGTACATTGTGCTCCATGCCCTCATTCATCACCCACCTATGCTATTACACTCTTTCTCTATCTCTGTCTCTTTCTGTCTCTGTCCATTAGATGTGCTCTGTTGTGCGAGGTCCAATTTTACCTGGAATATGGTTTATGAAACCTGTCTTTCCTGCTGTTTCCTCAGAACATTGTGTAGCCTTTATAATGTTGAGTCTTTGTCTAGAATTTTCCTCCAGAAATCTGTATTGAGCTACCATGGTCTCAGGTCAATGCTCCTGCTCAGATTTCATTTGCATTCATTCAGTGAAGCTGTGCTGTTATTGATTTATCACAAATATTGGGTATATAGCATGTTTTTTTTTGCTGACAGGCTTGTAGAATAATCCAAGTTTCATAAACAGCGTAGTGGAGAAGCCGATCATACGACTTATAAGCCATTTGTGCCTGCTAATACAGGGATGGGCCGTGTTTGTTTTGGACTGTAAATACCACATGGATCTAGGAGACACTGGGTTTTTATGGGTTACCCGGGGAAGCTTAAATGTAGAATGAAATGTAGCACTGTTTTCAAGCACTGAGTAGCATAGAACATTTTTAAATGACTGATTAGCCTTTGTCTGTGATGTTAAATTCTCCCCTGGTTAATGTGACTCATTCATTCTGTTCCATCGTTGTTTTGTACCGATCATACCTGGAAGTAATGTTTTGAAAGATGCACAGGAAGAAGCTGAGAGGCCTTTTCCTTGTAATATAGAAAAGGATCTGAAAATCCCCCCGTGGAGCTGAATATGTGTATGTGAGTGTGTATGCGAGGGGGTTGTATTTGGCATGCACCACGGATCTGGTTAATGCCTTTAAAAGCTTTGAGCTGTTTTTGCCAAGCTAAGTGTCAGCTATATTTCACATCTTGTTAACTAGTTTTGCTGCCTTCCTTGAGAAAATACGATTGCGAACACGGAGAAAAAACAAAATTGCAAATTACAAAATTGTACTATTTCAGTATCTGTTTTTGTGTATACCTGATGTCTGGTTTTATGTCATCATGTTTAGTTTATTATGTTTAGCCGATGGGTTTAAATAACTTCACATTTCAATGCTGATAAAGTGTTAACAACAGTATTTGTTCAATATTATTATATATTATCATATTTATATATATATTATTATTATTATTATTATTATTATTATTATTATTATTATTATTTACCTGGCTTAAATCAGTACATCCAGATGCAGGTAAACGTAGACCAGAAAAAGTGGATAAAATAAACACACTAGTTTAAAATAAATCAAAATTAGAAAGTAGAAAAATTAAAAGAGAATGTTGTGTATAAGAGAAAATAAGTGCGCACACACAAACATAAGATAACTATCTTATTATTATCTTATAACTATCTTAAATTAAATAAACAATAAATAAAGTAAATTGATTAATAAAATATACAAATTAAGCAGAAACAATGTAACAGAAAAAATAAGGTTGAAAAGTGCTAAAGATTGAAAACCTAAATAGATCCTAATATAATCCTTAAATAGATGCAAACTGTGTATAGTGCAAGAAAGTGAGATCATAATCCAAGCATTTACTTCTCCCCTTCTGTGATGGTCAAACTATAAAAGGGCTCACATTTTATTGCAGTGATAACATATGTTGTCTTCTGAACGCTGGTACTTTTTAAAAATGGTGCTAGCTCTTGGGAAGGTCTTTAGTCATGCTGCAGTTTCTGCTTTCTGTCTTTCAGTGAAATTGTGTTCCTGTGTGTATGCGCGCACACGAGTGTGTGTTCGTCATCAACACGGAGAGAAGAGGTTGCATGTGGATGTGGTTTGGTGTGGGCGTGTGTGTCTGTAGTCCAGTTTAGTCCTCAGTTCTCTCCTTCTGGATTCTTGAAAGCAAACAGAGCACAGCCGAACCTTGGTCATCTCTCACCTTTACAGCTATATTAAGCTGTGGCCCTGTTGGCCTCGTTCACTGCTGTACCACTCCACTCTACCCTTCTTCCTCTTTTTTTTCCTGTGTGTGTTCTGTCTCTAACGGGTTGTGTTTTGGATGTTCTGCCCTGGCAGCCCGGGACGCAGATGAGCGGGAGAAGTGGATCCACGCATTAGAGGGGACGATTCTCCGTCACGCTCTCCAGCTACGGGTAAGAGTTCAGGCTGCTTTCTGTCCGTGTGGAACATTCCTGAAGAATTCTTTGGGAGAAACAAAGTCATTCATCAGGCTTAAACATTAAGTAAAGGAACATTTGCGATGAGCGAACCAGGAATTACTGGATGTTCCTGTTTAGTTAGTAATAGGGATAATTATATTAACCTTACTGCTATATTTTTGACATATTTATGACATCTGTTAAGCTTTAACATAATACCCACCTGAGATGTCATTATTAGACTGCAGCTTTGCCTTTGTTTAGACACCTGGCCTTCGGAGTAAGCCCTAGTTAATACTTCTGCATTAACGTGTTTTTGCGTGGCAATGCAGAGAGGGGGATTATGGGTAAGCATGGCATGCGGGGACACACAGAAATAAGAGCGCTCGCTTCCTGCCAAAGAGTTAAGTAGACATTGCACCTATCTGTGGTGCGCTGCATCTCCCACTCTTGAGCTGATTGGTCGGTGGAGAGGTGTGTCCATTTAGGTACCTGGAAATCAAATCCACAGTAATGTGGTTCAGTTCAGAGTAATCTTGTTCCTCGTACATCTCAAGTGTAAACTAAAATTTTTTCCCTTGTCGCATCCAGTACTTTCTGTCTTCTATAGAAGTGCTCGTGCTCCTCAGCCTTTTTCTGAAAGTGTAGTCCATTAAAACAACAGCTTGCAACAGAAACGGTTAGTCTCAGTTTAAACATATGTAGATGACGTAACACAGTAACAGTTAAAATGAAAGCTAAAGCATTGTCATTCTGTGATTGGCTAGAATTGTGAACAGCTTTGATACAAGAGCTGCTTGAGACGCGCGAAAACACTACTGAGATCCTTTCAGTGAGCCTTGACTTGGTTTATAATTGATCACGCAGGGTTTCTTTTTTTCCCCTAGCACTTCCCTAGCACACAAAACAAAGTTATGCCTGAGTAATCTTCTGTTTATTATTTATACAGTGAAACACAGAACTTTCCTTTGTTTGTGCTCTTTCTTGCTGTCTCAGTTCTGTAAATTTTGGTGTGGGTCATTTGACATTGCCCCCTAGTGGATATGCTCACATTAAATAAGTATGAAGACTTCACCCTATACCAGCGTTCATGCATGGTGCTGTGAGGAGCATGCAGAAACATGCTTGCTGAAGTATAAATCAGCCCTAAAGAGCGCGGTTGAGTGAGTGAGTGAGTGTATAGTGTGTGGGTGTGTGTGTCAGTCATGGAATCCAGGAAATCAGAGCACAGAACTCTTATTTACTGCCACACAACTTCTCTTTTTCCCCAAGTTCTTTTCTCTCCTTTTTAAAATGATTTGGTTTGCTCTCTCTGCCTCTCCTCTCATCCCCTCCCCTCCCCTCTCCTTTCCTTTCCTCTACTCCTTGTGTCCTGCCCTCAATGTGAATAATTCTGCTGACTGACTGATGCATGAATCTACTTGCCTGGCAATATGAAGCTTTCCTGTCACATGATACCAAAGCCCCTAATGAGCCAATCCCAGCTCTGCACACTCGGCCAATCTTTCATCTGCAGCAGACGGCTATCCAATCAGAGCAGCTGTTCGTATTTGTTTGACCCCTTTAGGGCGTTTCTTATCTCTTTTTTTTTTTCTTTTTTTAATTTGAGGAAGTCTGTACTTCCTGTCATGAGTTACTGAGTTTCACGTAGTAGATGAGCAAAATTATTGTAACTGCATCTTGTAGCTGTTGTTGTCTTGGGGGTGGATTCAGAGGTGGCCAATGGAGGAAATCTGACTTGGGCTGACAGCTAGGGGGTCATTTTTAGTTGGAACAAAGACAGGGAAACCATTGGCTTCTCTAATGTCCCAGTTCAGCAGAGGCAGGATTGCTGTAAGTATGTATGTTGTTGAAGATTCAGTGTAACTGTATCATAATAGATTTATATATTTTGTATTGTGAACGTCAGGGTATTGTGTATGTTTAAACCTTTGTATCCATGCAACACACTGTACTATCTGTTTTGCCTTGAGAATGTGTGTGTATGTTCTAGTTCATGTGTGTACGTGTGTGTACATATGTATGCCCATGCCTGTACATTGCATATTGATTAGATTCAAGTTAAGGATGGTGTTCGGCTCAGGAAACATCCTAAAGTGAGTTCTTGTTTTAACATGCTAAGTAGAGACCAAATTCAACAAACAGCAGTGTTAGCACACGTCCATGTTAGTTTGATTTGCTGTGTTGACTCAGGCTTGACTGTGTCTCAGGCTTTTTACAGTTAGGTGTCAAAGCCATTTCCTGTTTTTTCTTAAGCCCTACAAATGCTAGTGTTTAAAAATGGTTAGTCACTAACATTCTGTTAGCACATGCTTTTGTACTCAGGGTAAAGCATGTTATAACAAAAACATCATGAAGTTTAGACATGCTTCCAGTGACGATGTTAGATTCAAGCCACAGACTGTATTTGTGTTGGCTGAAGACAGTATGAATTATTTGATGCTTGATTTGATCATTATTGGATTATGTTTAAATTGGTTGAAGTAATTTTCTCTTTGGGCTATTGTAACTGACCTAGTTTTAGTGTTTTAGAATTTCATTTGTTTGTGTGTTTGAGAGACTCGAGAAAAGAGGTGTGGTCATAACTCTTGACTATTAATAGACAAATAATGTGTTCTTGTGATAAACCCCACCTTATATACACCGATAAGCCATAACATTAAAACCACTGACAGGTGAAGTGAATAACATTGATTATCTCATTGCAGTGGCACCTGTCAAGGACAGCAAGTGAACAGTCAGTTCTCAAAGTTGATGTGTTGGAAGCAGGAAAAATGGGCAAGCGTAAGGAACTGAGCGACTTTTACAAGGGCCAATACTAGGGGTGTTCCCGGTATGCAGTAGGTTAGTACCTACCAAAAGTGGTCCAAGGAAGGACAGGGTCATTGGCGCCCGGCAACAGGGTCATGGGTCATGAGCGTCCAAGGCTCACTGATGTGCTTGAGAAGGCTAGCCTGTCTGGTCTGATCCCACAGAAGAGCTACTTTAGCACAAAATGCTGAAACAGTTATGATAGAAAGCTATGATAGGAAGGTGTCGGAACACACTGCGTAGCCGCAGACTGGTCGAGGGCACCACATACACGCTTTCATGGCAACAGTATTCCCTAATGGCAATGGCCTCTTTCAGCTCCCTGCTACACGGCAAAAATTGTTCAGCAATGGTTTGAGGAACATGACAAAGAGTTCAAGGTGTTGACTTGGCCTCCAAATTCCCCAGATCTCAATCTGATATTTGATCAAGAATCTGTGGGATGTGATGGACAAACAAGTTCGTATATATATATATATATATATATATGTATGTATGTGTGTGTGTGTGTGTGTGTGTGTGTGTGTGTGTGTGTGTGTGTGTGTATACAAACAAACAAGCAATCCCAAACGTTCCCTGATGAAAATGTGCAGTGTACTCTTTGGTTGAAAGCTGCTACAATACAAGTTGCTGTGTATCAAAACTACACACATGAAACACGCTTAAGAAATTTAAATATGTTATTCATGGCATTTTTAAATAGTCTTTGCCTCAGATGTTCTGTCCACAAGATACTTAGTGTCTGATATTTCTGTTTTACTTTTCTGACCACAAGCTTCAAAATCTTGAAGATTACAATCTCATTGGCTCTCCACATTTCCCTGCATTATTTTTCAGTGTACAAAATACACTTTTGAACAGCACAACACAATGGCTACATTTACGTGCTACATAATGGCTACATGATCTGTTAATAACCCGACTAATGGTTCAATTGCCATAAAAGCGTTTATATAGAGACCTTAGTCAGAATAGAGAAAACTGATGCCAATCCAAATGAGATAGCTATCCAATTAAATGAGTTTCTGTTAATCTATTAAGTAGAAGAATAATAGCTAATAATATCCTTTGTAACCGAATACTTTCGCTATCCGAAGCAGTGTGTGTGTTCTGCACAAGTGTGTTTGAGTCACAGTACGTTCATTTTACAATAAACCGATAATGTAAAAAAAAAACAAAAAAAAAAACCACACACACATTAGACAGTTCATTCATCTTCAGTAGCCAATGTATCCCTGGAGCCTATCCCATGCCCAAGGTGGGAGAATTCACCCTAGATGGGACGCCAGTCCATCACAGCACCATGCACACACACACATTAACACCTAGGGGCAATTTAGCTTTGCCTGTCTGCCTACATGTATGTTTTTGGACAGTGGAACGAAACCGGAGAACCCTCACAAATATGAGAGAACATGCAAAATTCCAGACAGACAGAAACCTAAACCGTGAGGTGGCATTGCTACCCCCTGCACCACCATGTTGCCTGTTTCACATTTTAATCCTTTTAAAAATAAAACTGAGGTTGGATGGACAGTTGGATGTGTATCAAACTAACGTTTAGAAGCAGATGCTGGACAAAGACTGACCTCAGTGAAGTTTAGTGTACAATATTTGCTAGAAATTCAGTGAGGATGCAGAACAGGCAGATGGTAAAAATGGGGTTAAAAGTTTAATAAAGCCTTTATTTCTTGTGTTATTCCCAAACAATGGCTTTTATTGTTGGTAGCAGTAGAAGGCACTATTCCGATGGATAATGTGTGCACTGTATGTTGTTTTCAACAGCGAGCCCATCCTTGTTGCTGAATGTCACGCAAATATGAAATGCTGAGCAGCTTTACAGTCACAAACTCTTTCACTGTCCATTTAGTCATACTTGTTTGACGTTTTGTTGAGATGGAAATAATTTAAAACTTGTTAACAGCACAAGCAGAGTGACTAAAAAGCTGAACACTTTGCTTGGACTCAGGCTTCTCATTGTCAGTAATGTTGACACTAAACCACTCCACGCGCGTGCATCTGTTTGGTGGTGAGCAAACGAGATAATCTTGTATGTTTGCTGACGAGCTATGATGGAAAAAGTATTCAGTTGGTCAGTCAGATGCCTTCCTTCTCACATTTAATGACAAAACATAGAAGAGATCTGGCTTGTGAGACTAAATTGTCCCTGAGAAGAACTGTTTTAAGAGAAACCTTTCCTGATCCCAACCCCATCCTTATCTCAGCTCACTTTTGCTCCTAGTGGAGACTCGTGTACTCATGCAGCAGAGAAGACTTTGACCCCTCTTATAAACTGTTTTCAGCTTTTATTAGAAGTGCAGTAAAATGGCAGGGAAGTGTCAATGGCTTTCCTTCACGTCCCCGTGACGAGGTTCCGCAAGGCCAGTTCCTGCCCTGGAGGTCAACATAAAGTCGCTCGAGTCCCTCAACGCAGAACAGAGTCCAGATTGGGGAGTACTTTACATTTTACTGTTAATATTTAACCAAGCTGCTAGTATGTTGGTTAATTTAGCCAGGTCTCTGAAACTATGCATTCTGTACTGTGTAATGTTAGAGCAGACAGTGACTTATTGACAGGCATTTGACACATTTTGAACCAGAAAACTTCCTATTCTTACGTCTTTAGAAAAGTTTACTGTCTGTTTGGCTTTACTGGAGTAAGTGGATTCGGTATACAGAATTTTAGAATGTGTGTATGAAGATAGAATAGTGTAAAATGTGTCTGTTTGTACCTGAGCTCAAATAGAAATGTATACTCTTGGCACACAGTTTTGTTATTGCCAACTCCCACCAGGTTAGTGGTTTTATTTATATAGTAGTTATCCTAATTTTAACTAGCTTGCTAACTAAATTGGCTACATGTTTATACAATTTCATAATTAAGTAGCTTGCCAGTAGCCTTAACTACTGGATTATGCAATAAAAATTATCTTAAAATTAGCTATCTTGATAGTGTTTTTGGTTTTAATCACAGGATATACTTGGTCTAAAATTAGCTAGCTTGTTAATAAACTTGGCTAGAGATTAACTAAGGAAAAACAGACTCCAGACCGTGCTGTTATGCAAAATAATGCACGCCTTAGGGGTGTGGTGTGGCACAAGGCGCAAGCTAAGTGCTGCTAATCCTCGTACGTGCATTATTTTCATATAACAGCACGGTCTGAAGTTTGTTATTCTACTTATACCACTGTGATTCGCCAATGATTACAATGTTTGTGGAACGTCTAAGGGACCAGTTCTCCCACGTTAAAGCAGTGATAAACAGTCTCTCTCGTTCACACCCTCTCACACACATACACATACACATACACATACATACACAAAGTGCAGCCTGTCATTTTACCGCGAAAGCGGTGGAAACTGGAAGGCAGTTTCCCGAGAGCACTTACAATTGAAACCCCTTCCATAAATGTTAAATAAATGCCTCCTAACAAAAAGCTTGACCACATCAATGATAAGAATTACTTTTTTAAACAACTAATTTTTCAATCCATTTATTATTAGTCTTAGATTATGTGTAGCGTTCACCATACAAGTACCTTAATATAGAAACAATAACATATCAGTACGAGCACGTTAATATTAGCGTTCATGTTCCAGTCGGAACTACCTGTGCTGTAATAAGAAAATAACACACACCTTCTGACCAATCAGATTCGAGCATTCAACTTCGTAGGGGAAAGTCAAATGGCTATTGCTGAAAGGGTTCCATTACATTAACTAATGGAACTAACTAACTTACTTAGCTGGAAACGTTATTGCTTAGCAAGTAATAAATTGTGATTTCTCTTTTCGCTCTTCTTTTTTGTTGTTGTTGGCCTTGGTTTCATCAGTGGCCCTTTTAGATCAGGTTGTTAAAAAAGCGTCACAAAAAAATTGTTTCTTAGGTATTTGTATGCACAGTTTGAGTGTTAGCACACATCAGTATTACCGTAATTATCATTACTAGCAGAACACCATGTTTATTTCTAAGGCAAAAGGGGAAGAGAGTACAAGTGATGTCCTTAACAGCACATAATATATATATATTATATATATATATTCACTTGTAAGCCTATTTAATCTTTTTTATGTCAATGTTTTCTGTTTTTTTTTCTTTTTTCGGTAGAAAACAGAAAGTACCATTTTGGCGATTTTAGGCAAAAAATATTCAGCGCATCTCTAATAAAATATATTTAGTCAATGTTAATGTTATACATGTCTAATGTTAGCCAAGTCAAACATACACTGATAGATTTTATTTCAGATTAATGAACTATGAACTCAGAACATTCTGTGTTCTCCTTGACAGAAAGCAAGGGCGCTCAGCGAGTTCAATCCAGAGCAGAGCATGCGAGATGGGAGAAATGGGTGGGACTTTCAGGTGGTGTCAGTTAATTTCAGAATATTCATCATTACAGATTCATATGTGTACTGGCTCATCTGCCATGAGGGAATGGAAAACTCGTAAACTCTGCTGTTAATTTATGGAGCTCCTGTGCAAAATGTATAAAGGTCTGGAAAATGTAATATAATTGGAGTGAACGTCACTGGATACTGTGGCAGCATAATCTTGTGTAGAGATGATGAAATCATCTTTGTAGAAGCCTTGTTTCTACTTTGAATTCCTCGTTTGTAAATTTACTCTTTTCCAGTGGTTATTGCCTTTATTCCGTGAGGGTATGAGGAAAGACTCAAAGTCTGCTTCCCAGTTCCCAAGTATACGTCAGTAGTCCATAGGTGTTATTATAGCTGCATTCCACCTTTGATATGATTTATCATGAAAATACACCTATTTATTTATTTTATTTTATTTTTTTAAAATGAATTACAGTGTTTTTTTTTTGTTTTTTTTTAATCCAGTGTATTGGCCTCTGTTCTACAGTTCTGTGCAGCAGTGGTGGCCTTTCCTCAGTTTGGATGCTATTCTAACTGTAATTAAGCTAATCTCATTAGGGTGTAGAAGGGAACAGGCTGTGGTCAGTACTGTTTGCTCTACTGGCCGCTTCTTGAAAGTGGAAAGCAGAACATGGCAAAGGGAAGCACAGCATGGAGGTGTTTCAAGATAGTACGGTGACTCAAAACGGTCTCTCCTGCTCTCGATTCCAGGAGGCAGAGACGACGGTTGTTCCGAGCGTTCAGGACTTTGACAAAAAGCTTGCTGAAGCAGACGCATATTTACAGATTCTGATTGACCAGTTAAAGGTAAGCTTCATCATCGTTTGCAGCCATTTGGATGAGGTTTGTGCCACAGGTTACCTGTGTGTATGTGTTTTATCAGAAAATTACATTATTAGCATACTGTTGTTGGGTTTTGTTTTTCATCATCCAGCTTGTCTATTCTGTTTCCCCTCTCATCTTGTAGCTCTTTGATGAAAAGATAAAAGACTGCAAAGATGACGAGTCGCGCAGAGTAAGTCATTATCATCATCTCGCCTCAGACATCTGGTGACATGTTTATTTTATACAGTGAGGTTTTTTTTTCCTCTGAAAAGCTGAGACCTGTGTGTGTGTGTGTGCATGTGAACGTACTTGCTATCTCATAGGAGTGTGTGGCCAATGTTTAGCTAAATACTAATTCTGAGAGTTAAAGGGTGTTGAATGGTACATTTTATATTGCAAAACAGCTTTTACATTTAGAGGAGCAGACAAAGTTTCAGTAATCTGGGAATCACACCACTTTCCACTCTGTACCTTCACCTTTTCACTTCCTTTTTTCGTGTGAACTGTTGTTCATGGTTCCTTTATAAGTAAAGGCATTGAAAGGTATTGAAACAGCTTCAGACTATTTGTAATAATCATGCCCTTTTTTTTTTTTTTTTGGTTAAAGAAAATCGAGAACCTGAAAGAAACAACTTGTGTAAGTATGTCCTAGTGTTTTCTCCCCTGTTTGTCCTTCAGCTTCTGAATAGAACATTAGTGCCTAATTGTCTCATGTATTGTTTTTTTTTTTGTATTTATGCTTTATTTTGTAGAGTATGGTAGAATCTATCAAGCACTGTATAGTACTGCTTCAAATTGCCAAGGTAAAAACTTTTTCTTTGTTTTGTTATGACTCTGTCTGTGTGATGATGATGATAAATGTGTGTGTAATCCTTTGTAACCATGGCAATTAAAGATGGCACAATACAACTTTTTGTTTTCTGATACTGATGCTGATAGTGAAACTGGTATCTACTGATGTCGATCTGATTTGCTTTATGCTTTAAAATGAGCGATTTCTAATTGAAAAACTGAAAAAAAACATCTCGCCATTAACATGACTTGCAAAGAATTGCTTTTTTATTCGAATTAAAGACTTTCAAACCAGCAAAAAAAAAGTGCAAATGTGTGCAAAATCAGACCAGTTAAAACTGCAATTCCAGTATAACACTTATTTATGCCAAATATAATAAAATCTATAGTTAAACATAACCAGTTTCAGTTGGAAATGGAAATTACACTATATGGCCAAACGTTTGTGGACAACTGACCATAACACTGTGCTTTTTGAACATCCCAGTTCAGATTTAGTCCCCTTTTTGCTGTTATCATAACCTCTACTCTTCTGGAAAGGCTTTGAACTAGATTTTGTAGTGTGGCTGTTGGGATTTGTGCTCATTCTGCCACAAGAGAATTAGTGAGGTCAGGCACTGGTATCGGGCGAGGAGACCTGGGGTTCCAGTTCATCCCAAAGTTCACTGGGGTTGAGGTCAGGGCTCTGTGCAGGCCACTTGAGCTCTTCCACTCCAGACTTGGCAAACCATGTCTTCATGGAGCTCGCTTTGTGTACATGGGCATTGTCATTTGGAACAGGTTTGGGCTCCTTAGTTCTAGTCAAGGAAAATTGTAATGGTACAGCATACAAACACATCCTGTACAATTGTGTATTCCATCTTTGTGGCAACAGTATGTGGGAAAGCCCACATATGGGTGTGATAGTCAGATGTCCACATAATTTTGGCCATATGGTGTAACTGTAGAAAATATCTAGTCACTGTATAACTTTAACATGAAATTATATAGCACATTATAATAGCATGATAGTTTGTTACTGAATTTGTTCTTTTACTTCTCCGATATCTGATCCAGCATTTTCTCCTGATATTAACCTGACACTGATACTGGATGCTTTATTGCTGCTACCTCTAATGGCAGTAGTTTTCCACTTGCCTGTGATTGCTCAGATTAGTTTGCTACATTCCTACAGGTTCCATTGTAATGGTTTGGAGAGGTGCTTCTCACATAAAGAGCCAAGAGCTTAAAATATTTATAAAAAATATTCCTATCGTTGTGTTGTAGCATGCTGGTATTTCAGTAACAGAACCAACTCATGAATAGCTATTACTGACACATGAGGGAGTAGAGTTAAGGAGTAAGTTGTTAAGTAATGCTTGAGTTGGTTCACCCCTGTGACTGAGCCGCACATTCCTCAATTCATGTTTTCTTTTCAAAATTTTAAGGATCAAAGTAATGAACAGCAACACGCAAACGGACTGATAGTAAGTTGTGACTTTCCTCAACCATGGATCAACTAATTCGAACAATCTTCTGTCTCTTTGCTCTGGAAACTCTTCTTCACATTGGGAAATTTTTACTTGGCAACAAGTGCATGCTTTTCACTTTTGGAAACTGGCTCTGCCACATCTTTCTGTCGCTCTCACTTTCATCACTCTTTGTCAAAAATGATAATTTTAATCTTCTGTGGAGTGTGATGTTGCTAGCATCTGTGATGATGTATGACTCAGCCGGTTCTCAGGCCGTCTCCACTGATTATATGACCTCCACATGCACATTACCAGCACATAAAAAAGGTTATTGATGCTTCCGTCACCATACTTGCTTACTCAGCCATCTCAGGACTAATAGATCAGAGACTATTTAGTGGCTGTCCACTCCAAACCACATATCATGTCAGTAACTGTTCATATTGGTCCTGGAAAGATCCAGTGTTCACATTTGATTTAACACCGATCAGGAGTTTTTGGCAGTGCACTCAATTTTAGCTTCAATTTACTTAAGAAACTGCCATTCAGGAGTATATCTCTTCATTCCTTAGACTTATAGTAGTTCATTCATTTATTCATTCATCTTCTGTATCTGTTTTATACTGGTCAGGGTCATGGTGGGTCCATAACATTAGGTGAAGTACACCTTGGATGGGATGCCAGTCCATTGCAGGGCACCATGCACATACACATTCCCACCTAGGAGCAATTTACCATAGCCAATCCACCTCCCTGCATGGTTATGGGAGGTTGGAGGAAACCAGAAAACATGGAGGAATTTCACACAGACACAAGGAGAACATGCAAAACTCCACACAGACTGTAACCCAAGCTCAGGATTGAACCAGGAACCCACTGTGCCATCTGGTTATAGTAGTTCTACCTCACATACCTTGTTAGAGCTATGTGCAACATGTTACGCCATACAGATTATGTTGGTAATGTTACACTATCCAGAATAATATTCAATGCAGATAAAAAGCACTTTTGTGGTAGAATCCTCTAGAACAAGCTACAGTTTTAAACCAATCCATTTAACCTCTTCTCTTTGCCCTCCATGTCACCTTGTTGATTTAATCCAATCTCACCTGCCTCCCATCACCATGGGTCTAATTTTTCTAATTGGCTTTTCATTAAGAACAACAGGCACATTTGCCATATGGGGAAACAAGAGACTGTTCCAATTGCAATCAAATAACCAGGATCGAATCCTTTGAATGTCCCGGAAGAGAAAAACCTCTCCAAATCTCATTCATGTTGATGGCTGCCATCATAACTCTGCATCAGTAAACAGACAGGTTTCACTTCATGCTAAATTCCCTTCCATTTTCCTGCTGTTGCACGTTTTCCCTTTTTTCTTCATTTCTTATCTGTATGGCTGTGTTGAGTTCTGCACTACAGATACAGCAGGAAATTATTTACCTGCATGATTTGTGCAGTCACAGTATTATGGTCTGCGCTTGTCACCATGGAAGCTGAGCTTAACAGCCTTTATCTGAGTCTCCTCTGCTCATGTGTTTGTGTGTGTGTGTGTATTGGGGCATTACAAATGTAGAGTGTTGCTGCAGTGATTGTTGTATAATTAGATTCAGTGTGTCTAGTGCCATGACCCAAACATACCAAACTGCAGCTTTATAATTGACCACTGATGTGACACTCAGCAGAATGCAGAATGATTTATGCCAGGTGGATCTCTTAATTATCACACTGTTTGGTGACATAATCAAGTCGTTTGGGATCTGTTTACATAAGCCGTATATATTCAAACTGCATATCAAGAGTACATCAGTGATGTTAAATTTTGAGCTTTTTTCAAATTTTAATAAACCTGTCAGCCCCAGAGGAAGTGAAGTCCTCCTGAATGAGGAGTAACAGAGTAGCAGAGATGTCCTCTGAGTGTGTGTGTGTGTGGTACCTGTGTTACCCTGCAGAGCACCATAAACCCAGTGGATGGAGTTCACCAGCCCAGCCCCCTGGATGCCTCTGTAGTTAGTGCCGTTGCCATGCCAACGCAGGCCACTCTCCCCACAGGTATGCAATATTGCCTTGTACTCTCTCACTTTCACTCTTTTATGCACGCTATCACTTACTCTCTTTCTTGCTGTAAACAAGTAGTTCATACACTCTAATCCAAGGCATATATAAATACACAGTTATTCTCCTTAAAGTTATAGTAAAACAAATCTATCATTGTGTTTTGGTCATATGTAGGCAGCTGTGTTAAGTGGATAACAAGAGCAATAAAGTGCTTGACCTTTTGTTGAATTCTAGAAAGCCTTTGTGCTTTTGAGTTACAGGAATAAATGTTGTTTTATTAAGCCCATTATATGGTGTGTGCATGTGTGTTTGAATGTGTAGATGGGGCTCAGGTGTGTAAAGCAGAACAGAGGCCTTCTTCTCTTCCCATGGGTCCCGTCGTCACGGTGATGGGCAGCCTTCAGACGCCCACTCCCAACAGCACAGGTACAGATGGCAATACCAAGATGTTATGTAAGGGAAAAGTGCAGACATGAGATATGATTAGATGGCTCTACTGCCAGCATACTATGAAAGTGTAAAGGAGTGTGCAAAACCATTGCTTGGCTAACTCCCTGAAGAAGGAAAAATATTTCAGAAAAATAAATGTTAATAGCTCATATTTCTTGTTCTATTCACTGCTTAGCAATGGATGTCCCACAGCACATGACTTTAGATTATATAGAAATAGAGTTGTATTTCATGTTGTTACCCTCAAATCAAAATAATCTGAATCTGATCCAAATGTTATAACTTCCTGATCTCCAAGGAACCATAGATTTTTCCGAACTTTCACTCTTTTATTCTTTTGTTATGTGGCAGTCTGGAAAATTCTGTCAGATGTCATGGACTGAATTCTGGCAAAGAGCCAGAATTGTTTTTCTTTTTCTGGCTATAGCATACTTTAACACCACATCAGTGTATTACACATAAACTTCACGTAATCAACCCTGTTGTTGGTAGAAAATATCGTTTCTACTTGGATAATCGTGGGGACCATATCATTTACACCCGTTGCCAAATAGGCCACTCCAGACTCACTCACAGGTTTTTGTTAATGGGTGCCTCCTTTATGCCCCTTATGCCAAAGTCCAATATCTGTATATTTTAATGGACTGTGATGGTTTCAACTCCTCTAGGACTTTTTTTTTTTTTTCATTTGGCTTATTCATATGAAAAGATTTTTAATGAACTGTGGCCAGATTTTTTTATTTAAGATAAACTTTAAAAAAATCTTTGTAAATCCTTCATATTTTGCTACATTTTAACCTGTTTCCCTCTATGAAAATAGCCATGGTAGCTGGCATGGCATTAAATTACAAACGATATGTCATTTACCATTTAGGAATTACAGACATTTTAAACAAAGTACCTCCATTTTCAGGGGCTCAGAGGTATTTGGACACATATATTATAACCATAATTTTAATACTTGGATGAAAATCCTTTGCAGTCAATGACTGCCTGAAGTCTGGAGCCCATGTTCTCAAAACTCAAATTCTGAATTTCCTCTCTGGAGATGCTTTGCCAGGCCACCTTCAGTTGCTGCTTGTTTGTGGTTCTTTCTGCCTTCAGTCTTGTCTTCAGTAAGTGAAAAGCATGCTGTATTGGGTTGAGATCAGGCTCTAGTGGGTTGAGATCAGGTGACTGACTTGGCCATTGAAGAATATTCCATTTCTTTGCCTTCAAAAAGTCTTGAGTTGCTTTCGCAGTATGTTTAGGGTCATTATCCACCTGCACTGTGAAGCGGCGTCCTATCAGTTTTGTAGCATTTGGCTGAATGTGAGCAGAGAGTAGAGCCCTATACACCTCAGAATACTCTGGAGAATACCTGTAGATGAAAGTGATGTAATTGCATGTAAACAACAAAAAATCACTTTTTCACTTTTTAAACAAAAGAAATCAACAAAAATGAGTATTTCAACTGAGGAAAAAGTTGGGACACCCTATGCCCTAATAGCTAGTGTTTCCCCCTTTGGTTGAAATAACCTCAATGAGACGTTTCTTGTAGCCATCTACCAGTTTCTGACATCGACTGGAAGAAAGTTTCCCCCACTCCTCAATGCACAATTCTTTCAGCTGTGTGATGTTTGAGGGGTTTCTTGCATGCGCAGTCCGTTTCAAATCACCCCACAGGATCTCAATAGGATTTAGATCTGGGCTTTGAC
>CM040982.1:10754446-10765487 GCA_022985145.1 Pangasius djambal | reverse complement strand
TTTTTTTTTTTTTTTTTTTTTTTTTTTTTTTTTTTTTCTTCACTTTGTAGCTCAAACACACAGAGGTAGAACTTTACATACACTATATGGCCAAATGTATGTGGGCATTTGAACATCATACCAATATGTGCTTGGTGAACATCCCATTCCAAAACCATGGAATATGGAGTTTATATGGAGTTAGTACCCCATTTGTTGCTATAACAGCCTCCACTCTTCTGGGAAGGCTTTCTGTTGGATTTTGGAACTTGACTGTGGGAATTTACCCATTCAGCCACGAGAGCATTAATGGAGGCTTGTTGTGCAGTCAGAGTTCAAGTTCATCCCAAAGGTGTTCAGTGGAGTTGAGGTCAGGGCTCTGTGCAAGCCACTCGAGTTCTTCCACTCCAACCTTGGCACACCATGTCTTTTGGAGCTTGCTTTGTGCACAAGGGCATTGTCAAGCTGGAACAGGTTTGGGCCTTTTAGTTCCAGTGAAGGAAAATCATAATGCTACAAGACACAGAAACATCCTAGACATCCTTGTGCGCTTCCAACTTTGCGGCAACAGTTTATGGAAGGCAGATGTACGGCTGTGATGGACCGGTGCCACATACCTTTGGCCATATAATGTAATTTCGAGTTCTGATTTCCCACTTCTGAGGCAAGTCGAATGCAACATTAGTCCATGTTGATAAGAACTCAGTAATAAATATAACAACTTTGATAATGGTAGGGTGTGATTTTGTGAAAATTGCTTCATGGACTATTGCTTATAGGGCAGTGGTGACTCAGTGGTTAAAGGCTCTGGGTTACTGATCAGAAGGTCAGGAGTTCAAGCCCCAGCACCACCAAGCTATTGCTGTTGGGTCCTTGATCAAAGCCCTTAACCCTATCTGCTCATGGCTGACCCTGTGCTCTGACCCCAACCTCTCCATCCTAACAAGCTGGGATATGCAAAGAAAAGAATTTCACTTTACTATAATGTATATGTGACAAATAGAGGCTTTTTCTTCTTCTAAAAATCATATATTTTAGTTGAAGCCTGTTGATTGGGTTTATTTGCTCTTATTTCAGCTACCCCTCTAATGTGTGCTCTTTTTTATTATCATGCTTGATTATTTATGCCTGATGTGCTCTTGTGTATGACTGGATGAATCTCATGTTTTCTTCTGTCTACCTTCAGCATTGCAGAGCAGTCAGAGCCCCGGGAGCGCATGGTGCAGGTGGTGAGGTGGTATCTCTCAGCCTTTCACGCTGGCCGGAAAGGATCTGTGGCTAAGAAGCCGTACAACCCTATCTTAGGAGAGGTATTCTATTGCCACTGGGACCTTCCTTCAGAAACAGAGGAGCCTGCTTCTGGGGTATGTGTGAGATGATATGAAATATGTATTTAAAAATGCAGCAGGAATTTATCCATTTACATGTTTATTACTGTGTTCACATGTTAGTGGTTAATGGTATCTAGCCGATGGAAAATGCAATATTTTTCAATAAGATTATTCTGCCGTCACAGATGGAACTTTTGTCAGAGATTTAATTTTCTTGACTTAAGAAAACTATCATAGTTGGATGACAAATTGGCTTTGTTTTTCTCCTTCTGGAACTTAAAACAGTGTGCGTGTGATTTTAGTGGATTTAGTATGCTTTGTTCTATACAGCAAACACACAAAAACAGACAAAAAGACTTGAAGCATGAATCTATTTCCAATTTTGATTACCCTTGTG
Organism: Pangasius djambal; assembly: GCA_022985145.1. Taxonomy (NCBI): domain Eukaryota; kingdom Metazoa; phylum Chordata; class Actinopteri; order Siluriformes; family Pangasiidae; genus Pangasius; species Pangasius djambal. The sequence continues at coordinate 10,763,780 of CM040982.1, read as the reverse complement.
TTTTTAGGTAAAGTAACACCTGCAGGTGTATATGTTGCCATGGTGATTTGGAGATCATGATTTTACAGTATCAACTATTCAAATTAAAGCTATATCCTGCCAAATCACCATAGCAACATTTACTGGTTCACCTCAGCAGTCATAACCTGTTGCGCTACCTCTCGCCAACATGTGAACACAGCATAACACTTTAAATAGTGGCTTTTCTCAAACACACACACGTGGTTTTTGGACAGGAGCCTGTGTCAGAAGGGCCAGTGCCATATTGTAGCCAGGCCAGTGTGTCATTCGTGGCAGAGCAGGTTTCTCACCACCCACCAAGTAAGTGCTCCACATTTACTCCCACATACCAACTTAATAAAAACAAACAAGCTAGGAAGCCACTGAATTATTAATCACATTGTGACTAACTCTTGAAATGGACCAAAAAAAATGTTTTTAAAGATGTATACATCCAAACATGTATTATATTAATTATTCAATTAATAACAACACACAATAATAATAATAATAATAATAATAATAATAATAATAAGTTCAGGTGTTCACAGTTATTTAAGAGAAAGCATTAAGTATTAATGCCCTCTCCATTACATGCCTTTAACCATATTGGTAATTGTGTGTTCAGTGGGTTTTGTGGTTAAAAAAAAAAAAAAATTTTAATTGAAATGGAAGGATCAGTATTATGAGGATAGATAGTCTTAGTCTTGCACTCAGGAAACTGTAAACTGTTGTTATAGGGACTGTAAACCACTTGTATAGACTTAACTTACAAGAACAAGAACAGATGTTTTGTCTCTTGAGAACACCTCTGCAGTAATGCTTATTTCTGGCTTCACTGCTGCAGTATCTGCCTTCTACGCTGAGTGTATAAGCAAGAAAATCCAGTTCAATGCACACATTTGGACCAAATCCAAGTTCCTTGGAATGTCCATCGGAGTACACAATATAGGCCAAGGTAGGCAAAGACACACACAGTGGGTGTCAGTGTTCAGGTATAACAATGATAATGTATATTTTACTGATATTCTCTTGTCTGCTGCAGGCTGTGTGTCTTGTCTAGAGCACGATGAACACTACATTCTGACTTTCCCCAATGGCTATGGCAGGTGAGATTCAACCTTTCATTTATCGGTCCTCTCCTCACATGAAAATATGTCCTGTGTTTTGTGTCTCAGTGGGATGCTGTCTTTGATTATCCTGACTGTGTCCTTGCAGGTCGATCCTGACCGTTCCGTGGGTGGAATTAGGTGGAGAGTGCAATATTTCCTGCTCCAAATCTGGCTACAGTGCCAACATAGTGTTCCACACCAAACCCTTTTATGGGGGAAAGAAGCACAGGATAACCGCAGACATTTTGTGAGTCAATATTAGAGTGCACATCAGTTGAAGAATGTGTTTAATATAAATATTAATCTTGGTGATCCTGGTACGAAAGCGTTAACCACCATATTTGTGTTTATGTCGACTCTTACACTGTACTTTATGCCTGAAATATTCACTCCCTTGCAGTGGCCCCAATGATAAGAAATCATTCTGCTCCGTTGAAGGGGAATGGAATGGAGTGATGTATGCAAAATGGGCTACTGGGGTAAGTCAGATGAGAGACCTTAAATAACACACCTGAGTAAATCTAAGAAAAACTTCAGATTGTAATATTGAAAGACTTTATTTACACAAAATACACACTGTAAGTGCACTTTAAAATACACTCACCATCCACTTTATTAGGAACACCGGCACACCTGCACCAGTTATTCAGTCAGCCACTCATGTGGCAGGAGCACAATCCGTAAAATCATGCAGATACAGGTGAAGGGCTTCAGTTAATGTTCACATCAAATATCAGACTGGAGAAAAGGTGTGATGTCTGATTTTAACCGTGGCATGGTTGTTGGTGACAGACAGGCTGGTCTGAGTATTTCAGATACTGCCAAACTCCTGGGATTTTCACACACAACATTCTCTAGAGTTTACACAGAATGGTGTGGAAAAACAAAATACCTTGTGTGCAGAGGGTCTGCAGGCTGAAACACTTTGCTGATAAGAGAGATTAGAGGAGAATGACCAGTCTGGTTTGAGCTGACAGGAAGTCTATAGTAACTCAAATAAGCACTCTTTACAACCGTGGTGAGCAGAAAGGCATTTCAGAAAGCACAACACATCATACCTTGAGGTAGAAGGGCTACAACAGCAGAAGACCACATCACGTTCCACTCCAAGAACAAGAATCTGAGGCTATCATCGGCACAGATAAAATCACCTCTCTCTTTTTCTAATCTTCAGCTGTCCAGTTTGGGTGAGCCTATGCCCATGATAGCTTCAGATTCCTGTTCTTGACCTGTATCTGCATAAATGAGCAGGTGTACAGGTGTTCCTATTAAAGTAGACAGTAAGTGTATATTATATTTGCTTCTTGTGTCTTAGGAAAACTCTGTGTTTATCGACACAAGGAAAATCAGCATTATTAAAAAGAAGGTGCGGAAGTTGGAGGATCAGTTAGAATATGAATCAAGGCGGTGAGTATCTTGCCTCATTCACAGTGGCAGCATTAGTATTTCTGCTGTAACAGTCTCTCTCTGGTCCTATTTTATTTGCACTGATGTTTATCTATTTGTACAAAAACTCATTATTTTTTCCTTCCCAATTTGGTCGTTTGACAATTTTCACCCACTAACTTGTGTGCTGCATCAAAACACATACACTCAGGCGAAAGTGCCCTTCTCTGCATGCATGAACTGACAAAAGCCCACGCTTGGCTAGTGTCACTCTGACTGACAGCAGAGAAAGTAACCCCATCCCTCCCACACAGAGAATACGGCCAGTTTTGCTGTCTAGGCTCCTGGCCACGGACATCTGTGGCATCGTTGATCTCCTGGTGATATGGGGAACACTTTTCTTTGTGCCACTCAGAAACCCTCTTTCAGTCATTTTGAATAGTACACTACTGCATGGATTCTCAAACTTTTTGCATCCTGGTGCCCTTTTAACTGTTTAAAAAAAAAAAAAATCCCCTAAGCACAGATTTGTTTTATGAGAATAACCCATAATCTGCATTCATAGTTATGAATATAAACTATTCTAGGTATTTATTGCAGCCATAGATCTTTTTATTCCTGAACCTTTCACCAACAGAAGTCATTAGATCCAAACTGACATTATTTATAGGTCTACTTGTTTTTGAGTTATTGAGGTTTAGAGTAAACCATTCAGTTCAAGTGATTAGCCAAACAGGCTAATAACTATAAGACCTCAGTGATAAATATAATCTCTTTTGATAATGGTTCATTGTGATTTCCTCAACATTTTTTTCATGTAACCACAGACCTGGTTATGCTTCACAGACAGCTGGGAGTCCCCAGACCCCACTTTCAAAAGCACCACCTTACTGAATACTTAGGCGTATCATTCTAATCTAAGGCTCAATTCTAATCTGAGAGAGATTTTAATATTTTGAACAATTTATCTTTTGTTAAATTTATATTGTTCTATTTGTCCACATCATAATATAAGCTGAGAAAGTAGGCTGATATTATGGCTGCTTCTCTAATGATGATTTGTAATGCCAGATGTTTTTCCTTTGGCCTGTCAGGCTGTGGAAGGATGTGACGTTGAACCTGAAGCTGAAAGACATTGATGCCGCCACAGAGGCCAAGCACCGTCTGGAGGAGAAACAGCGGGCCGAGGCCAGGGAGAGGAAGGAGAAGGAGGTTCAGTGGGAAACTAGAGTGAGTTTGCTTCCAGTCTCTCAGCGCACTGTAGCTTTCATTTTGCGTTTTGATAAAGTTTGTACTGTATATAATTACCCCTTTGTAATGGAGTGTTTTTGGGGGGGAAAAAACCCAGTGTCTGATGTTTGATTGTTTTCCTTCCTTGCAGCTGTTCCATGAGGATGGCGAGTGCTGGGTTTACGATGAACCTCTTCTGAAGAGAATGGCCTCACTACGACACTAGTACAGCCTCTCTGAGACAACCGAGTCTAAGAAAAGAACTCTTTTACAATTCACGTTTCATGTGAAGCCTTGGAATGACTGATGAATGAACATTTAAACAGCTTTGCATTTTGGAAATGAATGATAAGAACTAGACTCTATACAAGTAAATATAAAATAAAAAAAATACTCCTTTCTCGCCAACTACACCACTTCCACGCTCCACTGCTCCTTTAAGATGGAAAAAATCCCACACCACAGAAATACACTGAGGTAGTTAATGGCTCCTTAACAAGCCAAATGAACGCTCTTGTTTTGACAGGGTGGGTCATTCCCACAGGCATGTTGTCTCCCACTGCAGGGTAAAAGGGGTTTTAATCGAACAAACTGAAAGCAGCGTTCTGTATCTCAGGGAATCAGGTGACTGAGGAATGAAGGCTGTATCTCCTGATGTTTTAAAAGCCTTAGGTGGAACTACAAAATGGAAGAACTTGGCTCGCCTACAGCTAGCTACAGATATTTATATATACATATATAGAACTTACAATTATATATTATATAATGTCCTTTTTTTTGCCTTTTTGTTCATCTGCAATAGTAAAGGTTTGAAAGTATGTACTTGAAAATGTCAGCATAACAACAGCCATTCCATTTACTTCCTCTCTGTCAATCATTAAATAGAAGAAAATCACATGCTGTTCTCCTTTTAAAAGGTTTTGCATCACATCATGTGTAGCTGCAAACAAGGAACAGTTAAGGAAACAAAAATTAAAAATGAGGAACAGGTTACATCTGAAGGAACTCAAGTTGATACACGGTCATGCTGAAAGTCCATTCCAGTTCAAGTACTCTTTGTTTTAAATATATAAGTTATTATAAAATTAAAGCTGTCCAGTGGGAGTATGAATGCATAATTATGCAACATATGCAGGGTATGCCATGTATTAAGCCAACTGTTATCTTTAAATGCCCCCAATAAACATTTCATTTCCTCTCTCTCTTGCTCTCCCCCTCTCTCCCCCCCCCTCCCTTCTTCCTGTAGATTTGTCTTTTTTATTCTCTCTACATTATAATTAAAACAGATGTTACCAAATACCTAAAATATATCTAATACCTAAAAAAAAAAAAAAAAAGGCTAATAGTAATCTATTATGAAGATGTTTGGAATTCAGTTTATTGTCATCAGAAGGATTCCACAGGCGTAATTTGAGTCTGAAAGTAAAGCTATGCTGTAGTAAAACCATAAGGATCCACATTTTGACTGAGATTGTGTTGAACTTTGCACTGTTGGTGATTTCATGAGCAGAATGGTGTTGAGAAGGATTCATCATTTTCAACAAGCCTAGTGAATCAAGGTGGAGAAGCAATGGAATATATATATATATATATATATATATATATATATATATATATATATATATATATATATAAACATTTCTTATGTTTGTAAATTTGAAATTGAGGCCTTGCCATATACATACATTTCACTGTCATGCAGTGTTGCTTTGCAAAAGCAATCTAAACTGTTTTCCTCTCATTTGACATAACCACTGATTGTACCAGATTTTCATGTTTATTGATGCAGACTATTAAATCTCAATGAGACCAGTTTGAGTTTTGATTTTTTCCCCCCCCAAAATACTTAGGCCGAGGTATATGTTAGTTATAAAACTTGGAGAACAGCCACTTGTTATTTTGTACTGCTGGACTGCTCACGGGGGTGGATTTAGTGATTTGGGGGCCCTATTTCAGTGTTTTAATATCAGTATTTAATTTTTCAGCATACATTATTTAGCATTAATAATTAAAAATATATATCATTTGCATTTTTAGGGGGCCCTTGGGTTCTGGGTGCCCAAGGCGGTTGCCTACCTTTGCCTAGTGCTAAGTCCACCCCTGACTGCTCACATACTAATGATGTTTGGTTGAATAAGTCGACTCTTTGAGCCGTAACATATGAAACCAATGAATCTGTGCTCGACTGAGGAAGCATGCTATGAGGGTCCGACTGCATGGTGTTTGTTATAATGGTATTATGGAGTGTAGTGTACTGGGGAAGTGAATATCAGCATAAATAGACTAGGCTTTCAATTTGAATTCTACCTTTAATGAAGGTTAAACACAGGCGAAGCAGCACAGTAATACCGATGCAGGAATGCGTAGCACCTTGCTGATTTTACATGTGATTTTATACCGTTTAAACTGCTAGTCTGTAGATTTTATAATAATTTGGCCGACAGATATTCAAAGACCAACCACCAACCACCAACTCTGACTCACTGGAAAGAGCCGGAATTCCCATCTCTACAAGTCCAGCAGTGAAGCACTGCTATCTAGTGTCTATAGTTTGTACTGCTGGCTAAAGCGCCATCTTGAAACTTCCCACAAGTCATTGCGGCACGTAGTATAAATGCTCGCGTGCCCTTTCTTTCGGCCTCATTCCGTCATGGTGCATAATGGAGGGTGGGTGGTTTTTGTCGCTAAAATGCTGTTGTCTAGTAATCGTTATTATTTTTTTCTTATATGTTTAAGTAAATATGGCATATATAATTGAGTTTTCTTAGATAATGTGTCTTGTACAAGCGCTTTTTTAATTTTAAGAAGACTTTGGGGGTTTCCAAGCCTGCTAGCTTAGCCTTTAGCTACACGTGTGTCTAGGTCTTAGTGTTTTCTGCAATCAAGTCATAAGACTTTCTGCTTGAATGGTAGACGCTTTAAATGTGGATTTGTTATTTTTCTCTTTATTGTGTGCGCTTTGATTTAAACTGGCTGAACGATTACTCTTCGCGCCTGTTTTAGCTTGCTAACTCGATAGCTTAGCTTGGGTGTTTCATTTTAAAGCTAGTTATGGATTTCAGTTCTTCACGTGCATATGATGAAAATTATGTTGGTAGGGACATCTGAGCAAATCTGATGAATGCCAACATTTCTGACATTGCGTGTGGTAGTTATTATTGGATTTTCTCTGTAGTTCACTTCCTGCATCCCACGTGGTAGCCATGCAGCGCAGATTAACTTCTTTCCTCTCTGTTCCGCAGAAGGAGCTGGCTTCAGCAGTTTGTCTTGGCAGATCCGGCTGCTGGTAAGTTCACATCCACTGTTGCTATTCATCAGCCGTAAAATGCGGCATATAATGTACCAAGAACTGTAAAATGCAGTGCTGTAGTTATCTCTGCACCCCAACACTACCAAGCCTGTGATGAAGAAAAATGAGTAAGAGTAGTGGACAGAAGTGGTTTCTGAAAAATATTTCTGAGGCTTAAATGGGGCTTGCTTACATTGTTACCTTACATGTTAAAAGGGTTAATTGTTGGCTTGTTTGCTTATTACAGCCTTTAAAACGAATGGCCTGCTATAAACGAAGGTATGTGCTGTTAAATCTGTTTCCCCTCTTATTGCCTGTGATGAATTAAATGAATAAGAGTAGTGGACAGAAGTGGTTTCTGAGAACTTGAATCTGAGGCAGCTTGATGATTTTCTCTTCTGATCTGAACATCATCAGGAAAGCTAAATCTGGTCCTTTTCTTCTTGCAGTGGCTGATGGAAATTTGTATGCTGTACTTGTATATAGGTATGTTTTTGTGTCCTAAAAATCTTCCATTCTAATGTGTGCTCTATGATGACCCTATTTGCTACTCTTGATCCAAGACTGATGAAATTGCAACCACCAAATATTTAATCTGAGGCACCGTATTTATCTGCTGGAGTCCTCCTGGTGTTTCTTGAAGTGATTTTCTTTCCTTTTTTTTTTTTTAATCCCCTTTCCCCCCCCCCCCCCCCCCCCCCCCCCCCCTTTTCCTCCTAGGATGACTTGATTTCCACTAGGATGTTGGACCGATGAAATGAGTGAGGTAAGCTTTTGGAGATTTATTTAAATGCTGCACAGTGTCTGCTGTTTATGATGATTGTTATTAAAACAATGGGAATCTCTCTGAATAAGAGTGAAAGACATATTTATACTGAAACAGTAGCATGTCATTATGCATCTTTTTTTAATAAAGTATGCACATTGTAACAAGTGTTGTCTTCCCCTAGGGTACCTATGTCAAGTGCACCATGTGGCCCAGTGAAGTTAGCTGAATGGTAATTTAATGAGGTTTATTTTTCCCCAACATGCAAATTTGATGCAAGTGATGATTGCATAGTTCAGCAGAACCTCCATGTAGAACCATGCGCAATGTCTTTCGCTCCTAGCTGATGCATCAGTTCTTCACTGGCAGGCTAATGTAATGGGATTGTGCTTTAACATGTTGAACATGGGTTTTGTTTTTTTCTTGCAGTGATGAAGCTGCTGACAAACCTTTGCTAAGGTGAGTTTGGACATCAGGTTTTTAATTATACAACATGATACAGGTGATGACTGCATAGTTCAGCAGAACCTCCATGTAGAACCATGCGCAATGTCTTTCGCTCCTAGCTGATGTATCGAGTATAGACAGATGCATGTGATCACTGGCTTGACTGGCTGTTAAATAAATCTATTTTTGCAGCATCTGGATGGTGTGGATGTCACTGACCTTGTCTTGGGATGTCCTCACTCCAGGTATGTAGTCACTTGGTTGTGTGATCTCTCTGCTGTGATCTGGAGAGGATGATCTTGAATCAGGTCTCTGATCTTGTTGAGGACACTATGGCTTGATGACTGATCTGGATTCAGATGTCTCAGTATTCCATAGTTGCAGTAGTCTTGCCCTAATCATCTTTTCTCCCCCATAGGTTGGCTGCTTATGCTTGAATGGTGAGTTCTAATACAGATTTGTGTATTTATTAGCACCCACGACCTGTGGGATGATTAATATCCATTGACTTTCCCATGGAGATTGGATATTAGCTCTGTCTGATATGGTCATTTAGGTAGCCTTTAGACCTCATGGGTAATATTTTCTGTTCTAACAGGAGTCTACTCATTGACAGGTCAAGCTGTCGGCCTCCTGTAAACTTAAGTTAAAGCCAGCCACAATCTCACCAGGTTTGTATGCTTATTTAAATTATTAGCCCACAGTTGGGGTTCAGTGATGTTTTACAAATGTCTGACCTGAACACAAATGTGGACAGTCTCTTGCTGAGGAACCCATGGTCTTTAATCCACTGCAAGCTGCTCTGACTTACCCTGACTAACCATAATCTTCCATTACATGCAGCTTGAGTTGCAGTCCATTGGAAAAGTTGACACACTGGCAGTGTTCAGGTAAGTAATGTTAATGCTTATAAATTGTTGGCCTGCAACCTGTGATGAAGAGATTCTGCCAAATGAATCTGCTGATTATACCCTTTTCCGTTCCATTTATTTCTGAGGTTGCCATGGCTACCTCCTCTTTGTGCTAGTCATGTAAACTTTCCTGATGCCTGATTTTTATTTTATTTATATTTTACAGTGGCACTCGACCCAAGCTTCAGTGTGA
>CM040982.1:10727284-10754346 GCA_022985145.1 Pangasius djambal | reverse complement strand
TTTTTTTTTTTTTTTTTCCCTCCTTTTTTTCTTTCCCCTCCCTGTACAAAGTTGTAATCTTGTTAGAGGTGACATGGGAGTTTAACAGGTTAAAAACCAGGACCGGTCAGTTGGTTCAGGCTTGTGTTCACTTTAGTGCATGCCTACCTTTCCTGTTGTAGTGGCAGAATACTGGAAACATAACTTGTATAAATGATTAAACAGGGTGTTGAATTGAGCAAATAAATATGTACTCAGTGCCTAATTGGTCACCAGAAACACCAACTTCATAGTACAACAAATGAAGACCATGACTTGTTTAGGAACATACTGAACTCCATGTCAGATTAACTTTACTTCAAGTTCTTTCAGCTGAATTCCTTCTAATGTGAAAACTGGAGCTGGGAACATTTGGCAAAAACAAGCTTGATTGTTCTATTGACAGTGGCTCAGAGTGCTGGTGGGTACATAAACTACAAACAAAAGGGGGGGGGGTGTGATCTATTAAAGGGCTTTGGGGAATATCTAAATATCTAGCTCTCTAAATAATTTAGCAAAAAACCCTTAATATTAATAGCCACTTTATTTAATATAAAGTGACGTGTGTACAAGGAAGCCGCCTACGTGTAACACGAGGCTTGTGTTCTCTGGGGCTGCCGGAAATGACGTCAGTGTTCCGCGGCAGCCTGTCCTGGGTAAATACTGATGGTGCGTTTTGACGTCCCCGGTAGGCTGTGACAGGAAGTCTGAATGGGTACAGTAAAGAGGCTTATTTGTAGTTCAGTGTATAGACGACATTCCTATCGGACCTGATGATTGTTTTAGCCTTTTTCTCCGCGCTTTTTGCGGTGTCCGTTAACGCGGATTTGTTTCACTTTGACAGCATCTCAAATGCGTCAACCTACTACTTTAACTACCTCTACTGCCATGTTTGGGAAGGGGAGTGTCAGCCGAACCAGGACGATGCGACCCAGCAAGGTAGGGACCGAGGCCGTGCTGTAGACTGGGCTTCAGCAGTCTGACTGCGGCTTGTGCCGGAAACAAAACCATGGCTTTCATTTAGAAACGTGCTGTGCTGCTCATTTGCACAACGATCTAATCATTCAGTGTTGAAATGTCACAATTTCCTGCTGTGTTCAGTGCCTACAGGGAACATGTGGTCGTGGCTTGCTCAGGATTATACGGGCATGGTGACCAACTGGTACTGCAGCATTGGACAATGCTGTGATTCAGGAGACTGCAGAATTACTAACAATATCACAGGTATAATGTTCAATAGCACATTAATTATTCTGCAGCCAGTGCTTATCAACCCTCACTCATCACTGTTATATGTTCAGCTCAGTGTATAGATTTCATGTATACATTGTATGGTGTTTTTATATATATATATATATATATATATATATATATATATATACATACACAAACACTCACTGTCCACTTTAATAGGCAAATCTGCTCATTTATGCAGTTATCCAATCAGCCAATCAAGTGGCAGCAGCACGATGCATAAACTCAGGCAGATGCAGGTCAATGTTCACATCAAATATCAGACTGGCGTAAAAGTGTGATCTCTGTGATTTTAACCGCGGGATGGAGCTGTCAGGAAGGATATAGTAACTCAAATAAGCACTCTTTACAACCAGGGTGAGCAGAAAAGCATCTCAGAATGCACAACACATCACACTTTGAGGTGGATAGACTACAACAGCAGAAGACCACAACAGGTTTCACTCCTGTCAACCAAAAACAAGAATCTGAGGCTATCAATGGCACAGATCCACCAAAACTGGACAGTTGAAGACTGGAAAAAGACCAGGTGATTTTTTTTTTTCTTCTTTTCTTCAGCCATCCAGTTTGGGTGAGTCTGTGCCCATGATGGCCTCAGATTCCTGTTCTTGGCTGACAGGAGTGGACCCTGATGTGGTCTTCTGCTGTTGTAACCCATCCAACTCAAGATTCAATATTTTGTGCATGCTGAGATGCTTTTCTGCTCACCACAATTGTAAAGAGTGATTATATAAGTTACCATATTCTTCCTGGCAGCTCAAACCAGTCTGGCCACTTTCCTCTGACTTCAACAAGGCATTTCCACCTACAGAACTGTCTCTCACACAGTGTTTTTTTTTTTTTTTTTTTTTTTTTTTTTGCACCATTCTGTGAAAACTCTAGAGACTGCTGTGTGTGAAAATCAGCAGTTTCTGAAATATCCAAACCAAAAATTCTGATATTTGATGTGAATATTAACTGAAGCTCCTGACCTGTAGCTGCATGATTTTATGCACTACGCTGCTGCCACATGATTGAATGATTGGATAAATGCATGAGCAGGTCTACAGGTGTTCCTAATAAAGTGGATAGTGAGTGTGATTTTACATACACACACACACACACACACATATATATATATATATATAATGTGTGTGTATGTATGTATGAATCAGCAATAGCAGCTATTTTTCTTGAACTGTGCAATTAGGTCTCGAGCGGGATCTACAGCTAAAACTTCATGGGCAGCACCTGGCTCAGTCAGTGGTCCTGAAGGCCATTCAAGGCTTCATTAATAACCCTGAGTCGAACAAGCCCCTGACCCTGTCCTTCCACGGTTGGTCAGGCACAGGCAAAAACTTTGTGGCCCGGCTGGTGGCAGATAACCTGTATCGTGATGGAGTGAAGAGTGAGTGTGTACGTCTGTTCATTGCCCCATTCCACTTCCCACATGCGAGACTGGTGGACGTGTACAAGGTGAGCCATTCTCACAATGTCTTTATGCAAACATTACTATTTACTATCAGTGAATCTAGCTTCACACAGCTTGTGTGACCTGTTTTGGTATTAGGGAGTTCTGTTCACTACGAGACAGGGGGCTGTAATGTGTGTGAGGAATGTATGTTGAGTAGAACCCCTTGTTCTGAGCTGTAGGGTTTACTCTTTTGATTGTGCCTCTGTCCAAGAGAGCACAACCAGGACAGCAAATCTGGTCAGTAGCTGCAGGTTGGAGCGATTATTCTCATGCAAGCAGAAAAATGGCTAATGAGTTTTCTTTATAAGTCATACATGAAGCAATGTCGTAAGCCCTCACCACAATGTGATCAATGCCTCTATCACTTCACCTGATGATGCAAGTGTCAACGGCAGGCCCTAGGCCAACCTGCTTGTAGTCCATCATGTTAGCTAAGTCATGTGCTGGGGAGACCAGGTGTGGTATAGCAGACAGTCCTATAACCCTCATAGCACATGCTCCGCAGCTCCAGGGTCTCCAGTAAGATCCTGAGCTCAGGTTGTTCGTGTGGGTTTCCGGGTTTCCTCCCACCTCCCAAAACATGCTAGTAGGTGAATTGGTGACCCGTAGGTGTGTGTGTGTGAATGCGTGTGTGTATGGTGCCCCACAGTGGACTGGTATACCATCTAGGTTTTATTCCCGCCTCTTGCCCAGTGTTCCAGAGATGGGCTCTGGATCCCTTGCAACCCTGACCAGGATAAAGCGGTTACTGAAGATGAAAGAAGTATATGTTAGTTGCAGATAATAGCAACTAAAGACCTGATTGTAATTTTTTTTTAATTGCAACATTTCATTATGCTTCTAGTGTGTATGTTTTTAGAAAATTTTTATCAGCATCTTGTGCATTATGTATTTTAACAACTGTGTTGTTACATTATAAAAACTCATATTTTTTGTGCATGTGTTTTTAGGGCCAGCTGAGAGAGGCTATTAGAGACATGGTCCTGCGTTGCGCACAGACACTCTTCATTTTTGATGAGGCAGAGAAATTGCACCCTGGTCTTATTGATGCCATCAAGCCCTATATGGACCACTATGATAATGTGGATGGTGTTAGCTACAGAAGAGCCATATTCCTGTTCCTCAGGTTGGTGTGTGCTCACTTAACAAGTATAATTTAAATGAAATTTTAAAAAACACTGAACTAGAAGGAGCCTAGTACAGCATATGATTTATATTAGAGTCTCCAGTGGGATATTTTATAGAGAGATTTCAGGAGTGCTGCTATTCCAACTATAATTATATGACGTCTGAGGCTGACAGCAGTGTTTGAGAAAAGAAATACTAGTCAAACAGATTAAAAGTACAAACTACCACCATGCATTATCAATGAAAATGTGCATCCCTTTTGGTTTATGGGTGAATAAATAGAAAGCATACTTCTAACCACTAAGGGAAGTGGTTATTGCTGTGAGCACCTATGGTCTCGTTAATTCTCTGATTAAGAATTTCATAGTTTTTTTTAAACACTGTATTGTTTTAAAGAATATGTTAAAGAAATGTTAACTTATTCTAATGTGCCTCATTAAGGTGCCTAATCACTAGTTTGTTAAGTTTTATCTATTGCATGAAGAGTTTTCACCTCTTATAAACCTAGAGAAGGGTATTTAAAAAAAAGAAAAGACAAAGAAAAAACCTAGAATTCAGAAATGGGAGAAACAGAGACACAAAACATGACCAAATAATTTCTGAAGTAAGTGGGTACAACCTTTTGCACTCAACTCAATTTAAATCTCATTCTGTAGTAACATTGGTGGTGCAGCTATTAATGACGTAGCGCTGGACTTTTGGCATTCTGGGCAGAACCGGGAGGATATTGGTATGGAAGATCTGGAACATCGACTGCGAGCAGAATCCATGGAGGCTGAAGGCAAGTGCTCTCACAATTAATACATATAATGGAACTTAGAATAAACACAAAACTATACATTTCCTTTTTTTTTTTTTTAACCTGATTGACATTATTGATTACTTGATGCACTTCTATGTAATTAATAATGGTCCATTAATATTAAAAATAGGTTTCTGTAAGCCTCAACTGAACTGATGCATTATTAGTGATATATGAAATTGCTCTCCCTCTCTGCTCTAGGAGGATTTGCCCAGAGTGAGCTCATGTCAGGGCACCTGATTGACTTCTTTGTGCCATTCTTGCCTCTTGAATATCGTCACGTTAAACTATGTGCTCGGGACGCGTTTGTGATCCGTGGTGTGGAGCCTGATGAAGCGACTCTAGACGAGGTGGCAAAAGCCATGCTGTACGTACCCAAAGAAGAGAAACTCTTTTCTGCACAGGGTTGCAAATCCATCCCACAACGAATCAACTTCTTTTTACATTAATAGAATTACACAAGGTCACTAAGCCCACATGAACAAGTTATGGCATACGTAACAGCGAAGCTAAAATGAGACTTTTACCAGATTTTTACATGCTACTTCACGGGTCCAGGGTTACCAGGTCGATCCTGAGCTCGGGTTACTGTCTGTGTGGAGTTTCTCGTGTTCTCCCCATGTCCATGTAGGTTTCCTCCCACTACCCAAAAACATGCTGGCAGTTGGATTGGCTATGCTAAATTGCTTGTAGGTGTGGACCATTGGCATCCCATCCATGACATTTTCCCTCCTGATGCCCAGTGTTCCCAGGATAAGCTCTGGATCCACCACAACTCTGACCAGGATAAAGCAGTTACCGAGCAGCCTTTTTTCCTTGAAATGTGACATCCGGCCACTTTTTTCACTCCGGGTAAAGTCTACCCTTTACCCTCAGCTTCATTGACAGCAGCTGTGACACACTGCCACACACCATATTTTGTTTGGAATGTAACGCTACTGCTAAGACTTCCAAAAAGCATTGTCTGCTCTTGACTGCACCTCTGTTAAAGAACATAAATTTCAGACTCAGTGAAATTTCTCTTCTTTGTTACCGTTTGAGCCAGTTTTATCTGTGCGAACCTCTGTTGCCAGAAATACTTATATGAAAATTAGTTAAATAATGGGCGGTGTGGAGAAACGGGTTCAAATGTGATCAATTCCACAAACATGATTTATAAATGACCCTGCACAACGTTGTGTACATATATTCAACCAGGTTTTCCATTCCACCTCATGTGAATTTTACAACTATATTGATTTCTGGGATTCTACTGTAGTGACTCTAGCTAGTGTTTTTACAAAACAAAACAAGTGACAAGTCACCTATTTGGCACACTTTGTACCACGGCAAGGGGGTTAACCAAATTCATTAAGGACATTTATGTACTGTACGCTCACTAGAAAATGGAAGAAACAACAAAATGTTGGATCACATATTTGTTTTCATAACACTCTTTCCCGTGGAAAAGCACCATAAATGTATAGGTCAAGTGTGGCAATTATTTACCTTTTTTTTTTTTTATCTACCTTTACATTTTGTTATATAAGTATTTAATGTAAATGTGCTGTTTATGAATGCCTTAAATAGAATCATTTGGGTTTTTGGCACTTTATATGGATGTAGGATTTTAAGGTTCAGAAGACATGAAAGTAAAGAAAAGCAGCTGAAACTGTATGACAGACCATCATTTCTCAGCATTACTGTTGTTTCTGTTACTATTTTTCTAGAGAAAATACCAGACTGTGACAGCAATAAGAACAATGCAGAGTCTGGGGTTGGTGTGTACCCCTTAGACCTGTAACTTGTGTTTCCATACATTATGGAATTGCACAGTAGTGTTTACAGTGTTATTACTGGGTTGAAGTGAAAGGATTTAATTTAAATGTTCTAAATGAAAGTACATAACCATGTTCAGTCATTTTGGTTGACATTAAGCTACAGTGTGTCAAAAAAAAAATATTCCAAATAAAAATGTACATGTGCATGCTGGTTTGTTATAATAGTAAGCTATTAACACTTTATATTTAAGGACTTCTAAATTGTCATTATTATGTATATTTTGAACATTTTATAACACTGTATTTAGCTTTTAGACTTTTGTGTCAGTAACATTTTCACCACTAAGTCACCAGCTGAAGGGTCTAAATCTTTTGTGAAGAATTTAATTTTAGCTCTTGCACATAAAATGTTTTAGACTGGAACCAGCTTTGTGTCCTTTCTTCTAACTGACTTTTCTAACGCTACAAAATGGTACATTTTCACATAAATGAGATTAGAAAAGCATTACAGTGCTAGAATATAGTATGTTATATACATTTTTATATTTATATTATTTAGTTTATTTTTAGTACCAAACAGTAGTTTGGTACTTTAATGCTTTATGTACACATGACTTTCTGAAATACTATAAAGAAAACAAATTTTCCTTTTCATGTCAATGGAAATCTGGATAGTAGATGTGAAAAAGTTAGCTTTTATGTCTGTATTTTAGAAAGACTTATAGAAATCTTTAATGGCAATCTTTTTTTTCGGATTGTCCATTAACCACAGTAATGACAGTAAATATTTACAATAATATGTTAAAATGGGGGGAAAAACGGGTATGAATTAAGTCATAAAAGAACTACTATATATAAACAATATAAATAATAGGAGCAGCTGGGAAGTAATCTTTCCTAAACTTACATTTCCGTCTGATTCCCTTTCTCCATCTCCAAATCGTTATTTCATTTCCTCCTCTTTGGATTGCTAGTTAACTGCATAGTTAGACTGAGTTGGCCAAAGTTGGCTGTCGATCATTTTTATTAACGATCTGATTGGTCGGAATCTGCAACCCCGCCTCTTCGTGCTCTGGGCCAATGAGAGCAGGCCATCTGTTCTGAGCCAAGAGGAGAGCCTGGCATAGAGAAGAAGTGCTCATTGATTTAGAATAGCACGTTGTTGTGGTATCGCTGGTATTAATGCGTGCTTGGGTGGCATTATAACCGTTTTTAAGATAATTCACGTGTTGTCTAGTAGTTTGTTGAGAGCATATTTGTTTTTGACAAAATGACAACGCTCAGTTTGCTTTTCCTAAGCTTGTCAATGGCCGTAATAACTGCAGAACCGTCCGTTTATTTCCAAGAGCAGTTTGAAGACGGAGGTAATGTGTTTATTTTTCTGTTTACACTACTGTCTGAATGCATTCAATAATCATTCAGTATCCTAATGTATGTGCTTCTTTTTTTTTTTTTAAAGAATTTATCTAAAGTTATACGTCGTGTTTTTCGTGTAATTCACGCCACTTCTGTGGCTATGCTACTGACATTTCTCTTAGCTATTACCAACAATAACAATAACATCTTATACCGTGGTTTCTGTGTGTGTGTGTGTGTGTGTGTGTGTGTGTTGTCGTCTTTCTCCTGGGTAAACATGCAGTCTGAAACAATGGAAGTCTGAATATGAAGGAAAAGCTGCTTTAAAGTTGCATATTAGACAGTATAATGGAGAACGCGTCACACTTTTCCTCCAGATGTTAGGTAAGCATACAGATGCTTCTCATTAAGTAAAGCTTCTGCTATTGTTTTCTGTTGGTGTAGATGCTTGGAAAAGCCGGTGGCTGGAATCCACCCACAAATCCGACTATGGCAAGTTTGTGCTGTCTGCTGGCAATTTTTATGGCGATGCAGAGAAAGACAAGGGTGAGATGATCCTTTCCTCTTTAGTGCTGAAATCTCATCTTCTGGCTTTGATGCACATTTTGTCAACAATTCGTCAAATCTGTAAAATCTGTAAAATCTGTAAAAATCTGGTATTTTGTGCTGCAATAAAATGCACCAATCCTAGGGGGGGGGGGAATTGCGGGTGATTGCATGATTAGGGTGCCATTTGTGTTTATAATTTATGATTATTTACATTTATGTAAAGCTAAAAGGTAAAAGACATTTTAACACTTGTGCTCTGTTCAAGGCAAAAATGACCCATTTTATATTAGTACTAAAAGTGTAAGCATACTCATTTTAATTTTACTTTTTGCAGTTGGGTCATTTTCTCTTCTGAACTTGAAAAAGGACAAGTTTACTTTTTGGTGCATCTCCTTTCCTTCTTCTATTTATTCATATTTATATTACACAAGTTACATTTGGGCCAATTCAACCCACTAATAAAACAGATTATAAAAATGGTGAAATATTAATTGACAACAATTCAACCAAAATAGGTGAATTAATTTCAGTAACATTGCCTACATGTCTTATTTGCACTCATACAGCACTCATGATAGCACACATCTGCTGGTAGGAGTATCCCCAGGTATGGAAAGTGCTTTTGTGCCTTTACTGTTCCCCCAAAGCATTTATTCCAGGTTGGTCATTTCAGCTTCCAGATGTCAGACCCATTGCTAAGTAGCCAACAGAACACAAGGTGTAAACATCTGTAGTGTCTTTAACAACAGCCTATGTGCATATTTCTGATAAATAACTTAAACTATGAACAAAACATACAGCACTTAGAAAGCAGCATTTTTGCATATCACAGACCACAGTAGTTATAATTTACCTTGATATATAGTCATTAAAATACTTACTACCTGAACACATTCACCTGTATTGAAATATTTGGAATATCCAGAAGTTGCATGTTCAACAGGAAGTTGCATCCTCCTGAAGATCATGAGAGAAGAAACTTAAGTTCCCTCCTTTTCCTCTCCTTTGTTCTTTATTTTTAATTATATTGGTATATTGACTGACCTGGCAATTCAGAAGTACAAACTTGTTACACAAATTATAACCTGACAATAAATCATTAATTGAAAAATATTTAAACCCTCTTACTTATTATTAACATTATTACTTGTTTAACAGAAAAATGCAGCCATTGTCATGAAAGAAACCTTGTAAAAAAGAGATTGTTGCCTGAAATGGCTAACACTTTTTTTTTTTTTTTTGAATGGTGAAATGTATGTTTTCTTAGATTCAGTGCTGAAAAATGATTTTAAGATTTCATTTTTAAGAATTCCAAGTCACCGCAATTGTGGACCCCCATATTGTAGTGTCAAACTCAATTTTGTGTCCTGGCCACGATGGCACTTTTGTGTGTCCTCAAAGGGTGTGAGGATAATTCATTTCTTTGGATTATTACAAGTGCATATGTTGTCTAGATTAACTGTTTTAAGGCTTGGGTTTACTGCTTTAAGCAGAGTGCAGGACATTTACAGACAAAAATATTAATGTCTCACAACTGTATAAACTATTTGGCCAAACTGGTAAAATTATAATAGTGATTAATGCAGTGATTAATTAAGTGATTAATTTTTTTTTTTTTTTTTTTTAAACAAGTGTGGATAGACTAAAGTAAAGAATCGAGTTGTATTCAGCCTACGGGCCTAGAATTTGACACTCATGTGGTAGAGCAAGTTTAATGTGCACACACTTTATACACTGAGAACTGCTATAGAATATCACTGAGCTAGATCTTATCATGTTGTCCCACAGGCCTTCAGACCAGCCAGGACGCTCACTTCTATGCCATTTCATCTCGGTTTGAGGACTTCAGCAATAAGGACCAGCCACTGGTTGTGCAGTTCTCAGTGAAACATGAGCAGGGCATAGACTGTGGAGGAGGCTACATTAAGCTTTTCCCATCAGACCTCAAGCAAGAGGAAATGCATGGAGATTCCACATACAATATCATGTTTGGTGAGAAAGCTTAGATTTTTTCATAACCTGGTAGCTGATACTAAGAATAAAGAATTGGAGACATGTATTAAATATAAACATAAAATATGTTCTGTTTAAGGTCCTGATATCTGTGGCCCTGGCACTAAAAAGGTTCATGTCATCTTCAATTATAAGGGCAAGAATCATTTGATCAACAAAGACATCAGGTGCAAGGTAAAGTCAGTTCTGCATGGTATTCCCAGTATGCCAATTCCATGTATTTCGATTAGCTGTAGGAAAAATGACCCTACTAATACTGTGATGTTGATAACTAGGATGATGAATACTCCCACCTCTACACACTCATCGTTAATCCAGACAACACATATGAGGTGAAGATTGACAATAAGAAGGTGGAGTCTGGATCTCTTGAGGATGATTGGGACTTTTTGCCCCTGAAGAAGATCAAAGATCCAGATGCAAAGAAGCCTGAAGACTGGGATGAGCGGGAGAAGATCGATGACCCTGATGATAAAAAGCCAGAGGTGTGAGGTGTTTAAGATTAAAAATTTAATTAAATATAAAGTTAGAACTGCTTTTAAGCATACATACAAACCCACACCTTATGTAGTAATTCGGTTAAATTCTCACCAAAGAATCAGTCAAAATATGATACTTACTGTATATTATTAAGTTTTCTTGGACAGCTGATCCTGATTATATATCTGTAGTTTGGTGTTTGGACCAAATTTCTTAACACGCTTCAAAAGCCACTTTTTACATTTAAGGCGCAACATTACCTTCACACCTTTGTCACATTTGCGTGACATAATCATGAGTGGATCAGCCATATGGAGACCCTCTCCAGTAGAGTTCTTGCTTGCCATTAGCCAGTTGTGGGTTAGGGACTGGGCATTTTATCAATATTAGATGAAGGTTTGAATGAAGGACTGAAAAGGGCAGATGTTTTGAGCTACTTTTATTGACCATTAATCCCAGCTGATAATCAGAAGTGACATGTACAAAACAATATGATAACTGCAATCAGAATTTGGCAAACATTTCATCAATATCCATCAGACAGCTTAAAGTGTTAAATCATTTTATCAGCTGAGTTGTGAAGCAGTGCTGGTTGTTTCATCTTGATTGAATATATATTTTTCATTGTCTGGAAGCAATTATGATAAAGGCTTATGGATGAAATTTGATTCTAGCAAATGTAAATGGTGAAGTTAATGCTCACATACATATGTATTATTAAAATATCCACTTAAAATTATTTCCCCAAACAAGTAGTTTTCATTTAGCAGTGAGGTCCTCTGCTTAGTTGGACTTAGTTGCCTTTCTGTGGACTTTATGCTTAATTTCGTATAGCTTAAGCACACATAACAGTTGCTGATCCTTTTAGGATCTTCTCTAAAATTTGTCTGTCTTTTTGGCTTTCTGCAGGACTGGGACAAGCCTGAGACCATCCCTGATCCTGATGCCAAAAAGCCTGATGACTGGGACGAAGAGATGGATGGAGAATGGGAGCCTCCCATGGTGACCAACCCTGAGTACAAGGTACACAAAGTTCCCTTTAATTAAGAGGATTTAAAATATTACACCTATGTTGATTTTCCAAGGGCATTGTACAGAAATGGGATATAAAAAATAAGGGTAGGTATATTAGTACAGTGGACATGAAGCAGATTCTGTCTATAACTCTGGTAGATGCCCCAGTGTAAACGTTCAATTTAAAAATGTACACTCTATATATAATTGTAGAACTGATCTTTTTTTTGTGCTATATATAAACATCACAGTGCATGAATTTGGGATTTCCATAAACTTATGTCATAAGTGAATACTGCCTTCAGTTGTGTAGCATTTCACAGTTATCAAATGTACCAGAGAAACATTTGGCAAAAAATGCCTTTCATCATTCAACAAACGTGTGTTACCTTTAAAAACTTACAAAGTAGAGTAAGTGTATTGTTGCTTTTTACTTGAAAACCTGTAGCATCATAGAACAGCTCTTATTTGAGAATGTTTCATATAATCAGTTTTCCCCTTTCTTAGGGTGAATGGAAGCCAAAACAGATCGACAATCCTGCCTACAAAGGTAAATGGGTGCACCCTGAAATTGACAACCCTGAATACACTCCTGATCCTGAGATCTACAAATACAGCAGCGTTGGAGTGATTGGATTGGACCTGTGGCAGGTATGAATGCTATTATCTCCTGTTATGACAGTGTGTTTAATGCTTAATCAGATGGATTAAGGTGTGATGGTCATATATTACGGTTATTGTTTTACATGACACATATAATATATAACTTCTCTTGTATCCTTTTACATTCACTAACCCACACTACTTTACTGTATTGGACCAGGTGAAGTCTGGCACCATTTTTGACAACTTTCTCATTACCAATGACCCAAAGCTGGCTGAGGAGGTTGGCAATGAGACCTGGGGTGCAACAAAGGTAAATTCATACCTGGGTCCAACAATTTAAGCCTATATATGGTTTTAAATAGTCTTTAATTAGAAGTAGCTAGAGTGAAGGAGCATTCTAAATGCATTTACAGGATGTATGATGGGTTTGAAATGCATCATCTCGAAACTAAACTAAAGAGCTTCCGTATAGTTACTAAGAGCTTCTATATCACACTGTTAAAGCAATTATAAATGCGTACCCAAAGCTGATCAAAGTTCTGATGGTGTGTTCAGCTGGTTGTTAATTATATTTCAGATTTAGCTGCCAATATTTTATTTATTTTTTATTTTTTTTAAGAGTCCCTCCACAGGCTGAATTGGCTGCACATTGTGTCACTGTCCGAATACTTATGGACTTATTATTTAATGTTACATGGTCAAACAGTAAAAGCCAGCCATGTGTCTCTTGGTTGTATTCACAGGATTGATTTACACATTCCTTATGTACATGATTATAGTGAATTACATCTGTATAGTGCCTTTCACACAACCAAAGATACTGATTCAATTTTAAGTAAAAAGAAATTTGCTTTGGCCATGAGCAAAAATTGACTGGTTTGAAGCAGAAGCTAAGCTAAGCTAAGCAGAAGACAAAGGATATTGCCCCGATGGCCAAAAGTGTTTAACTTTTAAGCAGGTTTATAGTCACTCCCTTTAAAGCTTTTTATCACATACATCTGGAGCCTGCCTGAACTCTGAATACTAATAAAGCTATTCTACAGCTATTTTTATCAAGACTGTTTATTGCCCTGATATTGTCATGATTTGAAAATGTGTCATGTGTGTATGTATATATATATATATATATATATATATATATATTACACACACACTGCTCAAAAAAATTAAAGGAAGACTTTGAAAACACATGAGATCTCAATGGGGAAAAATATCATGCCGGATATCTATACTGATATGTACTGAGTAATGTGTTAGGAACGAAAGGATGCCACATCGTTTGATGGAAATGAAAATTAACAACCTACAGAGGGCTGAATTCAAAGACACCCCGGAAATCAAAGTGAAAAAATGATGCAGCAGGCTAGTCCATTTTGCTGAAATTTCATTGCAGCAGCTCAAAATGGTACTCAGTAGTTTGTATGGCCTCCATGTGCTTGTATGCATGCCTGACAACGTCAGGGCATGGTTGTGGCAGGGCAGGGCAACGGCAGGGCATTGTTGTGCACCAGGAGGAACCCAGGACCCACTGCACCAGCGTAGGGTCCAAGGATTATATCCCGATACCTAATGGCAGTCGGGGTGCCATTGTCTAGCCTGTAGAGGTCTGTGCGTCCCTCCATGTATATGCCTCCCCAGACCATCACTGACCACCACATAACTGGTCATGCTGAACAATGTTACAGGCAGCATAACGTTCTCCAGGGCTTCTCCAGACCCTTTCACGTCTGTCACATGTGTTCAGAGTGAACCTGCTCTCATCTGTGAAAAGCACAGGGCACCAGTGGCGGACCTGCCAATTCTGGTGTTCAATGGCAAATGCCAATCGAGCTCCACGGTGCCGGGCAGTGAGCACAGGGCCCACTAGAGGACGTCGGGCCCTCAGGCCACCCTCATGAAGTCTGTTTCTGATTGTTTGGTCAGAGACATTCACACCAGTGGCCTGCTGGAGGTCATTTTGTAGGGCTCTTGTAGTGCTCATCCTGTTCTTCTTTGCACAAAGGAGCAGATAACGGTCCTGCTGATGGGTTAAAGACCTTCTACGGCCCTGTCCAGCTCTCCTATTGTAACTGCCTGTCTCCTGGAATCTCTTCCATGCTCTTGAGACTGCTGGGAGACACAGCAAACCTTCTGGCAATGGCACGTATTGATGTGCCATCCTGGAGGAGTTGGACTGCCTGTGCAACCTCAGTAGGGTCCAGGTATCGCCTCATGCTACCAGTAGTGACACTGATCCTAGCCAAATGCAAAACTAGTGAAAAACAGTCAGAAAAGATGAGTAGGGAAAAAGATGTCAGTGGCCTCCACCTGTAAAATCATTCCTGTTTTGGGGTCGTCTCATTGTGAAAAGCACAGGGCACCAGTGGCGGACCTGCCAATTCTGGTGTACAATGGCAAATGCCAATCGAGCTCCACGGTGCCGGGCAGTGAGCACAGGGCCCACTAGAGGACGTCGGGCCCTCAGGCCACCCTCATGAAGTCTGTTTCTGATTGTTTGGTCAGAGACATTCACACCAGTGGCCTGCTGGAGGTCATTTTGTAGGGCTCTTGTAGTGCTCATCCTGTTCTTCTTTGCACAGAGGAGCAGATAACGGTCCTGCTGATGGGTTAAAGACCTTCTACGGCCCTGTCCAGCTCTCCTATTGTAACTGCCTGTCTCCTGGAATCTCTTCCATGCTCTTGAGACTGCTGGGAGACACAGCAAACCTTCTGGCAATGGCACGTATTGATGTGCCATCCTGGAGGAGTTGGACTGCCTGTGCAACCTCAGTAGGGTCAGTAGTGAAAAACAGTCAGAAAAGATGAGTAGGGAAAAAGATGTCAGTGGCCTCCACCTGTAAAATCATTCCTGTTTTGGGGTCGTCTCATTGTTGCCCATCTAGTGCACCTGTTGTTAATTTCATTAACACCAAAGCAGCTGAAACTGACTAACAACCCCCTCTGCTACTTAACTGACCAGATCAATATCCCAGGAGTTTAACTGACTTGATGCTGTACTCTGATTAAAAAGTGTTCCTTTAATTTTTTTGAGCAGTGTATATTGTAATCAGTGCATAATATAATTAATTGAATGGCAAGGTGTCTGTCAGGTTTTTTTTGTTTGTTTGTTTGTTTTTTTAGTTAATCCTATCTGTTCTGCTTACCAGGATGCTGAAAAAAAGATGAAAGATAGTCAAGAGGAGGAAGAGAGAAAGAAACGTGAGGAAGAGGACAAGAAAAGAAGTGAAGAGGCAAAGGATGAAGAGGATGAAGAAGACAAAGATGAGGAGGAGGAAGAGGAGGAAGAGGAGGAGGCAGATGATGAAGAAGATGAAGAGGAGGAGGGAACGGACTCTAATCTTAAGGACGAGTTGTAGACTTGAAATGAAACTCCTGCCTGGTCTCAATGGACGTATATGGCAGAGACTGGGACTGTATTGGACATTCCTTTGTTTCTCAGCTCAGACATTTAACATGTTCAGTTCTGGTGCTGCAGATATATTTATAAGTAAACCATACTTCATTGAGCTTCTTCAGCATAACCAAGTGGTGTTCAAAGGAACTGATATAAGACGAATTGCCTACCTTTTGCAATGAATACAGTGAACATGATGGTTTGGGGAAATTATGCAACATAGTTAAGAAGGCTGCAAAAAAGTGATGGTACACAGTCTCTATGAACCACTACTGTTCAGTGGAACTCACCATTTTGTCCTCATTCAATTCTGTTACTGTATTTTCTGAACATTTAGGAGCCTGAGATTCCAACAGATTGCTGTTCATTTTCCATCCATAGTGCAATATGCTTGTTGTGTGTATCTGTGCGTGAGAGCGAGAATCCTTGTAAGTTTTTTTTTGTTTGTTTGATTCCAAATCTAACCTCAAAGCGAAGATAAAATTGTAATGTTGATACTTGACATAGCCCCATGCCCCTTGCACATGTGTGAATTTTTGTTCTTATAAAGAAACTGCAAAGCTGATTTATTGGGTTAGAACGATTATGTAAAATAGCTGTGGTTTGATATGGCTCTTGGAATAACTTGTCTCAAAACTGCTTGAAATTTAAGATGCAGTTAACTTGCTGGCCTAATTTGCAGTACTGATTCTGGCTTCAATTATAGCCTTCTCCCAGCAAAGATACTTCACCCATGTGAAGCAATAATAAAGTGAAAAATAAATTGTACACAGATTTACACAAAAGTAGCTGATCAGTGAAGACACATTTGGTCTTTTATTGTTGTTTCATTAGTTTTGCACTGGAGCTTAAAGTGCTAACTAGTTAAGGAAGCTTATAACCTCCACTTTAACACTGTACAAACTACGTCACAATCATCTCGCATGACCCGATCTGCATCACATTGTTCATCATTCAGTCTTAAGCTGATTGGGTTTCTGACACCCTTACACTGTGATCTATTTCTAACATGAGTGTCACCTTTATTTTAAAAAAAAAGAGTTGATTAATAATTTAGTTGAATGCAGACCACAAAGTCAGAATTTGGATTCTGGCATAAAGCCTGAAAGCAAAATCCAATTCTCAGGTTTATATATATATATATATATATATATATATATATATATATATATATATATATATAATTATCTCAAATTCATTCTACCAGTGTTGCATCTGGTTTGCACTTTGTTCTTGTACTTGTTTTCTGAACAAAGTAGAAAATTCTGCTATGAATATGGGCCTAGTGTATGAGAACACAAAGAAATAACTCTTCACTATCTTTATCACAAGTAATTACTGAAAAATAAGCCAGTCTGATTAAGGGTCCTTGCCATTACTACAGCATTCCAAATACACTACACTAAGAAAAACCAGTTGTTCCTGAGTTCTTTGGTAAGTGGGGGTTCTTACCTTCCAAATGGGTTCAATTTGGAGCCCTCTCTGAAAGTTAAACCCCTGTATTGTAGGGTGCTACTTAGCGCATTTAAGGGTTGCCCCAGGGAGGATAAATGGAAGAACCCTTTAGGGTTCTAGGTTTAACTCTACACATCATCATTCAAACCACACTGCATTGTTAAGTAATCTCAAATTAAGTAAGTTTACATATCCCAATAGTGTATAATTAGTGTCTTTAATAAGTCTTCTATTTAACCAGCAGGGGTCTCCATACTTTGTTGCGTCCACAAATTAAAAATGACAAAAAGTCATCTATTAGATAAAATAAAATCTGTAAAAAAAAAAATAAATCTGGGAAATGGATTGTGCTTTCAGGCTTTAATGCTGTTAAACTAAGAATTCTGTAACCCTTTTATACAGCTATTATAGCTATTATTTATTTGATCACCTTTTATTGTCTATGTTTTACTCCATTGAAAGATTTATGCCAGGTTATGCCAGGGTTAGGGTCTGTTCAAACATTAAGAGTAAATTTATCACCTTATTCAATATTTAACATATTTAACATTGTTTAATAATGATATTACAGTATCCTGGCCCTGGCAATGATCTATGGGAGCTTTGCATATCTAACATCTGGAAAAATCCAGCTCGGTCTTACTAGCTGCCAGCTGCCAAAACACAGACTGAGCTGGTCAGACTGGTATCTTTGCCAGCTGGTAAGTGCTGGTAGAAAGGAAACAGTTTCTGAATTAGTGCTACTAATGCTACATCATAGACAAGTTACTTTTAAGAGTAATGTAACTCGAAAATATCAAACATATATTGAACAGTGTAGTCTAGTAGTAAGTAAGCTGCCATTACTGTCTTTGCAGTTTCTGTGCATGTTTGTATGGACTAGTTCTGGGTTCTCCAGTTTCCTCCGACTTCCCAAAAACATGCCAGTAAGAGGATTGGCTATGAGGGTGTGTGTGTGTGTGTGTGTGTGTGGGTGAAGGGTGCCCTGTGATGGATGGGCGTACAATCGCCACCCTGTGCCAGGGCACCGGATCCAGTTATTGTAGATGAATGAATGAAAACAACTTACCAGCTGGCAAAAATGGTCTGCCAGTTTGTCCAGCTTGGCTTGTGTTTTGGCAGCTGGCCAGAACAAGCTGGATTCTTCAGCAGGGTTACATATGGCCCAATTTGTCAGTGATTCGTCACGGTTTATCACATGCCTATAGTTCATTCTCAGATCTGCACTAGAGCTGACATTGTACATTCAAGTGCTCCCTGAAAGTTCGTATTTACGAGTTGGGAAGTCGTAATTACGACGACAGGTGCGTTCAAGTTACTTTGGTTGCAGCAAGATGTCTGTATACTTTCTCTTAATTAACTACAAAAAATACAGCAAGGTTTTTAACTCTAGAAAATGAAGAACAACGAATGCACATCAGGTGTGTTTTGCTTTTTTATGTATCAATCTATGAAGCCACCGTAAACTTTATCGTTACATATTATATCGTAATTGTACAGTGCTATCGTATCTTGTGCAGGCAATTAGCTTGTTTCATTGTAAATAAAAAAAATAAGCCTGACAGAGACATGTCACTGCTAAATACCCATTCAATTTCCACCATGTTTTCTTACTGACACGCCCCCAACTCGGAAACTCGAAGCTCCAAGAAAATCCCGAGTTTCCCACTCGTAATTACGATTTTGTGGTGGCCTTCACGTGCGTTCAACTCGTAAATACGATCTTCCCGGCATGACTTGAACGTACCATAAGTCCAGATCCAGCTCCGGATCTAATCCAGTGCAGTACAGGATTCCAGCTCCGGGTTTTCTGGGTGCCTTTATTGGCCTCATCGCCTATCGCAAAGAGCAGGATGAAGTAGTGGGAACAGAAACATTATGGCTGCCAGTCTTTCCTTGACTCAGGTACCCATGGTTTTGTAATCAAATGTAACATTTCTCTTCCAAGTTTTTTTTTAATACTTATTATCTTAAACACGTCTTCCCCCTGTTGCGTGTACATAAGTTTTTATGTTGGACGCTGTCGCGCTTTGTGTGGTTTGAAGCTGTTTACATTCAGTGCTTGGTGGAAAAAGTTTCTAGCTTAGCTTTCTGTCTAATCTTAGGGACTGCGAAAAGGGCGTTGCTAGTTTGTGTCACTTTTAAAATGGGTTACAAGTGTTCGCCTTGTCCTTTATAAGAGCATGCAATTGTTACTTTACTTTTGTTTTACGTCTAAAAGGCTTAACTTTACAATATCGCAGCTTGTAAGAGAACATGGATGTTGTTTTATCGTTGTTGAAATGAAGTGTGTAACGTTAGCAGCAGCAGCAGCAGTTTGGCTTTACGTCCACCACAACTACGAAGCAGCTGGCTAGCACAAGGGTTAAACCCAAATGAAAGTTGCAAAGTGAGAATAATTAGGAAAAAAGGTTAACCTTTTGTTAAGAAGCGCAACACTTGGTAAAAAAAATAAGCAGTCAGTGCTGTCAACTCTGCTGGAAAAGGCGGTCAAACGGCTCCACAGATTCCTTGCTCACAGGATATTAGTTTTGAATGTAGAGCCAGGAGGAAGTGCTGCTCTAAGCTCTGGCTTGCTTTCTAGCTAGCTTTATAGTGTCCAAAACAAAGCAAAAAAAAACCTTCTGTAACTGTCAAACTATGGCAAAACCTGAGTGAACTTTGTTTTCTATTCTTTTCTATTGTCTGTTAGAGAAAATTTGATATCACTAAAGAACTTTGAGGTTTTTCGAGTTGACTAGCAAGCTAGCGCACTTACTACAGGATGCTAGTCAACACATGCTAACCTGTATCACCTAATTAATATATTTTTAAAGCTAGCTAACTAGAGAAGTTGAGTTCCCCGACGTTTCTAATAAATAGACAAGTGCCTCATACATACTTCTAATTTTAAGTTATGCACAGTTCATCACTTGAAGTTAGTATGCTAATTAGAAGTGGAGCTTGCCAGCAGGGAGCTGAATACATAATTAAAGTACATTCATTTCAGTGGGTCTATATATAGACAGTTGACATATTAAAGGGAAAAAGTGGTTTAGTAAGGTGTTGGGCCACCAGAACAACTTCAGTGCTTCTTGGCATGTATTGTATAAGTCTCAGGAACTGTACTGCAGGGATAAAGACGATTCTTCCAAAAGATATTCCCTCGATTAGTGTTTTGGTGGAGGTGGTGGAGAGCATTGTCTTAACACTCTGCTCCAAAATCTCACATGCATGCTCAACTGGGTTGAGATCTGGTGACGGAGAAACCATGGCATATGATTTCCATCATTTCCTTAATTGTTTAATCATATCATGCAGTTCAGCTGTTTGGAAATGTCTGCGCTGATTAGGTTTCTCCATTTATTTATTCATGATTTTCCTTTAATTTGTCAACCGTGTGTATATGTCATGCTTAGTCAAAGGTCAGGAACAGAAGATGTCAAGGGAAAGCTGTATTTTTGCACAAGTATGTAACCACAAGTGAAGAGAAAAGTGCATCAGGGCTTTGATATGTATATAATATAAATAAATATCACTGATTATTTCAAGTATTTGGAAATGTACCTGCTATTCTCCTAGGTATACTTAGTTTCATGGAAGCAAAAGCTGTTAATGAAGCCCTAGAGCTCTGGAGCTGTGCCCTGGAAGAAATGAATTAATACTCATGTTGCCAGTGGATATCTGTGCATGTTTACGTACAAGTGTTTATTGTTGACTTGTCAGAGATGCAATAACTGAAACAAAGATTATATGATAAGTAGTAGCAGGTGCATTTGCATTGACTGCATTGTGTGACGTATTCTCGAAAGTTCTGCTGTTTATTCAGCGTGAAAAGGGTTGTTCTCTTTGCGAAATATTGCCTGCCAGAAGCACTTTAGAATGCATCAGTGAACTGTTGAAGGGAGACGGATCTTCTGGGCTGAAATCAACAGCTGGGATTCTGTTCAGATGTCAGTCAGTGAGGACCGCTGGAAGAAAGCGATGCAGTGCAGAATGTTCAGCTGTCACAGTGTCTGCTGTGTATTTGCAAATTTAACACCTCTAACTGTGCAATTATTAGACTGTGCTCAGTAACTATATGCTTGGCGGCCTGGGAAAACCCTTCACTTGGTCAAGTTTTGACATTTTCTAAAATTTTAGGCCTAGTTCTGTATTCTGCAGGCTGTCTTATGTGCACAAATCTCAATCACAATTAAAGTTATAGTAAAAAAAAAAAAAAAAAAATTTTAAATCTGGTTACACCTAACAGTGGGGGGAAAAAAGTGAAAATCGCATTTTAAGATTTCATTCCCACTCCATTGAACAAGTATTTATTGATTTGCTTTACATTAAGTTAAATATGAATTACATAAAATAGCTATAAAAATAAGTTATGACAATTTGTGAAGGAAAAGGAGTTATTGCTTTGATGATTAACATTATCCGCATCAGTTTCTCTCTTCTCTTCTCCTGAGCTTGATGGATTTTCCTGGGTTCACTTAGAATCAGGAAGAAGTCTGTGTTTGCGCTGCTGCCACAACTTCTGTACCGGCACTGGGGAAGAGAGTGCCAGAGAAACACACAAAGTCAATGTTTGAGTAGCAAAGCTCTTCAAAGTTTACTGAGGCAGACAGGGAGTATTTATTGCAAAAAGTGTAGTATTCTGAGTTATCCGTATGCAATATCGGCAGAAACAAAGGCGTCAGCAGAGAGCAGAAGTGGCGGTTGACATGTTTCACAAAGTGAGATTATGTCACGGAGCGCCCGCGCTCAGAACATGTTTATCAGAACAGAACAGAAGAAGAACAAAAGATATCACGAGGTCAGCACAGAGCGTGCCGGCATATGTTAATAATATATCAGAGCTAAATCAGAAGTCATCAGTCGTGCCATTTGAAAAACAGGAACTGGATTGTTACTCTTAACTCAGCCGATCATTGTTTGCTCACATTTGTGATAAAATATTCATTAATTAGTGTAGTGACTTTTGTTCTGTGGGCTAAATTGCCTTTTTTTTTTTTTTTTGATAAGCATTAAAAAAATTACAACTTCGTCCGCTGCCATCTCTACATTGTCAGCAATGGCGCATGTCCATTGCAGATAATTTGACACATGGTGGATAAGCCATTTACCAACTCATTCTTTTAAACTTATCAAGACGTCACATCCTTCATTTGAAAAGCACACTTAGGTAGCAAGTTAGCAATTAAAACATCATCTTTAATCATGTTATAGGCAGAAAGTTTTGTCTGTTTTCCGTAATTCAGACACAGACCAACCCACCTGTATGATGCCAATATATACACGAGGGTGTCTTTATTAATAGTAAGCCATAGTGTCTGGCCACGTCTTATAGACTCTAAGGGACTTCATCAGTTTTTTTATTAGGCATTTAAAGACATAATTGTCTGTCACCATGACTGTATTGTGTAGTGGGTGGGATGGTGAGTTTTTTTTCTTCTTGTACATTAAATTCATGTCGTGAAGGGCTTGTGAATTACCTGAAAAATTAAATATGAGCATTAGAACAAGAAGAACATAAAATCCATGAAGTGGAACCTTCACAAGAGCAAAATTAAATTCCAGCAAATCTTTCACTTTCATACTCATGGTGATGAATGAATGATGTATTTGTATGTGTTTGAAAAATCTAATAAACAAAGCTTGGAAGGGGGAAAAAATCTTTCACTTTCATCAGAGGTAGTCAGTCAGTTAAAGTGCTATTGCAGCTGAATTCATTTTGCCAGAGAAGCACCGGTAATGTGATTTGTCGATGTAACTGGTCAGTTTGAATGGGATAAAACACGTCATGGCCTACGTACCAAGTTTAAGTTACTACTTGCGGTTCATCAGGATTACTATTATTGATGGGGTTTTGAGTTGATCAAAATACAGTTTAATTTGGCCTGGAATTATGACTTTAAAATTAGATATTGCTGATTTGCACTGGATTAAAATGATAGATCTTCACTAATAATCACTAATCGTCACAAATTATATGTCCTCTGTAGGTACCTAAGAGATATTTTGTGTCTACATTTTGCATTGAACCTTGAATGTAATAGAAAATGGCAAAAATGTCTGCAGTCATACAAATTATATTCCAAAATAATTTGAAAAACCTGGATCAATATTAGTAATAATTATATCAATATTATCAATAATTGTATGCTAAAGATTTCATGTAGGCAAAATCATGTTCATTTCCGTTCCAAGCTATTTGTTTCATAGGGTGTTTTTGTTTGTGATTTCATTTAGCTGTAAACTGCAAATTTGTTTTTAGTACATTTCATTTTCTTTTTTTTCTGTGATGTCGACTTTTACTTTCTGTATCAGAAGGTTCTACAGTAAGGGATTGGTCTGTGTGAGGCCTTTTTGAAAATTCACACCCATAAATTCTCAGCTGGTTGCCAGATGGCCTTGCTTTTTCTGCATATCCTCATTATGTTGCAGTTCTTCTGACAGACATGCACATCAAACTGATTTAATAGTGTATCTGCATTACATTTTAGGCTTATGTCTGCCATACCGTTCAGTAAGGAGCAAACATTTTCATCGCCTTAAACTGATAATCATTTCTTTTTTTTTGTACAGCTTTCGAGTGGGAACCCTGTGTATGACAAGTACTATCGACAAGTAAGCATGGAGACCTCTTTTTACTCACAATGGGCCACATTCATTAAGCACAGATTTATGCGTAAATTGTTCATATGAGTGTTTGCGCAAGCGATTTGGTATTCATGAAAAATCTTTTAAATTCGGAAAATTGTTTGTATCCTACTCATGCTACTGAGTGTGTAAATGTACCCATAATAAGATTATCTAATGTAAATTTGTCATTTGCATGAATTACTGCACTTTTATAAACTGCTTACTTTTACACTGAAAATATTTTGTGCTTTGGAGTCTCTATCAGAAACGCATCCTCATGCTAGTTCAGTAGGTCAGGGATTAAGAATACCATCTAGAACATTTTGTGAAATCCAGTCATTTCATTTTATTGGCATTAATTAAAGAATATAAAAAAAATTAACAAAGCAAGCCAACACAAACCCATAAATTAAGACAAACAAAACAGATCATTCAGTTGTAACAAAAGAAATGCTGCAGTATAAAGGAGGATGGGCCGGTCTGTCTGAGCATAGTCTTAAGCCATAACAAATGCCTCAGCTGACGGAAGATTTAGTGCTCACTTTTTATTGAGTATTCTATATTGTTAAAAATTTTCATTGGCATAGAAGTGTGACACATTAACTTCCACTTCTGCCTTTCAGCTTTTAGCAGCTGTTTGAGCACTTGAACTTTTATGTTTTATGGCCATAACTACATGCAGATCAGCTGTGGCAGGAACACGCTTTGCACTTTACAGGCGGTCATTATGCACATCCGAGAGCAAAGAAAATCAGTGTTTCTGAAACGTTTGTAAATCTGGCACAAAATGTTCATTTACACACAACGTTACTAAAAGTATTGATAAATGAGGCCCAGTATTTTTCTATATTGTTTTGAAATGAACGATGTCTAGTTTATTTGTACAGTATTCTACAGCAAAAGTGTGTAAAATGGCTGTAGTAAGAGATACACTCCTCATCTGTGGATTCAACCAACAGCTCTTTGAACCTGTCCTTTCTGTAACATGGTCTCTGTAATAAGAGGCCTCGTCAAATAAATAATTCATTGAATAAATGATGACCTGTGGTCATGCTATGGCTCAGACTGCTGAGTGAGAATGAGACAGCAGTGAGCATGGCCTCTACCCATCCTGGCAAATATTTCCCATAATGCATCTGTGCATCCCATCTGAACTGATTTGTTTTCAGGCAAATGCATGTGTCATCCTGCACACCACAGATAGCTAGGACTATAGACTGACTCTAAATTGCAGGCCTGGTGGATTACAGCACTGCACATTTCACACGCCCATGCCAATTTTAACACACTCGTTTGACGGATGAAGAAATTAGCTGATAAATTGATCTGGGTGTGTTGAAGCCTTTTACCACTGTACCAGCTGAGAAATGGCAGAAATATTGTTCCATTGTTCTGTACCAGTTTGACTAAATAAAGCCTGTCTGAAACAAGGCTGTACACATATTTAAGTGCTTAAATCACTGTCAAAGGCTTTTGACAAGTATTTAACTTTATATAGTCATAGAGAGTCAAATACTGTACTGTTTTAATATATTCCTGGCTCTAATCATGATATGTTAAAGCAGTATACTAAAGAATTAACACAGTGAACATCTTATGTAATGTTTAGTTTTTAATACAATTTTTTTTAAATCAATGATGCCATAGAAAAAAATGCCTTAATGATTTGCAGTATTGTCATTCAGTGGTTCATTGTAGTTTGTTCATTTCCGGTGAGCTTTGCACTTTTCTGCCCCAGAAATTAGCTCCATGGAACATTATTACATTACATTATTACATCTGCCCCAGAAATTAGCTCCATGGAACAGAACTCCTCAGCATTATTACATTAGTGTATGTAGTTTCAACAGAGGGTGTGGGGTTGATAGGGATCTCTCCTGAATGTTTGAGCATTGACTCCTTAAATAGGTTTATCATTTTTTAAGCCCCCATATGAGAGGAAAGTACAGTATGAGATAACGTGACCCTCCTCAGTTCTGTGTCTATGCGATGTGTGCAGGTTGATCCATCAGGCAGTGGGCGAGTAGCAGCCACCGACGCGGCCTTGTTCTTGAAAAGGTCTGGTCTTTCAGACCTGGTCCTTGGCAAGGTAATATCGAACACAGCACACACATATAACCACTTCAAGGATGCAGGCAAAGTGCTGTGGGAAGTGAAGGTCAATATATTGATGCAAACATGCCTAGATATAACAGAACCTTTGCTCTAAGGACACTTCATCTAGTTTGTATGCTTATTTTGTATTTGTAGCTAGATACATATACAAAGGAAATAATGTTTACTCATGTAAGCTTTTCAACAGGGCCTAAATAACAATTGTGTGGTCCTCACTGACCTATAAACAAACAAATAATCTCACATGACACCAAAAAATTCAAGCGATTTCAATATGTAGTCATATTATAAAAGCAAACCAACATTCAGAAACCAGGTGGGAAAAAATAAATACACCCTTCTTACTATCACAATCAGGGTAATTAGCAGCCAGTTGTTACTAACGAAATGCACAAGATTTAATTAATCATTAAGAAGTGTGACTAGTTCTATAAAAGCAAAACATTTGGCAATACGATGTTCTGGAGCACTCAGGTTTGTGTCTACATCATGCCAAGAAGAAATTACATCAGCTATGATCTCAGAGAAGCAATTGTGGCTGCTCATCAGTCTGGGAAGGGTTATAAGGCCATCTCCAAACAATTTGAAATTCACCATTCTACAATGAGAAGGATTGTTTACAAATGGAGAGCCTTCAAGACAGTTGCCAATCTTCCTAGGAGTGGGTGCCCCTGCACATTAAGTCCACTGTCAGCGAATATGAAGAAAAATCCCTTTCTGTATCATGTGACCTACAGACCTGTGTAAGCACATTAAATGTTTTTGTTCATGACAGCACAATCAGAAAAAGACTAAACAAGTGTGGCTTTAATGGAAGGGTGGGTAGGAAAAAAAACCTTCTCTCCAAGAAGAATATGGCAACACGTCT
The DNA here is from genome assembly GCA_022985145.1 of Pangasius djambal. NCBI lineage: Eukaryota > Metazoa > Chordata > Actinopteri > Siluriformes > Pangasiidae > Pangasius > Pangasius djambal. The sequence goes on along the minus strand of CM040982.1, from coordinate 10,727,469 downwards.
TTGAACTGATGAGACCAAATTGCAGATTTTTGGTCATCATGCACAGCACCATGTTTGGCAAAAACTGAACACAGTGTTGTGGAGGTGGTGGCGGGGTGATGATTTGGGCTTGTTTTGCAGCTACAGGACTTGGGAAACTTGCAGTCATTGAGACAACAATGAATTCCATGATATGATGCAAAATA
>CM040982.1:10667815-10719140 GCA_022985145.1 Pangasius djambal | reverse complement strand
TTTTTCACCCCCCCCCCCCCCCCCCCCTTTTTAATTGCATACCCATAGTCAGTACTGCAAGTCTGTGTTATGTTTCAAGTGTATGTATGTAGTTAAGTGATTGGTGATGTTCTGATTGTTTAGTTTTTAGTCTTTCCTATGGCATAAAACTGATGTAACTACTGATGAGAATCATAAATAATAGGAACGGTACATAAAGTAGAAGCAGCATACCAAGTACCAAAAGCAATTGAAAAGATGTTTTTTCTTTGCACACAAGAAGAAACAGAGCTTGATAAATTGCAAATATACAGTAGCATCCATTATAGACCCAAAACTCAGCATAGCTATTGAGAGTAACACAGGTTTCTTCCTTACAAGCATTGCTGTAACTATGGCTCTTTTAAGGCACCATTATTATCAGAGTTATCTGCACTTTTGAATCACCCCTTTCTGTTTGGCCTCAATTTCCTGGAATGGAGCTCAGGAAGAATTAAATCTGCTGTTGTGCCTTGACTCTCAAGGAAAAGGAAGACAAATTAAATATTTGTCTGGCATTAAATATAGTAGGTTTGTGGGTCTATATTATATTGTGTGGTTTTTTTTTCCCCCCTTGCTGTCTCTAGGACCTGCAGGATGAAGTGCAGAAAGAGAGCGAGGAGTTGCGGAAGCTACAGGCAGAGCGACAGGAGGTGCAGGAAGCTCTGGAGAGACTGGATGAGCAAAAGTTGTCCCTGGAGGCGCAGCTCAAGCTCATACGCCAGCAGTGCAGTCAGGAGAACCAGCTGGTGGGTGTGAGAAAGAGAGTCACGAATGAGTCAGTGCTCTCTGCTTTGACTGCTCTTCTTCCTAGCTCATACACACTATTCAAATTACAAGTGTTTCTCAGGTCCAAAATTCAGACGCTTTTCTCTTCTTTGCATCATGATGTGTATTATGGTAGATTTACTATTGCAACAGTGTCGTGTGTTCTTGTATATCATTTGTTCAATCAGTTGTTTGTGTGTGTGTGTGTGTGTGTGTATGCATGTGTACATGTGTGCATTCTGAACAGATCCAGTCTCTGCAGGCAGAGCACTCTGAGCAGGAGCAGAGGATAGGAGACTATGAGGATGAGTTGGTGAGGGCGAGAGAGGAACTGCTTTGTCTCCAGGAACAGACCCGCACTCTGGGGGAGAAGGTGCGCTCAGCCCGTGCTCAGCTCTGCCCTCTACAGGACGCTGTTACAGAGTCTCACACACAGATTGCACAGGTTTGCTAACTCTCCACCAGATTACTATGTATCTCTTGTTATTAGTCTTAGTGTGTTATCTGTTAGTGCACACTTAATAGTTTTTTAATTGTGATTAAGAATTTTTGCTTATATATAGATGTCTTTTTTTTTTTTTTTTTTTTTTTTTTTTTTTTTTTTTTTTTTTTTTTTTTTTTTTTTTTTTTTTTTTTTTTTTTTTTTTAAACTGACTATTAATCTGTGAGCTGTTTTTTAAACCACATGTTTGGATACCATGGTGGCATATTTACTTATTTGTTTATTTATTTTACATTTATTTGTTCATTTACTTTTATTTTGCTTTTTTATTTTTAGCACGTAAGACATCAAGATCTACCTTTTCATTTATTTTAAATGAAAAACTGGAATAATGCTGTTTAGTTCCTATGTCAGGTGAATTATGTCAAGTGAAATCAATGATTATTTTACCCATTGTTATCCAGCCCTAGTCTTGGCTATTTTTACAATATATTTATTACAAATTTTACTGTAATGTAATGTGTTTTACATATATATATATATATATATATATATATATATATATATATATAAAAATTAACATTACCAAGAAAGCTCATGCCACACTCCCCACTCTGTCTGCTCATCTTTCTCTGCTTCCTGCCATGCTTTTGGCTTTATTTCCTCTCATATAAATTGCTCTTTTTCCCTTTTCAATCACATTGTGTGTGTGTCTGGCTTGCGTTTCTCTCTCTTTTCACTGTATGTGGGGTGTGCTGTAGATGCAGGAACGACTGGCTGAGCTAAAGACAGAAGAGCGAGAGGTGGCAGCCCAGCTTACGTGGAAGGTCCTAGTAGAGGAGCCTCCGATTGCCAATGGAGCACCGCCCCCTACTGAACAGCCCAAGCTGCTACAGTGGCCACAGCCTACAGAACAGCCAGCAAAGAAACCAGAAGGTGAGGATGAAGAGGAGGAGGAGGAAGAGCTGACTCCCACAGATGAGCCACAGGAACTGAAAGTGACTGAAGAGCAGCTTGAGGAAGAATCATCAGAACTGTTTCTCAGTCCTAAGGAGCTTAAAATTGATCCTGTGGAAGACCCCTTCACCAGCGTGATGTCCACAGCCAGCAGTCTTAGTGCAGCTTGGCCTCAGAACGATACGGTGAGGCATTATGGCATACTATAACATGCTTTTGTCACCTGTGTGGCATCAACATAAGGCCGGTACAACAGAATGTGCTGGGATAATTGTGTTGCTTTGGTGTTTTCAGGAACGTTCTTCACCTGCTGTAGAGTGGGAGCTAAAGGGAGTGGAAATGAAACAGCAGGCCAGCACCAGCACCACAAAGGTCAGCATTAGTAACAGATTTTTAGTAGTTAATCAGTAGCCAGAATAATGCCTAGCCTAACCTACAGAATGTGTTTGAAGTATAAATGTAAATGGTTCCCACAAGCATTATTCAGAATGTGTGTGAAAGTTTACAATTATCCAGTGCATTGGTAATGCAAAGTATGTGTAAGTCAGAATTACTGGATCTGTTATGAATTGAATAAGATGGAATAATTTGCCAGTTTAGGATGTACACATTGTTATGTGATGTACACATAGCTTGTTGATGGTAAGAATATCTGGTCAACATATCTTATGTTGGTCCCTTTCCATTAATAGATTGGCTGGAGAGCTGATAAATTGTGCTTAAGGGCAGCTGGTCTGTAGTCAGTAACTGAATATTTAAGTCTGATAAACTGGCAACTGAATAAAATGCTTGGGAATTTTTCACCATTCGGTAGAATGTCCTTTAGCTAGTGTTACTACTGATTCATTCAGAATGCATGTTTGGATAATGTGTAGGTGGAGTCTCCAGTTCCAGAGCAGAAGGAGGAGTCCTCCCAACCCATAAGTGCTCAAAGTGAGAGCTCAGTATCCGTCCCTGCGGTCAACTTCTTTCCATCTGATCCCTTCGTTGACAGTAAGACACACACATTTTGGTGCATACAGAGTTTATCACATGATCAGCTTAAAAGCTTTAACATTCCCTTCTGTTAAGGTATAAAATTTATTGTATTTCTGTTCAGGTGACCCTTTCAAAAGCGATGACCCCTTCGCAAAAGACATTTCAGGTGAGCAGCATAAACCTGGCTTTTTATGTGAAACCACACAACAGCTAAATGTTTGCTTTACTGTCCAGATCCATTCGGCGGTGACCCTTTCAAAGGCACGGACCCATTTGCCACTGACTCTTTCTTCAAACAGTCTTCCTCAACGACATACTCCTCAGAAGATCCATTTGCTTCTTCTGACCCGTTCAGCTCAAACACAGGCTCTGCAGAACCAGACCTGTTCTCCTCCCACCTTAACAACACGGCTGCATCTGATCCATTCTCTAAATCAAATGCAGTGGCAGCAGATCCGTTTAGTTCTAGCAGTGGCAGCACAGCATTCACTTCCAAAATGGATGACCTTGATGACTCTGATCCATTCAGCTCAGCAGCCGGGTCAGGGAATGACCCGTTTGTTGGGTCAGAGCTGTCATCTGTAAGTACTTTCCCCATCCCCCTGGGTTATTTATTTATTATTTATATTGCCATGCAATATCTCTGCGTTAACAAGTATACAGACAGAAAACCACATCTGACCGATCTATTTCACAGAATAACATTTCTGAGTTTTTAATTTTAGTTTATTTGAAATTTAGGTCCCACTGTAATAATATGGGTTTACACTATCTCTGTTGTTTAGAAGGAAACACCAGCAGTTGCTAATGACCCATTTGCTCCTGGAGGAACAGTGGTGAAGGCTGACTCAGACCCTGGTAAGAGGAGACAGCCTTCTGCTGGAGACAGACTGTATTGCCCTTACTTGTTACCAAATGCCTGAGGATTTCCATCTGTATTAAACATAGATCACAAATCTGTGCTCTTTCATCCTGTAACTGGAGTTACCCCAAAACCCCAATGTACTTTGAGTAATGGTTTAGTTGCTCCATTTCTAATAAGTACATGTGTGTTTGTCTTTTTAGATCCCTTTGCCACAGTATTTGGTACTGGTACTGAGTCCTTTGTAGGAGGTTTTGCAGACTTCAGAAATTTGGAAAAGGTAAATCTCATTCCTCTTCAGATGACTGAGGTTAATTTGCCTTTCTGATTGTACTGATCTTTAATTATTTTTTTTTTAGATTATCATATTCCTAAATTGCCAGACTCTCCTTTAGGAATGCTCTGAAATCAACCTAATGAAATATTTCAAAATTCACATGAATCATTGAGTATGACTGAAGTAACACTTGAATTTGATTTGAACTGTTTCTGATTCTGTGTTGGTTTATGGTCCCTTCAGTCTAATGGCGCTGACCACTTTGCTTCATCAAGCACACATAGTAAGAATCTGTTTAAGGAAGAAAACCAGTCAGATGTGCCTCCTGCATTACCGCCCAAAACTGGCACGCCTACCAGACCACCTCCTCCTCCACCAGGTCAGTCCAGAGAGAAGTCCAAGAAGAATTGGTGTTTCTCTCTCTCTCAGGATGTGTTATGTTGCATAGTCATACTGGCCCTTCATCCGACATTTAACATTTCTCTCACAGACGTTTTAGATCTATGGAGTGAAAGTTATAGATTAATAATAGTCATAGTCATATGAAAAAATTATGTAAAATTTCAAAAATTAAATTGGTATTTTAAATTGTGATTTTAGGATTTTTCTCTTTATGAGAACATTGGCTCTACAACACAGTCATTGTGAACTTTTTGTTGGCACACTACTGATCTTAAGTAACAGGTACATATGCACATGTGTGTGTGTGTGTGTGTGTGTGTGTGTGTGTGTGTGTGTGTGGTCTGTCCTACAGGTAAGCGGTCGAACATCTATCGATCAGAATCGTCAGACTCAGTTCAGAGGCGTGGAATGGGGGAGTTTTCCTCCCTCCCTGCTAAAGACACTGTGCCAGACCCTTTCGCTCCCTCTGCCCCCTCCCAAGTCCCGCGCGAGCCTGACCGATTTGCCACCTTTGACAAAGTGAGCACCTCCCCTGCCCCCTCTCCACCTCCTGAAACGCACTAGCAACATTAACCTTTCACCTTTAACCTCTGCCGAGTGGCAGCCTTTGCCTCTCAACCCTCTCAAATTTCAGGTTTTATGTAATGGATTCTGTTAATATTTTATCTTGTATGTCTATTATATGAAAAAGTATTAAACATAATGACATTTGATCTCAAACATTTGATCATTTGATCTTGTAAGAATAGAAAATATACCAATTTTAACTCATGTTAAAGAGATGGATAGTGTTAAAGAAATTATTTATGCTCATATATCAGTGTTACCTTATTATGCCTTACCTTATTCAGCCCAATCTGTACATTCTCACTGGCTGTGGTTAGAGAGGTGGGGCTGCTTGCTGGCTATTTTACTTTTATTATAGTACTGTATGTCCATTTCTACCATCATTCATGAGGCTTGAGCTCATGCTGCATGTACATTGATCTACCGTTCCCCCTTCCCTTGCTCTGCATGCACTAATCAACTCTGTCCACCTGTCTTGAGTGCCTACTTCCTATAATATAAACTTTTCCGAGCTGTGATTGGCTCAGGTACTTCCTGACTATGGAGTCAGACCCACTGCATCCCATGACTCCCAGCATGCCCTTGGCACACGGTCTCCACCTCCACCCTCTCCCTAAGGATGGTCATGAGTTCACAATATAAACTACAGAAAGTATGTTCAATAAAATGTTTTATTAGGAGGTTAGTTATCATTATGGCTCCTTTTTGTGTGGTCTTTATTTCAGCTAGTTTCTTTTTAGTTTCTTTTTTCAGTTAACATTTATTTTAGTTCCAATAAACAGATTGTTTCTGTAAAATTTAAACTAAGCTGAGTTTTACTTCATTTATAAGACGTGTTGGAGTCATACTCGGTTATTTAGAATACATTAAAAATGCATGGTCCAATTTTCCTAACTTCATTAAAGGTAAACAATGTGAAAATGTGCTCCTGGATATGGAGTTTTACTCAGTGGTGAGAGGTCAGGTATTGTGGCTGTCCTTGAGCTGGGAAGATGTCTGTCCTCTCTGATCTATCTAACTGCAAAAGCTGTTTTGTATGTTGTAAAGTCATGTGGTGAAGTCATTGGTTTGCTCCTTATAAACAATGTGCCTGAAGCTTATTTTGTGTTTGTGTCGTCCATCTTTGTACCTTTTAATCCTGCCTCTGTGTGCATGGACTGCATGCTCAGCATGGTTAATGTATGTATAGCCCTAAAGTTAGCCTAAACATGATTAAGTACTTCAGATGTGTTTGAGATCATTCTATACTTTAGAGCCCTCCTATATTAGATAATAATGCCACTGCAAAGTATTAGGTTAAGATCAGTAAATAGGTGGAATTTGTAAAATAAAACAGCTACAATTGAAAGGATCTAAGGTATTGTGAAGGGATGGAGGGTTTTAGCAGGCAGTGTGGGGGTCTTTGTAGGAAACGGGATGGTACACAAGACAACTAAGTGTTTCATATACAAATCGATCATGTTGGTTAGGGTAGGTAAAAGTAAGAAAAAGAGGTCTATAATTTAGCATTGAGAAAAAAAAAAAAATTAACATTATACAACATGTACACATCACTAGTGACATGCCAAAGGCTTACAACAACTGGTCATTATTAAAGACTCAGTTTTTGCATCCGAGTCTACCACTGGAGTTCATCTTAAAGATATTCACCTACTGCATTTCATGAGGCTCTGTTTAACTGTGATCATTGTGAAAAGAAATTGTCCTTGTCTGTATTGGCAAACAATTCACCTGAATCATTTTTCAACAAATTAAACCTTTCGTGCATCACTTTAATAATATTAGTCCATATAATTTTTTAACCAAAGCTATTGCCTTTAAAATCTTTCCATGACAGTTCATGGAGCAATTAATATTTTTCCATCTGTTTTGACCAACTTGCACTTTTGTTAGCTGCTTCTATTCAGTCATTTATTTTAGATTTGCAATCTTCAGTAAGGAATTACTGTAATGTGCAAGTGTTTCATACTTCAATATTGATGTCTTTGCTCCTTCTAAACTAAAAAAAATATACAATATATTCTTGATTATTTATTTAGAAATATTGTTGGGCATTGATGATTTCCTTCTGGGGCTTTAATTATTCTAGCTCATGTTTAACCTCCAAATTTTAAAAATTCTGCCTTCTAGTATATGTCATCATCATCATCTGCTAGGAAAAGACAAAAATTACTACTGACGATGACAAATGATTTAATATGCATTAATGACCTAGATGGTTTATCATCTTGGTTTAGATCACCAGTATTAATTGACGGCCCTTTTGTTTGTTGATATCATGTAAAGCTATTTCTGATGGTTTATTTTGTGTGTGTGTGTGTGTGTGTGCGTGTGTGTGTGTGTGGAGCAGTACCCCACAGAAGAGGACATGATCGAATGGGCAAAGAGGGAGAGTGAGCGAGAGGAGAGGGAGCGTGTGGCCCGACTCACCCAGCAGGAGCAGGAGGATCTAGAACTGGCCATCGCGCTCAGCAAATCGGAACTCTCCTGACCTGAACCGCCCTCGAACCACACTGCCGAGGAAGAAGAGGAAAGGATGAAGAGCTAAACTTACGGGTGCTGGGATTTCACAATCCCACTAGTTATAGTACAGTCTAAATCCCAATCCCCTCCCCCAGTTCCTCATTCACTACCTGTCAGTACATCATCTCTCTCCATGTTGCCAGTGACTCTTCTGAAAACAGTGTGGGTTTGGGGGAGAATTGGTGTAAAGGTGAAGGACTAAACACAACCCCTGGTGTGTTACTTTCAGCTATGTTTTCTTGTGTTTAAAAATCAGTCAACTTTATATATTTCTAACTCAGTCAAACAATTGGCACTATGAAGTGTCACTGGCACATTAACACTTTCCCCACTTGCTACACTTCTTGACATTGCTGTGGATTACGTAAATTGGTTTAAATGCAAAAAAAAAAAAAAAGGTATGACATTAATCAGACAAACCTAGTCCTTTTAACCTGGTGCGTTTATTTAGCATGATGTGATAATTATAAAATTGAGCATTGTGAGGTTATAGTCAGGAATGAAGGTGTAAGAAAATATTGTCAGTGAAAGTGCCCTGGATATAAATACAAAATTAGTGGTTAAGTTTATAATAAGTGGTTAATAAGTTTATAGTAAGTGACATGAAATTAGATATCTTTCATGACATAAGAAAATACAATTATAATGTGATGGAAAGAGTTGCTCCATGATCAATACTCACTATTTTGGTATGTGGTGTGCCCAGAACTTATTTTTCTATTTGGATGGCTGTTTATAAATTGGTTTAGTGTAGGCAGGTTGGAATCCAACACATTTTGAGCAGGGAAGTCACTAAAGACACCTGTAGATGTGTCTGTACTGGACTCTGGCCCTCCTGGACTGGAGTTGGAACCCCTGCTTTAGCGTATGGAAGTAGTGTTGAAGCCAGGGCACTTCACTGAATTTATGGGATTCCGTTTAGCAGAACGCTCACTCAAACACCTGATTGAATTTTTAAGGCACCCTAACCCAAAGTAGTTCTTGTGCCAGAAGTTTGCCTCACATATGACATTGAAAACCCAATTAGAATGTCTTCAGAATAGAAATAGAGGGATTTTTTTTGTTTCTAAATTTTTCAATAGTCCTTTAGTCCTCCATGCATATGAGAATTTGTAAAACTACAGTATATAAATATCCATTTATAAGTATGTATGAAGATGTAATTGTACTATACATATACACTATATGTGCATTCTCTAATCATATCCTTCACACATAATATTAGCAAAATATCTTGGTGAGAATGCAAAAGAAGACACTATTTTCAGAGGCAGTAGGACATGAAACAATATTAAAAAATATATATAATAATATAAACAGTCAGTAATTGGTTTCCAGTGCCTAAAACCAAGGATACATTTCTATTAACTTATCTATTTCTCTAAACCTTAATAAACTTAAGTTGCTGAAGGCTAATAGAAGGAATGACTGTGCAATATGTCTAAGAATGTCAAATTAAGGGGAGTTTTTGTTCTGGAATTAGAGTGGCAATGAATAGACTTTTAACCACTAAACATTTCAAAAAAAAGAAAAATTATAGATTAATATTCACCCTATACAATTTAAGTGTTGTGGTCATTGATTTTCAATTGTTTGTTTCTCTTTAATTGGATGTTAAGGAATTATGAATGTCTTGTGCCATTTCAGTTGGTTACAAACAAGTGAACTTCTGTAGCACTGGAGTTGTTAAAGCATCCTCTGTGCCTGTCCTTTGGGTTTAAACTCAAGGCCATTGTCTACATTCTAAAGTCTTAAGTGACCACAAGAACAATATCTTACCCTTTTGGACAATAGATGCACTTTGTCACGCAGACTTTACATATGAAAGAATTGCTCACGCTGACTTGTATCAGATGACTTTTCAAATGTCATTGGATCAAGAATGCCCTTTTGCTTCAAATATTTCCACTAGAGTGAGGATCTGTCAGTCTTTAAAAAAGAAAAAGAAGGTAGACATTAAAAAAAAAAAAAAATTGAAGTGCAAGTTAACCTGACACACAATTTTCTGACCAATACAACATTTGCCTCACAGTTGATAAACGTTTTTATGAGCATTATGAACACAGCATTATACCCTTTAAACCAGATTTAAGTATTGCTTTAGATATATTGCTTTAGCACTCTGTTTTAAGGAAAGATTTGGGTTTCTGACTGTAACTGCTTCTCTGAGTCCTGTTAAGATGATCTGTGCTTTTGCTCATCATGTATGTATGTATGTATAGGCCTTTAACTCTCCTGATCCAAAACCACTTATGTATTGGCGTTCTACAGACTTTTTTAAAACTGGCTTAATGTATTTTATTTTTTTAACTTTACAGAATGTGTCCCTTTTAACAAGGACAGAGGTTAAATATGTTAAGTAACATGTAATTAACGCTAAAGAATAAATATGAACGTTTCAAACATTTTGGATGTTCCCTGTTCTTAAAAATGTAAAGAAGTTTAGTTTAATAGAAAGCGTCCAATAAATACCAAATCATTCACCTTTATACAGTATTGAGCACATTTGGATACCGGTTTTATCTAAATGTTATGCACTGTTGCTATAGATGTTCAGCCAGGAATTTGATGACCTACAGGTCACAAAATTATCATATATAGACTATGTGGTGTTTAGTCCTCATTCAAACAGAAACTAATCTTGTACATTAAACACTTTGTATGTATAATAAAGTTTAACTGCATAAGAATATCGAAAGTGTTTAAAAACCTCAGGAGAGAAAGATAATAATGTATAACACAATAGAGCAAGATATTACAAGTAAGGTAGATACCTGCTTTGTAGATTAAATCACAGTTGATCTTTACAAGCTTGATAGTCAGAATTCCTGCAGCCCTAATTTCACTTCTTAGACCTGTGATGAAGGAAATGTTATTCGATCTACAAATTTGCTCCAGCAGAAGACAACAATGATTTCCTCATCGCTACATGAAATATTCAAATGAGCACAGAGCCGTTAACATATTAACAGTCTAATTATATGATTCCATTTGTTTTTATTCATTATAGCATCTATACCACTATATACAGACAGGTATTTAAAAAAATATATATACTAATTTAAAGAAAAACTCATGGCTCGGTTATGCTGTACAGCATTTTGCTGGCATGGATTGGGTCCAGTTTGTCTCCTGAGAAGCAAGAATCACTGCAAATCAAAGTTCTTCTGACTGATCACGTATATCCGATGATGAAACGTTTCTATACTGATGAGAGTGGTCACTTCCAGGATGAAAAAGTCACCCTTCCACAGGGCACGAGGGCTCACTGAATGGTATGATGAATATGAAAATGATATAAATCACATGCTGTGGCCTTCAGTCACTAGATCTCAACCCAACTGAATCCAAAGGCAACAAAATGCCCCACAGCATAACAGAGCTACTTGACCTCCTCAGCGTAGGAGTCAAGCAGGCCTGTACAGTTCTCTCTTTATACGCCATACATGCGCTCAATCACTTATTGAGAGTGTGGCGAAGGATGACTCATCTGACCATATCAGTTTTTTCCTCTGTAAATTACTACTAGTGGTTTTGTCCTACTGAACTCTCACATGTCTATTTGTCTTGGTAATTAGGAGTTTATGTACTGAAACCCTAGCCTAATTTCCCTCTCTGTGTAATTGTTGATAGCTTCTTCTTGCTGACAGTCTGACCACGTCCTTCATTTACATTCTCAGTTACCTGTAGTATAATTGCTCTTCTGCTTTTAAATGCATAGCACACTAATGCACAAGAATCATGGTCATTGCAGATGTGAATTCAACTATAATTTCTAACCCTATTTACTGATTTACTCAACCCTAGTCACTAATGAAGCTCCTGCCATCATATATGGGCAGCACCGTGGCCAGGGCGGTTGAGTGGTTCCTCTAAATTCCCCTACGATGTGAATAAGCGTGTGAACATGTGTGTGCATGGTGCCCTGCAATGACCTGGTGTCCCATCCAAGTTGCATTCCCACCTTGTCCTCAGTGTTAATATACTGTATACAGTATTTCATCCTTGTACACGTTATTTTTCTGGAATTGGCTTAATTTAGAAATCATATGTGGATATGTACATCTTCTTCAAGTCTGTGTATTGTAAACAGCTTCTGCATTACATATTCTTCTTCTCAGGTTTATAAACCCAGGTTAGTATTGCTAGAAGATGCTATAAGCCATCAATTTCAGAATTATTGGCACCCTTCAAGCAAGTCAGCAGAACTTATTAATAAGATGTTCAGAGCAAAGATTAGAATTTTCAGCTCAGTTAGAGAAATATATATCTTTAAAATAAAAATAAAAAAAAGCATTGCAACTTCCTGTTAATGAGTTTTTATCATTATCAATTCCTACCTATCTTCAGTGATGCTGAAAACACATGAAGAGTAGCTATGAGCAGGTATAGGGTTCAGTGTAAATACTAAACCTCTGTGGTGTAAGTTAGAAGCTTATAGGACAGGTAACTAGGGCTCTTTAAGACCGGGGAAGCAGCTTTGAGACGCAGCGCTACATTCCACAGCATTAGGTGAAGGAGCGCGTGCGTTTCTGCGGCCACACGCTCACTGTTACTCCAGGAGAGTGTGTGTGTGTGTGTGTTCTTACTGATTGCTTGTGTTTAGCTCTTTCTGAATGCTCAGCAACTGCTCGTCTCCTGCCTCGATCGTATCTGATTTATCCGTTTTCCTTTGGAATGAGTTTTTTCAAACGCAAAAAGAATGACACCAAAAGGTGAGTTTGGAGCTGCGTTCACTTTCGCTTGTATTTCTTGCATTGATTTAAACGGTGATAAAAAAAAACGATACCAGATCTGTTAGGAGTCGACTCGTAAAGATGACTCAGACAGGAAGACGACGTGTTGTGATTGAGTTAGCAATCTGAAACTTTCCAGATGATTAAGCAACTCTAAACTTCTGCACCTCCACTGAGGTCGCTGACTTATAATAATTAAAAACAAGCTGTTTAAACTGCTCGGTAAGCTGTGTGTTCATGAGGCTTGCTGGGATTTAATTATGATTCGTTTTACAAATAGCCAGTGCGCGCGTGCTAGTATCTGTCTGTGTGATATTACCGGATATTTAAGATGATTTTTAGGGCCACCATCATACCATTACAGGACATTACACCTTACTAACTTTTGGAAACAGGGATATAATCAATCATGTATATAACTAATGGATTATTCCCATGTAAGATATCACTGTATCAGACAGCTGATGTCTTACGGTGCTCTTCAGTGAGGAAGTACACAAACACATGAAGGCTATAACAGTTCAAAGACAGTTCACTTTGACAGTCTTCCTTATATGGAGGGAAGCAGTTACCTGAGACCAGCTTTCTGATAAAATGCTGGTAGATTTTTATCTGTACAGTCATAGTGCATCAGTCTTATGTAGTTTTTCATCCTACACCTCAAGCCTGTCAAATATTAATACTACAAGAGTGACAGCATCAGAAATGCTCAGTTTGATTTAAAAAAAAAAATTCACATCATGAGACATCTGTGTTGCTGTGTTTGGATATTCCTGACTTCACTGTTGACTGCAGAATTTATTGACCTTATTATTGTTGTCATTCTGGGTGATCTGTGTTCATGTGTTTTGTAGCCCCACCCCTTTCAGTAAGAGAAAGTAATTTGATTGGTTGCATCCATAGTAAAAATTTGAAAATATCCTTAGCAAAAAAAAATAAAAAAATCATTGTCAAGTAGGCTCTTAGGTTTACTCAAATGTGCCATAAAAAGAGTGAGCAGAGATGACTCCAAGAGTCCTGAGTAGGAGGTAAAAGAGATCCTGAGGAAATTAAATTGCCTGGGGGGCAGTTAGTAAACCCAGGAGAGGAGTTCCCATCACCTCTCCTGGGTTTACTATGACAGAATAAAAAAATATGTTGTCTCAGACAACAATTATTTTTTAGGTCCTTGATTATTTTGATATAATTTTTTTTTTTTTTTTAACAAAGTTCAGAGATTGTGATGTTCATGACTTGTAGGCAATAAGATGCATGTGCAAAGAAGCTTTACTGGACTTTTTTCTGGATTAATAGTCAAAAACCAGAAGGTACAGATGTGAACACAGTCAAATCAGTGATCAGAATATGGATGAGGCAGACACTAAAGCAAGAAAAAAGAAAGAAAGAAGATATGCACCCAGGATTTTTTTTTCTTTACGATTTTTTGTTTTTTTACGATATGCAAAAACACTTGACAACTTTTGAGTATTCATTCTTGTTGGAATGCAGACTTGAATGCACTTCGAACATCAGTCTACAAACAAATAACCACAGGCAAGACTTTGCAAATCACCTTAGCAAACTTGGGTGATATATATGTATATATATATATGATAACCTGCAGGAGGTGCCAGAAGCTGGGCATCTTATGGATTGGAGAAACTCTGATAGGGCTTCAGAATTATTTGGCATACAGTTCATGCTACTCAAATATAGAATTATGTTTCTCAGCACATAATATTCTGTTATTAATTGTGTTATTAATGGCTATTGCTGTGCATTTACACTACTTTAAGCTGATAGTTAGTGTTTCTTAGTTGAACCTTAACTAAAATTAAATAATTAACATAACAGCAGAGGAACTTTTTAAACATAGCTCAAGCATATGATCACTAATAGTGAAATAATGCATTTCTTGTACTTGAGAAATAAACTATGGTATGTATAGGTTTTCACTGTGATGTTAGTTTAAAACCCTTTTTAATGTGTTAAGGAATGCAGTTGAAAAGGATGAGGGACCATTCTACGTGACCTCCACCCCAGAGTCAGTCTGTGACCATTAATTATATTATTTGAATATTAGAGGGTTTTTTTTTTTTTGCCCCTTAATGCTAAGATAGAATGTTAAATATGATTTTCAGGTCACCGATCATAGAGACTAATGGATTGGATCCTGTCATTACAGATGCCAGGTAAGAGACTTTTTAGTTTTCTATTTACTTAATGAGTTTACTTTAAAAAACATTCAGGGAACTATTGTCCTGCCTACTGAATGTGGGTTATGCTCTTATTCTGAGATTTCTCAGGGGGGA
The DNA here is from genome assembly GCA_022985145.1 of Pangasius djambal. Taxonomy (NCBI): domain Eukaryota; kingdom Metazoa; phylum Chordata; class Actinopteri; order Siluriformes; family Pangasiidae; genus Pangasius; species Pangasius djambal. Next base: position 10,704,319 of record CM040982.1, on the reverse strand, counting down.
ATTGCAGGTGCAATGGGAATATTGCGTTACTTACATAAATACTGTCCATTCGAGTGTTCCTTTAGCACTTTCCTTTAGTCTTGGCTTTGCTTTGTCATCTAAACCCTCTCCTACCTATTCTAGGTTGAAGCTGCCTGACAATAAAGATGACCTCAAAGCCACTGTAACATCTACACTGTATGTCTCATTTAGTTTTTACAATTAATTTATTACCAGATCGGTCCCAAATACTTAAGTTATTTGATTTTGTTTGCTTAATTATTTAACCCCATCATAACCCAATCTGTAATTTTACATTTATTAGTTTATTAGTGTTGATAAGAGAATTGTGTCAATGTGCTTAGTCATATATGTACTGCATAATATTCTTGCCTGGTCCAGCTAACTGCATGAGAATCACTGATACAAGCTTATTACTGAGTGTACAGTGACAGTGTCTCTTGTTGTAGGCAGCATATTGATCACACACCAGAAGAGACTACATCCTGCTGTTTATTTTTCAGTAATTGAGCTATTTTCAGGCTGGTTTTCACATTAGTCTGTGAACCCATCCTGGCTTTCAGACACCCCTCCACCTACCAGGTCATGCATCGAAACTCTCTGTTTCCCACTCTCATTCAGTCTTGTGAAATGGGAAAGACGATATTCCTCTAATGTCCCATCACCTGGCATGACATGTTGAGACCTAGACTGACCTGACTGTAAACAGGGACATAGCCAGGAATTCTGAGACTCCTGAAAGAAGTCTCATCTAACTTCTATCACCTAACTAAGCATCCCTTAATTAAGTCTCTTTAATTTCATACTGCATTCTGTATATTTTAAATATATTCAGACATCCTACCAGAACTTTTGTGGAGCCCTCTTTAGCTGTGGGTCCCAAGAATTGTCACCACCTTCTGCCCAAGATCCTGCCAATTAGATTGGACAGCACATCTAAAAGTGCCAAAACAATTGGCCTTGAGGTTCCAATACTTTCGTAGAGGACTGTAGTATTGGTATATATTATCAGTACACCCCAAGTCATAACATTAAAACCACCTGCCTAATATTGTGTAGGTCCCCCTTGTGCCACCAAAACAGCTCTGATCCATCAAGGCATGGACTTCACAAGACCTCTGAAGGTGTGCTGTGGTATCTGGCACCAAGAAGTTACCAGCAGATCCTTTAGGTCCTGTAGGTTGTGAGGCAGGGCCTCTATGGATTGGACTTGTTTGTCCAGCACATGCCACAGATGTTCGATTGGATTGAGATTTGGGAAATTTGAAGGCCAAGTCATTTTCCTTTGTTATTTTCCTCAAACCATTCCAGAACAACTTTTGCAATGTGGGCAGGGCGCATTATCCTGCTAAAAGAGGCCACTGCCATTAGGGAATACCATTGCCATGAAGGGGTGTACTTGGGCTGCAACAGTGTTTAGGTAGGTGGTACATGTCAACTCAAGGACCCAAGGTTTCCCAGCAGAACATTGCCCAGAGCATCACACTGTCTCTGCCAGCTTGCCTTCTTCCCATAGTGCATTCTGGTGCCATCTCTTTCCCAGATAAGTGACGCACATGCACCCGGCCAGCCACATGATGTAAAAGAAAACATGATTCATCAGACCAGGCTACCTTCTTCCATCACTCCATGGTCCAGATCTGATGCTCATGTGTCCATTGTAGGCGCTTTTAGCGGTGGACAGGGGTCAGCATGGGCACTTTGACTGGTCTGCGGCTAGGCGGTCCCATAAGCAGCAGGTTGCAATGCACTGTGTGTTCTGACACTTTTCTATCATAGCCAGCATGATTCGCTGCTTTTTCAGCACTTTTTCAGCAATTTGTGCTACAGTAGCTCTTCTGTGGGATCTGACCAGATGGAATTGCCTTTGCTCCCCTTGTTCATGAATGAGCCATGGGCTCCCATGACCCTGTTGGATCACCAGTTGTCCTTCCTTGGACCATTTTTGGTAGGTACTAACCACTGCATACCAGGAACACTCCACAAGACCTGCTGTTTTAGAGATGTTCTGACCCAGACATCTAGCCATCACAATTTGGCATGATTCTGATTCTTCATTACAGCACTTTAAGTCCTAGCTTATAATTCAGTATATAGTATTCAGTATTATTCAGCCACTACTATGAATTAGGCCTATGTAGTAACTGTAGTTAAACTAACAGGGAATGTATGTAGTTATAAGAGTAATGAATGTGAGTCTGGAGTCTCTGATGGGCCCTGTCAGTTTAATAGGTTAAAAACACACCCATTTATTGTTAATATATTTAGATTTAGATTTACATATTTGACCGATACACTTATACAGAATGACATACAGAAGTGTTTTGTTGTCTCCATCAAAAACAAATCCTCAGGCTAGTACAGAAACACTGCAGGGCAGGGTTTTTTTTATTAGTGCTAATTTAGGTGTTTAGTGAGGAGGCAGATCTTCAGTTCTTGTTTGAAAACAGACTAAGCTGTTTGGAGATGGAGATAGTTGAGATGTTCATTCCACCACCTGGATGCCAGGACAGAGAAGATTCTTGATGCGTGTCTTCTTTGTATCTTGAGGGATGTGGGTCAAGTCGAGCCATGCTAGAGACTTGAAGGGAGTGCAGAGTCGGGTTTGATAAATGTGTTTTGGTATGTGAGGGCTGGTCTGCTTTTGGCTTTTAGGCATGCATCAGTGTTTTAAATCTGATGTGGGCAGCTACAGGAAGCCAGTGGAGGGAACACAGCAATGAGGTGATGTGGGAAAAACTGAGGAGATTGAACACAAGTTGTGCAGCTGCATTCTGGATCAGTTGCAGGGGTGGGAATAATATTTATCACTGAATGACTGTATATGTAAATGTCTTTACTACATATAAACACAGATAATTGCTCAAGTTTGGAGCAAGTATGCCATGATCATAGTGGTTCTTTATAAAGATGCTTTCACCACAAAACAAACAGTAACAGAAGAGCATCTTCACTTGTATGTCTCTGTAAAGGTGCATCAACTCACTATTCTAATTACTTTTCTCTCTCTTACAGAATCCTGCATAACAGCATAATAACTGACACATTTGATTCCCTTGTCAAACAGCAAAGCACAGTATTGATGAGTGCTTGCTGTGCTTGATTACTCAGTGTGAGTGTTTGACACAGACAGTACCTAGGGGAAAGAATCTCAGCCAGTTAGTCCACATCAATTGCCATGGCTCACTTGACTGACTGTGTATGTGTCTGTTTGTGTGTGAATGAACCTGCATTTTCTCTGGTGTGCGTGACGTTAGTGAAAGGTGGGTCAACATACAAACATGCACACAAACACACCCCTTAAATTTAAAGGCCTCTGACACACCAAGCCTTCTGTCAGTTGTCAGCTAGTGCTGAATCTCTTGTGGTGTGTCTCACTGTTCTTGTCAGCACCGATTCAGTCGATTAAGCATGTTGAATGATGAGACAGACTTCCCGACTGGCTGCTCAGCTAAGAAAAAAAGCAAACAAACAAAATCTTGAGGGGGTATCCACAGACTACCTCATTTTTTTCTTCTGTGGTAGCTGGCTATATTTGCTGCATAATAATAATAACACATTTTATTTATAAAGCACTTTACATTTTAGAAAATCTTAATAAAATATCATTAGCCACCTTGGTCTCTAATATGTTATGTAAGTATATGTTCACTATTGTGAACATATACTTGAACTGGTTCACTATTGCTGGTGTTCTATGTTGACATATTATTAAGAACAGTGCTCCTGAGTGGCACAAACAGAAAATTGTTTGTCCTATCATTGGGAGATTCAGCTTCAATCCAGACAATGCTAGATTCATCTGTGGCTGGGAGTCCAAGATTACATAATTGGCTGTGCTCTTTGGGTAGGAGGGATGATATTGCTCTCCCCCCTGTCAATCACAGCAACACTAACCAATCATGGGCATCTGTGAATGTGGAATAGGGAAGTTCTGTGATAGTGATGTAGCATGAGCAGCAAAAGATGTGCTGGCTGGCTTGCCTTGTCTTGGAGGGAGCACATGCTGGCCGTCACCCTCTCCAGCTGGTAGCTGTGTTAGGAATTGGCAAATTAGCAACTTGGGAGAGAATGGGGTAAAAAAACAAAACAAAAGAACAGTAGTATATGGTTTGTATTTCTGATATAGTATTTATAAATAACAAACACAGAATACTGCCCCCTCCTGGTAAGGAGTTCTGGTGGTGAAAGTGTGTGCATGTCGGCCATCAGCTGTAGTCTTTGCTGTATGTTTATGTGTAATAATGGAAGCTGATCATTTGGCCCTGGTTAGCTCTATGTCTTTTATTTTGGCCCAGAGGTTTCTCCTACCGTCACTTGAAGTTGTGTTGATGTTGTATTGAGATCAGTCTTTAGTAATGTATTAGATGAACATCTAATATTGTCTAGTAAAACCTTCACATACAGTTGCTTTTCATTCTAATCTGGCTCTTGAATCTTGGCTCATGTTATTTTTCTTCTAATATTCTGAGATGTTAAAGCTTTGCATGCTTTGTATCTTTATTTCAAAACTGCATGGAGGACAGCTGAGGCTGGCTTTGTGCCATGTTGTGCTGTTCTTCTGCGGTTGCTGCTGTATCCACATCACTGCAGTAAAACAGCAGAGTCTCTCTCTCCCTCCCCCTCACTCTCTCTCATGCTCTCTCATCCATTCACTTTCACACTCTATATTTCTCTGTTGCTTTAGGCTACGTCATGCCTTACACAGTCATTGTGCAGGCTGCAATTAAGGCATTCTAGCCCTGAGTCTCATGGTGAACTGCCCTGTAATAAGGGTGGCTCTTGTAGGCTGAACACAGTGGACAGATTGTCACTTGACTGTGTAATATCTATTAAATTAGCTAGGCTTATTATTTGGCTGGTGTCCTGTGGAAAAAGACTCCTCCTTCCCTCTGCTTCATTGACCAATCAGACACCAGACTGCAAAGTGTGGCATGAGTGCAGTGCGGCGAGGAGGAACAACCGATCAGAGCTCGGTGTGTGTGTGTGTGTGTGTGTGTGTGTGTGTGTTAGGGAGAGGAGGAGATGATGGGCAGACCGAAAGAGAGAAAGGGGTCTGAGTGAATGTTTTGTTGCTTTATATGTGATAAGTCATCCTGATCTTATTAAGGTCTGCATTCACCCTGTGCTCATTCCTATTAGAGAGAGAGAGAGAGAGAGAGAGAGAGTGTGTGTGTGTGTGTGTGTGTGTGTGTGTGAGAGAGAGAGAGAGTGAGAGAGTGTGTTGAATCAAGTATGTGTATGTGTGTCGAGGTGAGGGAAGCTGCTGTTGGGAGCTCCTGAAGGGGCCTGATCTCAAACGCACTGTGAATTATTCTTCTGCATTTGCCTTCTCGTACCTCCGTCTTCTTCTTCTTTTTTTTTTTGTCTTACCTCTTTACATCCTTTACTGTGCCAGATGAAAATGTCAAAGGGAGGAGAAACTCTGTCAAATGGGTAAGAAATGCGACACTGTTGATGGGACACTGTGTATGTGTGTGTCCTGCAGACTGTGTGGGAGAGTTCATGCTATGTTATGAATTGAGATGCTGAAAAATGGACTCATTTGGTGCTGGCTTTTGAAATTTTATCCATTAGATGCCCTTTGTCTAGCTTCTGTTATTGCCGTGTCACTATACATGTAATGACCTAGAATCCATTCTAAAATCCTAAAGTACAGATCCTAGCTTTTGTAACTACCTAGAGAATATCTTGCACTATGTGTATGTGTGTACAAGTGAGAATCTGTATGTCGTTGTACGTCACTCTTTCAGCTTGTTTGTGTTAGTTGTTCCGGTAATCAGTGCTCAGATGGCCCCTCTGAGAGATCAGCATTTAAGAGCTGCTGACTTTAATCATTTATGCTACATACACAACACCTAGCAGGCAGGGCAAATTTAGAAGTGTGTGTCCTGTTGACTTTCCCTGTAAAATTATGTTTGTACAAATGATATTACTGTGATAAAATTCTCAGCAGGAAAAAGGAAAAATTTTGAAGTAATTCATAATTAGTAACATTTAACTTTTGTGCATGTCTAGTTATGTATCAGCTGTTTATTTATGGGCGCGTTGTACTATATATATATATATATATCTTTGTATTCTATCTCCCATCTACACATTATATGTTGTCGGACAGGGACAGCAGCATTCAGCAGGAGCATTCAGAGGAAATCATCAGCGTGTGAGTCACTCAAAGCTAATTATGCACAGCAAGACTTAACAGCCGTACAGAACTTCTTCTGTGGGGCTGAGGGCCACCTGAGCCATTAAATATGTTGCAATTGTGAGAGCAGAAGAGAGCACAAAGACCGGGTCTGTCTTTCAGCTGGAGTGGATAGAAATAGTCGCTATTCAGTTTTCCCTCTTGCTTCCACTCATCCACTTTTATTGTCCTGATACATTCCTTTTAATTCTCAATTCTTGTGTGCATAGAGAAGAGTCATAGATAGTTATTACTGCAGGGATATTTCATATGGAGTGTGCTCTAGGAGTGCATTCCTACACTGGCATGTCCAATTCAGCTTGTGAAAGACCTGGTGTGTAGCTGATCATTCAAACACTTGTCTTTTTATTTAGTTCACCATTATTAATCAGTTATTCACTAATCAGGATGCAGAAAATAGAGTAGCACAGTTAAAAAAAAAAGTAATTTGTGTGATTTCTTATTAAGCCAACATAGTAAAAGTCAATAATTTATTCAGATTTCATGTATTGAAAGCTAGCAGTTAAATCAGTTTGTGTCTTGAATATACATGGAGTTTGCTTAACCAAATGTTTACCAAACTTGGCTATATTAATATATACATTTACAGCATTTGATTGATGGCCTAATGGGGTGCACTGTAGTCTCTATAAAAAAAAAAATCTTCATGCTAGCACAAATAGGTTTTTCTTTTCTTTATTATGGGTTAGGACTTCATAATCAGTTTGTTGGATGGATGGTTTTGCTCATAAAACTATCCAAATGTTTCCATTTATTGTTAAATATTTGTATTAAAGGTACTTGCATAAAGAATGCCTTTCTAGTGATGTACTGTGGAACCACTCTTAGAAAAAAAAGGTACCAAACTGTATATTTGCTTGTCCCTGTGGTGGTACCCTTATGGGTGTGTCTTTTGTACCCTTGGTATGTATCTTTTACTAGTGAAAGTCAATATAATAAACCTTTAAAAAAAAATTAATGTACACAGCAATTATCAAGATTAGCTTTTTAAGGCATGTGACTGGATTGGCTAAAAATTTTACAAGGTTCATAGCATCTCTCTTTCAAAGTTATTTGACTTTTATCAAAGCAACGTAGTCTCAACCTTGAATGCTCCATGCCTAAACTTCTTACTGCTGTTCTCATAACCACATCCTCTACACAAAAATACAAGCGTCAATGATGGGTTGTTTGCAATGTGAGTCAAATTGGCTCTTGTTAAAGTAGGAGTTTTTGGTCACACTGATGGTCGACTCTAACAATAGATATAGGTTTGGCAATTTTTACAACCATGTCCTCTACACATTACAAACTACACTGCTCATATCCCACCACCCAGACACAAGGCCTACCAACATGACTACCAACATTAATTAATAGTTTTTAAAAAAAAATTATCACTACTGGAGCAAACTGAACAGGTTCTGTAGCAGAGAATGCAGTACACCTGGGAAGAAATATGATTTTATGATGTTTTTTGTACATCTTTTGTACATTGTGAATCTCTTTGACTTCCCGGCATGCTGCAATACAATTTTCTTCTTAGCACAGTCCTGAGAACTGTCCCCCTTTTGCACAAGCCGTCGTACATGTGTATCACAAAGTCACCTCTGCATGAGAACACATCTCCGCTCTAGTGTATATGAAGGCTATTTCGGTCTCTCTGCCCTCATACTAGCAGGAAGCAGCAGTGATGTTCTGTAGTGCATGTTACACACACACAGTCTTGACTTGAAATAATAGAAAATGAATTACAATTGATATAAACCCTGAAGCGAGCTGTGCACAGGAGTTGCGCTTACAATTTGACAGATCCAGAATGTTTTTGGAAGAAAGAGTGGGAAAATGTTGCCAAGTCAGGATGTGCCACACTGATAGACTCTTACCCAAAAAGACTGAGTGGTGTAATAAAATCAAAAGCTGTTTCAAGTAATAGTTTAGGGGTGTGCACACTTATGCAACATGGTTATTGTAACTTTTTTATTTTTCCTATTTTTCCCTGAAATGTTTCTGAATATTTTTCACACTGAGAGTAGAAAAAGTTTTGACATTTATCTCGGTTTAATTTTTTTCTCAAAAACCTGTCATTTTAACAGGGGTGTGTAGACTTTTTATATCCATATATCTAATAGTTTAATTAATGTGCTACAGCTACCTTAAATGCTCTGCAGGTAAACAAATGATGTTATACTGACTCTAAGAGCAGGATCATATGAGGTTTATGGCTTGCATAAGTATTCACGTATCCCCCTTTAACTTTTTTACACGTTCATCCAAAACTGAATGGTGGTTTTAGCATCAGGTTGTGTGTTACCCTTGGTCCTTGGTTACATCTCTAACTAAACTTTACCCGGTCACTGACTTTTGGTGGATGGCCACCTCTGGGCAAAGGCGCTGTTGTGTCATATTCTTTCTGTTTTTTTTTTTGTTTTTTTTTTTAAAAAGGAGTTTAGTGGTGTGATGTAGGATGTTCAGAGTTGGGAATAATCCTGATTGATACTTTTCCAGAACTGTCTCCTGAGCTTGTTTTGATGCTGCTTGGTTGAATAGGTGTATTTATATTGAGATCGTGTGACACTGTATTTGCACACAGGTTGACTTCATTCAACTAATTATGGGACTTCTGATGACAACTGGTTACACCAGAACTAATTTAGTTGTGTCACAGCAAGGGGAGTGAATGTTTATACAATCAAATCTTGTATGTTTTTTTTGATTTACAAATCATTTTTGGCTATTTTATGTAAATTCATGACCTATAATACCAGTTACATTTATTTTAATTTCAGGTTATAACACTACAAAAATGTTCGGGGGGTGGGGTGGGTGAAATCTTATGCACATTTAACACCACCAGTTAAACAACGAGCATGCTCAGTTGCACTGCATTACAGAAGAATAAACTGTATTAGTTTCAAGGTGTTTGTGTTTTCCCCAGCACGAATCTAATACAATCTAGTGTAAAGTTTTGTAATGCACTACAGCTCAGTGTGAGCTCTGTATATTATGGGACATTCACTCTCATCTATGACACTCATGCTAATTGTGTGTTATTATTTCACTCGGCTTTCTGCAGTCTCTTTCCCCTCTAATCTGTCTTTTTTGTGTGCATCTCAGCTCAGAAAGATCTGATCTGTCAGTGGCTCTGGAGGACTGCATGGCAGCGCTGGATTTATTCCTGCATAATGACTTTGACAAGGCACTGTCTAGACTCAAGAGCAGGTAAGTGTGAGACTTTTTAGTAGATAAGTGTTGACCACCATGTGATAATTGTGACCCTTACGGAATAACAGATGTAGGTGAAATACAGATGGGTTCTATTCAGTAATGTACCTCAAATATGTGGAGCCTCCCTGCAAGCCAGCTGATGGGAGACAGTCCTGGCCACAACTGCATGCTTCACACTGAAACATACACAGAAATCGGCGTGCATATGGAATTTATATAAGAAAAACATTTTCAGTAACATTTATTAAAGGAGACTCCAGTGTCAAATGTAATGCTGTTCCTTTGGTCTTTAAGAGAGAGGAAAACAAATGGGAGCTGAATGTTGAGAATGTTTACAATGTTGAGAATGGTTACAACTTGTCTGGCAGGTATTTCATATTTTAAATGTAACTTTAAAGAGATAAAAATAACAATGTGTTGTATTTTTTTTAACAAAGAAAATTGTGTAATCATTGGCAAGTTACTGTGGTATAACTGATATACAGTCATGTGAAAAAAATTAGGACACCCCATGAAAGTCTGTGTTTGTTTTTTTTAACATAGTTAAACATACTGACATTTGATCTTCATTTTTAACAATATTGGGAGATTCCAGTAATATAACTAAACAAATAAAACCAAAGAAAAGTCTTTTTAAAATGATCTTTCAAATATAATTTAAAAAAAAATCCAATTTCTTGTGAGGAAAAAGTAAGGACACACCCACATTAATTTGTACATAAATGGCTAAAATTACCTACTGGTGTATCACATCAGGTGCAGATTATTAGAACTTCGTTACAGAGCATTTTGAAGGAGGCTTGCCTTATTTAAACCTCAGACATTTAGTTTGGTTTGCTCTTAATTGTTGAAGTGAGAGGTATCACCATGGTGAGATCCAAAGAGCTCTCTGAGGCCTTCAGAAAGAAGACAGTTGATGCTTATGAGTCTGGTAAGGGATATAAAAAGATCTCAAAAGAATTTGTAATCAGCCGTTCCACTGTTCAGAAAATCATTTACAAGTGAAGAACATTTAAAACAACTGCCAACATGGCCAGGTCAATCAGTTCAAGCAAATTCACTCCAAGAGCAGACCGCAAGATGCTTAAAGAAGTCTCCAAAAACCCTAAAATATCATCATGGGACCTACAGCAAGCTCTTGCTACAGTTGATGTCAAAGTGCATGAATCTACAATCAGAGAGAGACTGCACAACTTTAATTATCATGGGAGGTGTGCAAGGACTGGCTGAAAAGTAAAAAATGGAGAGTTCTGGAATGGCCAAGTCAAAGCCCAGATCTAAATCCTATTGAGATCCTGTGGGGTGATTTGAAACGGACTGCACATGCAAGAAACCCCTCAAACATCACACAGCTGAAAGAATTGTGCATTGAGGAGTGGGGGAAACTTTCTTCCAGTCGATGTCAGAAACTGGTAGATGGCTACAAGAAACGTCTCATTGAGGTTATTTCAGCCAAAGGGGGAAACACTAGCTATTAGGGCACAGGGAGCCCTAACTTTTTCCTCAGTTGAAATACTCATTTTTGTTGATTTCTTTTGTTTAATAAGTGAAAACAAAGTGATTTTTTTGTTGTTTATCTGCAATTACATCACTTTCATCTACAGGTACAAATTAAAACAAGATCAGAAATTGACATGTTGACATTTCTAAATAAAGAACTGAATATTTAATGGGGTGTCCTAATTTTTTTCACATGACTGCATGTAAACCCCTTCAGGTTGTGCAGTTATAGGAATATAATCCTCCTAAATCAAGCTGTAAGTGATTATTTTCCTATAACAGTCTTTTTTCTATAACTGCACAGCCTGGAGGTCTTGATTTCCTCACTTTGTGAAGACTGCCAGGAAAACCACTTCTCACTCTGCCAGTAAAACATTCATAGTCATGTTTACAAGTAGCTACTTACAGATGCTATACAAAATAAGAATTTAATTAGAAAATGATACCATGTAGAACAAATCTTATAATTAGCCGTGGGGGTCTCCTGTACACCACTCTCTCAATTCATTGTCAATTCCCACCCACTACATAGTTCATTTCTATCACACAACAACCAGAAGCTAACACATGTGTCCTCTAAGACACATGAAGCTCTAACTGTCCTAGGTGCTCATGATTGGCTGATATTGCTCTAACTGACAGGGGAGAGTATGACCATTTATGCTCTCTTGGACTCGTTTGGATGGCTGTGGCATCATCAGGATTCAAACTCACAATATCCTGATGATAAGGTGAATGCTGTCGTACCAGAAACATGGTAGAGATGTTTGAGTAATTTTGCCACAACTACCTTGTGACAGTTGTATGTGCTTGTGTATCCAACACCATATCCATAAATAGTATTTCACAGAAAGCTTGATCCCCTCAGATTCTCTTGAGAACATGCATCAACTGACATGCAGAAAGTATTTACTTCATCGAGTATGTGAAATCAGTTGCACTGACAGCAGTTAAAATATAGGGGTGCATGTGTGCTTGTGTGTTGATTTATACCACAGTGCTTCTAAAGTCTCGATTCTGATTGGTCAGAAGGTGTCAGAAGATTAATTTTCTGTGACAGCACAGCTCTGACATTAAGGGAAATCATTGATGAGAACTTGTTTACGGGACATTCCGAATTTAATGTAGCTATAGACTGATAAAAAGTATGGTGTCATTGCTTAAATAATTAAAAAAAAAACGTAATCACTGGCAAATTGCTGTGGTATAAGAGGAACAAAACACTTCAGGATGTGCTGTTATTGGGAAATAATCAACTTCGGGGTGGTAAGAGTAACTCTGCTTTGCGTTGTGCTGCATCAAACCACCCCAACACTCACTATTTTCTTTAACAGCATATCCTGAAGTGTTTTATTCTGTACGTTATGAAATTGAGGTGGTAATTATTACAGACGTTTATAGGTCCGTGTCCTGTCTATTCTCTTCAGCAGATGCTCCTGTTGGAGCCTCTAAACTGGCTGTGAGTCTGTTTTTCCAGGTGACACTATTGGGCAAGTCTACTTCCCCTGTAAATAAAAAAAACCCACAAAGAGGTTATCAAGTGGGGATTAAAATAAATGAATAACATGGGGTTTACTGCTCTCTTCCATTGTGGAATCTCTCTTTGGTTTCTGGTTTTCCCCAACAGTAAAACCAGATCCAGATGTTGTTGCCAAACTTGCAGTGGCTGGAACTTGTTGAGATGATCTGGGTGCTAATCGCTATGTTGCAGCATTCAGTCTGGACTGGAGAGAGGATTTTAAAGCACTTTAACTGCACTATTGTACACATGAACATGCAACAGAGAAGAGTTCAGCATGTCTCGACAGAAACCAAATGAAAATAGATCACAAGTTGTAACAAGTCATGAAACGGGATGATGACCATTAAAGTTAGTAGTGGTGATAAACCTAGTAGCTGTTAGACCTTCTCCAGGCTGAAACAGTAGTGATGCATTCTGACTAAAGATAAATGAATGTTCTTAAGAAATAGTCGTTACTGTTGAGAGTGCATTACGTCTGCCTTTGGGTGTGAAAGAAGAGGGATTTTTCTGAGTGCAGATTGAGACTAAAGTGCTGTGTGTTTGTTTGGCTAGCTGTCCTAACTTGCAAAAACAGGGAAGGTGCAGTTCATACTCTTACATAATGGATTTGTTCCAGTAAGTCCCAGATGAGCTCCTCCCCTTTCCTGTCCAGAGTTAATGAATGGTAAAGGTATGCATCTGTTAAATTATGTGAATTTTGAGGTTACAATTCTATTTAATGATTTATTCATTTGGCAGAAGTGAGGCAGAATAGAATTCAAGGATACTTCAGTATAAGTATTACTTATAAGATTTTTTTTTTTTTTTTTAAAAAGCAGACTCATGCTAAGTGTATGAAACTTGCATACTGAATGCAAAATTTGATCCTGAATTTGTCCTTTTTTACTCACCTGTCTGAATGTTTATGTGATCATCATTGCTGATCTGAAAAGAGGCCTGTCTAATCAAAAGTGTGTGAACATCCATAGTATGTTCATAAAAGATTTTTAAAATGAAAATAGATGGATAGATGGATGTTGGTGCCAGATGTGCTGGTTTTCAGAAAGGGTTTTCAGAAGTGATTCAGAAACTGTTGATCTCCTGGGATTTTTACACACAACAGTCACTACAGTTTACACAGTATGGTGTGAAAAACAAAAAAAAAATCATGTGAGCAGCAGTTCTGTCATTGGAAATGCCTTGTTAATTAGAAAGGTCAGAGGAGAGTAACCAGACTGGTTCGAGCTGATGGGTGAATCATGGTAACTCAAATAGCCACCCCCATGGTGAGCAGAAAAGCATCTCCAGAACATGAGCCCTTGAGGCAGATGGGCTAAAACAGCAGAAGACCTCATCCTTTCCTGTCAAGAACAAGGATCTGAGGCTACAGAGTGGGCACAGGCTGTCCGAAACTGGACAGGTAAATTTGGAAAAAGATCAGGTGATATATTTCATCTTCAACTGCCCAGTTTTGGTGAACCTCTGGCCACTGTAGCCTCAGATTCCTGTTCTGGCAGATCTACTGTGTGATAAACTGTGTGTGTGTGTGTGTGTGTGTGTGTGTGTGTGTGTGTGTGTGTGTGAGGGTCACGCCATCACTCAGCTCTCTTGTAGTCTGGCTGCTGTTTTGTAGGTCATATGATTTGAATTGAGCAAGATTAAGTGTGATGACACATTGGTCAGGAGTTCAGGCCAGCGCTTTTTCAAATTTATGATGGTTTACACTGCAACAACGACGCCAGTTCACACACTAATTCTCAATTCAGTGGAATTTCAGTTTTTGAGCTGTTTTTTTCACTTAATCTGATTGTAATTTTAGGACTGGTAACTACAGTAATTTAGGTATTGATTGACATGAACAAAAAATACTAAGTAAATGGTAAGGCTTGATGATATGACAATATGAAATATATTGAGTATCATTGGTATCATCACGTGTCAGTGATTTTATAACTTCATTGCTAAAAAGGTGGCTGATTGGATTTTTAAGTGTTTTTGTACTGGCACTGGTGAAAGTGAACTACATTTCTTTAAATGTTTTTTTTTTTTTTTTTTTTTTTTTGATACAGCTTATCTTCAGGCCAACCTACTAAATGGTCTTTTTTTTAGATATGCAGTTTTAATAATTGCAATATTATTTTCTCCTATGTATTGCTTACACTTTTATTTTTAGTAAACTTTTGTCCTTTTGTGCAGTAAATTAACAACAACTGTGCTGGTTTGTTTCCTTTTTGCTGAAAGTACTGCTGAGAATATATTCTGAAGGCATCCTCGACATTAAGCTGTAACAGTGTGTGTATAAGGGTTTTAGTGAATAGGAGTGAAACGTGAACCATGCAGACATTCAGCATTCCTTTGTGCGTTGACCCCACCAGCATTATTCCATCTTTGTTTCAGAAAAAGAAACTGGGTTAAACTGGCTTAGCCAGTAATCCTGCTGCTGAGCATTTTGGACCTGCAGTGTCACATTCTCTCCAGTTCACACCGGCCTGTTTCCTAGAGAACTGAACCCAACACTTTGCTCAGTAATGATGGTGCAGTAGCTCTACCTTTGAATAGCCACATTTTTAATGCAAAGGAGCAGATTCTAGCATATTTAAGGTGATATATCCCTTATCACATCATAATAATGACCATGATCCTTTTAAAGCATTGTGTTATACTGTGTGCTTTGTATTATTTGATACAGAATGTATATTTTGAGCGAATGCGCTGTGTTAGTTTAGGAGGCTCCTAAGGCTCTCAGTGTTCAGTCAGTGTGTTTATCGCTTTGTCTCAGGTGTATTTTCATGTGCTGAGTCATCTCATCTGATTGTTGTCATGCTAAGAATAGATCAAATCTTTCTTTGTGTGTTCTCTGACAGGAATAAAGAGAGTATGTATCATGCGCTCACGTATGCCACCATTCTGGAAATGCAGGCAATGATGACCTTTGACCCTGAGGACATCTTGTCAGCAGGAAACACCATGAAAGATGCTCAGGCTATTTGTCAGCGGTAAATGCACTGTCTCTTTCTATATATTACTATAAGGTTTACAGTGAAATGAATAAATTAACAGACTCTACATGCATGTGTGTATAAATCCTAAACTACATCAGAACAGGAACTTTAAAAAAAAAAATTAACATAGTGTCAAATACAAGTAACATCTGTATTAGCATTCACCTAATGGGATTAAATATTAATATGAGAGACTTCTTTCAGTTTAAGTAGCTCCAGGATTCTCAGGCTCCTCTGTGTCATGTTTCAGTTAGTGATATAATCTCAGAATAATGCATGGCGTTGGGTGTCACCAGGGTTTCCTCAAATCAAGGGGGTTGATGGAATTTCTGAACCAGCTGACACAGTATTTGCTTGAGTGTTTGTGTGAAAATGTGCAGTATGTATGTTTTTCAAGAGGGACTTTTACTCAGGGAAGTCATTATACCATGTAGCAGTAAGTGATATTGATAGCGACTACACACACAGGGACAAAACCATAGCAATATACAGACGGGGACAAAAAAAAATAAAAAATCAACTACACACCTATGGGAGAGATTGGACTGATATCCTAGACAGCACATCATCAAGTCTTGTTTGTGGAAGCCCAAAACCTTATTAAGCCATTTTATATTGATTTTTCCCCTTTTAATTTCCCACCTGTCATTATATCTCACATTCTTACACTATTAATCTCAGACACCTATGCAGTAGCATAACCCAGTTCTGTTAGAACAATATTACCACAAATTGCAGGCTCTTTCCAGATACAGAGATCCTAAAAAGGATTGATACTGGGTCATATAATTATTTCTGGAGCAGCTCTGGACCAGTTTCTCCTCCTTGACATCAAAGATATTCATTATCAAAATTCATACGTCACCCAGAGAAGCTTTGCCAGAAAGACTTCTTTGGATTCACACAATTGAACGCTTGTTAACGCTGGGACAGAGAACTATGAGCACTGTCTCAACTTCAGTTTAGACTTAAGAATCATTTTACATTTCTCACACCTAATTCACCTGGGAGATTTAAATACAATGTGAGTCACATTATTATGCCTCAGGGAGCCTGGAAGATTTTCTTCTTCCCAGAATGATGACATGAGCACTTCACTCTGCCTGTAAAACTGATAAAAGCCAAACTGAATTGAAATGTTCCATACGTTAGCAAGCTCAAAGCTTTTCCTTAAAGGAAATGCTCCTCAGCATGAAAGTTTCCACTTTGTTCATTAGTTTGAATTCGTTTAGTAGAACTTGGTATAGGTAACCCATGTCATGGCAGTACACGTAAATCTTGTTCACTCTGACTTCTAAAATAAATCAGTTCTTAAATACAATCAGAAACTTAAATATTCATGATAAAAAGTCAATACTCAACATAGAACGTTCTCTGCTCAAATCTAAGCATTCTCTTTAGTAGACAAATATCAGGACACGGATTGCCTTTAAAGTTTCAGGTAATCTGATTTAAAATGTGTAATATGGGATTAAACAAAGAGTGAGAACCGTTTAAGGTTGTTTATTCATTTTATAAAAACTGGTCTCTTTAAGGATCATCCTGTTATTTCATCCAATGATTTCATCTCTGGCATGACATAGCTTGTTTGTGAGCTTTTTAGGCTACGTGCATGCTGGTCTAGCATAAGCGGTCTAAAAGCTGCCGTGGTCCAATTTTGATGACTGTCTCTTTTATAACTGAATCTACATTTCAGTAAATTAAACATATTTGCTTAATTTGCTTTATATATACATATATTAAAAGACACTGTGTGCTAAAGTAGGATGAACCTATGCTCATCAAATTTAGTTATAATTTAATTAAATTGCCTCTGATGATTATAGACTGCATTTTTTCATTCTGGTGTGATGAGGTTACCACTGTTATTACAGGTATCGCAAGAAGTCCTCCTTCAACAGCAAAGCCTTTACAGAAGGTGAGTGTTCAGTCAGCTTTATAGTCTACACATGCATCTTGTACATTCATTTCAGGGAACTACTAGTTGCAATTAATGCCAGATATATGCTGACATACTGTTTATATTACACTCATTTAAACAGTTAGGCAAATCTTGTCTGTTGCTACAGCGTGGTACTTGTTTTTCAAAGGTGTTTGACAGTGTTTGTGTTAATACAATGCTGTGAGTCTGACTTGCTTTTTCAGAGGAGCTGCATGCTGAAGTGTGCTATGCTGAGTGTCTCCTCCAGAGGGCAGCACTGACCTTCTTACAGGTTAGTCTCAGTTCACTAAATGCAAAATCCACCTCGAATGAGTTGCACATTGATATATATAATCTATATAATCTTCAGCTGTGCAAAAGATTTATTTTATGATAAAATCTGAGTTGACTTTTTCTGGTTTAAACCGCTGATCTTGGTGCCAGTGGGAATTCATCTCAACCTAAAGTGAGTGATGCAGCAGTGCTTTAATCCTTTAGGTTGTCCATCTGAGCACTCTGCGTCAAACAGAAAGAAACCAAATTCACTAAGCACGTCACAAATATTTCAGTGTAAACATATTTCCACCCCATATTTCAGGGTGGAGTTTTCCTGTACTTGATGAATGTACATTTTGCAGTTTAAGTTTTAAGTTAAATATATAAATCAGGACATGCAGGCATCATTAACTATTTTTAATCTGTGTATGCAGGACGAAAATATGATCAGCTTTATCAAAGGAGGAATTAAAGTGAGGAACAGCTATCAAACCTACAAGTATGTACTGTTACTCTTGTTTCTCTGTCCAGGCAGTCCATAGAGTGATATTAATGGCGGTTATTGTATACACTTGAACACCAAAGATCTTTTTTTATCTGTGAGTTTGTGTGTCCTCTGTACTTTCAGGGAGCTTCATACAGTCCTGAAATCCTCTGATTATGTTCATGGTCAAAGTCATGGCCACTTTGAGGGAGGAGTGAAACTTGGAGTGGGAGCATTTAATCTGGTGAGTGTAGTTGTTTGAAAGCAGCAAATAGTTTGGATAAAGAAAGGAATAGATCTGCATTTGACTTTCCCTTTTTTTTATTGGCAGATGCTTTCCCTGTTGCCCACGAGGACCCTGAGGATGCTGGAGTTTGTGGGTTTCTCGGGTAATAAGGTGAACTCACCATTCTGTGGGACTTATCCTGTATCTGGTTCAGAGATGTGTGTATTTGGTGTGTTAACTGTGGTACCTGTGTATGTGTGTGTGTGTGTGTGTGTTATAGGAGTTTGGACTGCAGCAGCTCCAGGAGGGCTCTGCTGAGCGCACGTTTAGGTCTTTCCTGTGCAACATGCTGCTGCTTTGCTATCACACCTTCATGAGCTTCATACTGGGTGAGACAAACTCAAAAATAACAAACTGAGTGTTTTAGTTCTCAGTGAAGTGCACAAACCAAAGAATTCCAAAACAACAAGATAACACTCGGATGCTTTAAGTGTGCTGTGTCCATATTCATATCTGTATCTAAGTTTTCTGAACAGAAAGTGTTTTTTCTTTGTGTGGGTATAATTCAGGGACTGGAGAAGGAGACGTTGAGGATGCAGAGAAACTGCTTCAGCCATACCTAAAACAGTATCCTAAGGTATGGTATATTCACTATATGTTGCATAGTTCTACCAAAATGTGTCCAGAACATAGACAATGCAAAGATGTTGCATATTAAAACATGAAATTCAAAATATGCAACCATGAGCACATGCAAACTCTTGCTTCATGCTTAGATATATTAAGTATAAATATTTATTCCAGAAGGTCAGTGCCCTCTTCCTCAAGTGTTTCTCCGAAAGGTTCTTTGTATGCTTAAGGGTCCAACGTTTAAAAGGGTTTTATATGGAAACTTTTCTGAAAAGGAAACCATTCATCCAGCAGCACAAACTAGAGAACTCTTTGTCCTGCTAGATAGCATCCACAGGCCAGAATATTTGTGACAGTATTGGAGTTGAATGTTCATAATCAAAGCCAAATAAAAATATTAGATTATAAAAAGAATTCTTTAGAAGAATGATGATTACATGGTTCATGATCTCAGCTGGAGGGGTTAAATTCTTGCTGTATTTGTGTTTAATTCTTTCTAACTAACACACCTGATGTATCTTAGAATAGGCTTCGTAGGTTTAATTATCCATGTTATATAGAGTGTTAAAGCAAAGAAAACATGGAGAAATCCAGAACATGGGGTTCCCCAGAATGAATATGAAAACATATATGTATTGGATCTTGTATGCTGATTCCTCTGAGGGAAACAACACACCTCTAATCATTACTCAAACTCTTAAGAGAATTTTCTGAGAACACTGGGACAACATGGTTTCTAGGACCTGCTGGTTCCTGCTGGTTTGTTCTGTTTTTGAGTGTTTTTACATAATGTTCTTACAAATGTTTGGTTGTAAGAATGTTAACACAAAGGTTTCCTTGGAGTTTTTGTCCAATTAAGAACACTGTGTGAGCAATGTTTTAAAAGCATTGTAAAGCAAACCATTATAACAGAACATCGCATTCTTTTTGAATTATACCACAGCACTGCTGATTTTTTTGATTAATTTTCTGTAACAGCATGACTCTGGCTGCAATGCGAATCACAGGTTTATATTAATGTGCTTGTTCTCATTGATTTTTAATTAATTAGATTTTTTTAATTAATTAGAATCACCATTAATCACCATTAATATGGTGACGGTTTCTATAAGGAGATGCTTATTTTGCATTTTTGGAAGGACATGTTAAAGGCAGTTAAAAACTGTCATAGTTAATAAAACATTGTTAAATGCTGGTAAATTGCAGTGATATAAGAGGAATAAAACATTTTGGGACATGCATTACAGCTGAAGCTTCTTATATAGATTTTATAGATATATGTATCTTATCAAAGATAAGATCATTCCAGTAACATTCCCTGCTGGGGTGGTATCTAAAATCACACACTGTGTGTTTCATTTTGAAAAACTCCAATTTTCAAAGCTGGTTTGCCACCTACATAGAGCTGTGCTACTCACATCGAGTCCTGAATTTCATCAGCCTGTATATTTTTTCACTCCTCTGTTCACAGGGATCTATCTTCTTGTTCTTCGCTGGTCGAATAGAAGAAATCAAAGGCAATCTAGATGCTGTGAGTTCCTCTAATCTATAATCTGTTCATTCTGGCCATGTATGCATATATTCACTCCATGTATGCGTATATATAGGCCATGTATGCATATATTCACTCCATGCACTTTATTCATGTGGGCATACATGGTGTGACTGTGTGTCTGTATGTGCTTGTGTGTGTTTCAGGCTATTAAACACTTTGAGGAGTGCTGTGAGGCCCAGCAGGACTGGAAGCAGTTTCATCACATGTGCTACTGGGAGCTGATGTGGTGTTTCACCTATAAGCGACACTGGAAGATGGCTTATTTCTATGCAGACCTGCTCAGCAAGGAGAATGCATGGTCTAAGGTGAAACCCCATAGCACTAAACTGAGGAAGCACTTTCACATAGGACTTTAGTGCAGCAGAATTGTATTTTTGCAACTCATTGTATATGAGAGATTTTGCCGTGGAATTATGCTTAATGTAAATAAAAATATGAATGTGATGGGAATAGTAGTTGTCATCATGAAGATGACTTCATGACGAATCTGTGATCATGTTGAGTTTGGATTGTAATTTTTCTGCAATTTTTTTGTCACACACATAAACAAACCTATTTTTTGCAGGCTATGTATGCATATATGAAAGCTGCCTACCTTAGCATGCTGAATACAGAGGAACGTCAGCCATTTGGGGCGAGCGATGTGGCATTATTCAGGTAATGGAAAACTACAGAGTGCATGGCTTGGGAGTTAACATGTGGGGGATGGCTTCTGGTTTTGTCAGTATGAAATACAAAAGAGGGAGCATAAACATAACAGCTGCCTACTGTCATGTTGTTACAAAGAACATCTCGTTGGAATGGCTTTGTAAGTTCACACTGGTTTGATACAGAGTACACTATTGTCATTTTAATGTGTTTCTGCAGGCAAGTGCCTGGGCTAAAGCAGAAAATAGCTGGAAAGTCTCTACCCACTGAGAAGTTTGCGATCCGCAAAGCTCGCCGCTATAATGTAGACAACCCCATTCCTCTGCCTGCACCTCCACTGGTCTGTATGCTGTGGGTTTATGGATTTATCTATTCCACTATAAAAACTGGTGACAAATTAAAGGAAGCATGAAACGTTTAGTAAGGCATTGGGCCCCCACATGGCACTAGAGCAGCTGCATTTCACCTGGGCATTAATTTTACGAGTCTCTGGAACTGAACTGGAAGGATAAACACAATTCTTCCATAAAAGATTTCCTCACCTGGTGTTTTAATGATGAGCACCATCTAGCACATTAGTCCAAAATCTTCCTTAGGTGTTCACTTGTGTTGAGATCTGGTTATCCTTTCCTCTAAAGGGACAAGTGGACACAATTCATGCTATTAAAAAGGCCCTCTAGAGCAGACCTAGCATTTTCCCATTTAATTTGTCACCTGTATATGTATTTAGAGTGAATTATTATGATATGCATTGTTTTAATCCCTTAAACATTCATGTTCGATTCACTGTGGTATTTTGAATATGCTTTAACATGAATAATTAAATAATAAGATGAGAATGTATTAAAGAATAATATTATACCTTCAGAGTTCTTTAAGTACAGGCATACTACAGAATGTCCCAAAAGTCTCCATTCATAGGGGAATTTAACACTTTTTAGCAAAATGTAACTTTATCTACAAAACATCCTCTACATGATCGCCATTTCTTTGTAAACACACACAGAGTCGTCTCTCCCACTCATGATGAACTCGTGTTAACACATCTGGTGTTATGCATGTAATTGCATGTCCACAGCAACCTTCTGACAGCTTCCCGAGCCAGCCATGAGAATGATTTCAATACATTCTTCTTTTGTCAAATGCATTCTTAAAGTCTATCTGAAAAAATATATAATATCAACTAAGTATGAAAAATTTTGGAGGACATTTAGCTAAAAAGTGTTAATTTCCCCTATGTATGGAGACATTTGGGACTCTGTATATCATATGAAAACCCTTTAGGCACTGTCACTTGTCAGGCATGTGTCTATCAGACTGTTAGGTGGGCCCTTGCTTATGGAAATGTTTACAGATTAAACAAACTTGTACAGCAGGACCAGCAGTGTTGTATGCTTCTGTTTTTTTGTTATTGTATTTTTTTTTTTTGCTCATGAGCAAGTGTTTTTCCCTACAGGAGATGATGTATATCTGGAATGGCTACACAGTGATCGGGAAGCACAAAGACTTGACAGAGGGCATGTTAAAGACACTGGATGATGCGCAGCAGAAACTTGAACAGAATCCAAGTACTGTTTCAGTTCAGCCAAGTGCATGACCACATAACCAGACACTCGACATTTGCTAGCAAAACACAATGCTCTTCCAAGTCCAGTACAGACTGTAATGTGCATTACATTAGTGACTTTTACATTAACAATAAGTTCGATGCTTATAAACAATAAATGAGATGTATGGCAATTCTAATGGCTCAATAATACCACAAATTATGGCGTAGACTATGTATAATTTTTTCAAGGAGAGTGCTGTTGATCACTGTATCCTGTGGGTTCTCCTTCAGGGACAGAGTTCTCCATAGATGACCAGTGTGTGCTGAGTCTGCTGAAGGGTCTGTGTCTCAAGCACCTAGGCTATACTGAAGAAGCTGAGCACTATTTCACTCTTGTCCTCTGCAAGTGAGTCATTCTGTCCAATATGATCCCACTTTAAATGAAAGTTCACTGCCAAAAAAGAAAGATGTTTCCCTTGTTTGTATAAAGCAGATAATTCAACTTTGTTGGTCATAAAAAAATGACCAGTATTGTGGGTGGGCAGTTAGTCTTCCCCTCTTGTTAACCAAAATGGCTTATTACTCTACTGTGAATATTCCATCCATCCATTTTGTGTACCGCTTATCCTACACAGGGTCGCCTAGAGCCTATCCCAGGGGACTCGGGGCACGAGGCAGGGGACACCCTGGACGGGGGGGGCCAGCCCATTGCAGGGCACGATCACACACACACTCATTCACACACTATGGACAATTTGGAAATGTTAATCAACCTACAGTGCATGTCTTTGGACTTGAGGAAGAAACCCCTGAAGCACTGGAAGACCATGCAGACTCGAACCCTCAACTCCGGAAGTGCAAGGCAAATGTGCTAACCACTAAGCCTAATGAAAATTGGCCAAGTGGTTCTCATTAATTGTTAGAATTATTAGATACTTACAGGAAAATGATTAATGGAAGGTCATTTCCCATTCGAAAATGTTTTTCAACAGAGGTAGTAGCAGACTAGGTAGCATTGCGACTTTACAACTCCAGCATCTCTGGTTCAATCCTGAGATTGGGTTACTGTTTTTGCACGTTCTCCCTGTGTCCGTGTAGATTTCCCCCAGTACTCCAGATTCTTCCCACTTCCTAAAGTATGCCTGTAGATGGACTAGCTACTCTAAATTGCTTCTTGTGTGTGTGTGTGTGTGTGTGTGTGTGTGTGTATGTGTGTAGCCCCACATACACTGGCATAACATCCAGTGTGTATCATTGCCATGCACCTAATGTTGAGATAAGTTCTGGTTTCACTGGAACTCTGATCGAGATAAAGCAGTTAATTCTTAAAATATTCTCTCCTTTAAGTTAACCTAGTCGAGTAGTCGTACCCAAAGTTACAAGCATAGCATTAATTAAAAAACATCATTCTGTTAGTGTAATTAAACATTTTCCTAGTCCAAGCAAAATCATTAAATCAAACCATATACTTATCCCACTGTAAATACACTATGTTGCCTGTTATAGTGTTTTATACTATCAATAATAATAATAATAATAATAATAATAATAATAATTGTAGTTGTTGATCGCCATTTGGCAGGTTTGAAACATTTTAAAGGGCTACATTCACCCTGTTAAATAGGGTTGGTATAGAGGCAGATAGGTTACTTTTGAAATTAAATGCCTTTCTATATCGACTGAGATGCCTAAGATTTTTAGAAAACCTTTTGGTAATTATGAATGCGGAACTAAATTTCTTTTGCTTTAAAAAGATTGCTTGAGGGATAAATTTGGTGGAAATTTCTTGCTGTACTGGTTTCAGGCAAATGTGCATGTTTTCAGGATGGAGAAATCTGAAGATGATAGCTAATGAGGACCTCCTGTGCTGTTATCACCAAATGCTATTACTTAGAACATTGTGTTCTCTCTGTCTTTTTCCACCCAGTGAGACACAGATCAAGTTTGACCACTATCTTGTACCAAATGCTCTGTTGGAACACGGCCTGCTGTGTCTGGAGCAGGGTAGGAGAGAGGAAGCCATTAAACTGCTAGAGATGGCCAAGTAAGCAATTAATCCACAGTAGATACATCAGCCCTGAACATGTCTGGCACTGTGTTTGTTGATCCATGTCATCTTGTGTATATATACTTGTTTATATGTAGACAGAGATATGTTATGATATATGAGATTTAGATTTTCATACTATTCCATATAATCAAGTGCAAAAGTTTGTCCCCTATATTTTTTGGATAAAAAAGTGCCTAAATTTTATAATTTAAAAATAGAATTCTGGGATGTTAATAATAAAAATGTATGTATATCCTACAACAAGACAACCATCCAAAACATAATCAAAAACAGAAAAATAATTTAAAAAGAACCAAAAGCAAAGAAGTCAGAGTTTTGAAGTTTTGAGTTTCACCCTCTCAGTATGACAGAGTTATAGCAGAAATGTCAAGAAGAATGTGTGGTAGGTGGGCTACAGGGGATCTAAAGGCTGCTCAGGAGTGTACAACAAGGTTGGAGGTGGCTATAAAGGCAGAGTGTGGGCATATTTTTTAGAATTTATTATAGGAATTATAGAACATTTCTTTGAATTCTGGCTCTGATAGTTTTTTTAATCCTGCTTGCACAGATATCATTTTTATTTTTAATTTTAATTAATGTTTAATTTATTTTTAACCTTTTCTAAGAAATTTAGTTGGTTCTATGTCCCAAAATATAAACAAACCAGTAGCCTAATTTAAACCACCACGACCCTGACCAGGCAGTTACTAAGGATTACTGAATGATATAAATGCATCATGCGGTGCTGCATGTTCATGGTTTTTGTTTATCATATCTGATCACTCACTCACGCACCCATAAGAAACAAAAAAAAAACTCACACTCGCATGACTTTTTGCTGTGTCTTGATCCCAGTCATTATGCACACCTCAGGTTTTAATCATGTTTCCTGTGAAACTTTCTGGAAAGCTTTCTATGAAAAAAACCCAATGAATAGTGCACCTCCTATTCGTGGCATATATACCCCTCACGTTTTCCTAACATGAGCACTGTTCCTTTTCTCTGTAGGCAGAACTATAAAAACTACTCGATGGAGTCACGGACTCATTTCCGGATCCAGGCAGCGCTACAGAAAGCACAAGCTACAGAGGAGAACGGGGAACCCTGCTCGCCCTCAAGTCCTTAACAGCCATGGTAACAACAGAGTCAGAGAAGTCACAGGGTCAACATATGCCATGCTCAGGCCTAAGGAGCCATTTGGAGGCTGCACAAGTGCAGAAATACAAACAACAGACAAGCAGAACTGAGCATCTGATGAGAGAAACCTCAATCTCTCTCACTCACACATATGCATTAACAGTTACACACAAAACGCATTTCTATATATCAGAAACAATCATACAATACATGGAATCCCAGATGCATGCAGTGTGAAGATACAGTCCAGCTCTGAATAAGAGGCAAAACATTGTGATGATACAGAAATACTTATGCACATACACATAACCCCAAGGATGTTTCTAACTCATTTGAGTAGCTTTTTGTTTTTACATTGGTTTTGCGCTCTGAGGCGCTGATGGTCTACACTGTGGCCAGCTTGTGACCTCAACAGTCAGGCCATGCCTGTTGGCCAATCATTATTTATTCTGAAATAAACCTTCATCTTTATGCACGTCATTATATCATTCAGTGGATACACAGTCAGTGGCCACTTTAATAGGAACACATGTATACCTGCCAATTCATCGATTTATTCAATCAGCCAATCATGTGGCAGCTGTGAAATGCATAAAAAGATCAAATCATGCAGATACAGGTCAAGAGCTTCAGTCTCAAATATGATACTTCTTTGCTCATAACAGTTGTAAAGAGTGGTTATTTGAGTTACCATAGACTTCCTGACAGTTCCCCTCTGATGCCTCTCAACAATAAGGTGTTTCTGTTCACAAAACTGATGCTCACTGGATGTTTTTTTTTTTTTTGCACTATTGTGTGTAAACTCTGTTTAGTGTAGTGTGTTAAAATCCCAGGAAATCAAGAGATTCTGAAATACGCAAACCAGAACCAGCCCTTCTGGCACGAGCAACTGTGCCACAGTCACTGAGATCACACTTTTTCCCCATTCTGTTGTTTCATGTGAACTTTAACGGAAGCTCGTGAATCTGTATCTGCATGATTTTATGCATTGCACTGCTGCCACATGACTGGCTGATATTTGCATGAATGAGCAGGTGTACAGGGGTTCCTAATAAAGTGGTTTGTGAGTGTATACGGCTAATCTATTTTCATTTTTTCACGTTTTTCTATGTGTGCATTACACACGTGTAACCGGAGAGAGAAAATGTCCATCTGGATCAGATAGACTGAGCTCAATACTGTTATATTAATTATATATTCCTTATATAAAAACTCACAGATAAACGTTTCTCAAGCACCAAAAAGAAACACACAACATTAGAAATTATGAAATGCATTGCATACAATAGGGATATGAAATGACGTACTGTTTATCAGTGCCACACAGCTCAATGAATTATTTTACTTACAAGCTACTTGATTTTAAATTGTAGCAGTACTACCATATCACTATTATAAACTGTAATTTAATTAAATTAATAAGCTTTATTTTTTTATCAGAGCTGATAAAAGAACTTTTTTTTGACTGATTCATGTAAACCTGGAATTTTCCCGTTATCAGATTACTTAAGCACATGTAAATGCGAACCGCAAAAAGGTTAGCTAAAATCAGATTTTTTTTTTTGCAGTTCTCTAATTATGTTGTACATTAATATCATTGTTTGCTTGTTGGACTAGTGTACTTTAGCATTTACTTTAGCCCTTTTTGATTAAAACTTGTATTTTTTTTTTCATACATTCCCCAGAAGGAACATGTGCATAACAATAATTTTATTGTTAATATATCTCGCTAGTCTGAAAACACAGTATAATAGCAGCCTCATGTCTGTCTTCTCATTGTTGTGTCGGCTGCATCTCCGTCACAAGTAAATGCAATATTGGGAGTTTGTGGGTTTCTTTAGTGTTATTTCTTTCTAGAATTAGTTGTCTGTGATATTGGCTTTGTGAAATTGTCCTAGTTTAAGTGGACAGCTGAATGTGTCTTTTAGAAAGGCAGTCTCCTTCATGTGGACTTAATCAAGGTGCAAACAAACGCCAAGTCTTTCATATTGGAGGATGGCAGAAAGGGCCTTCTGCTCTAGCCATGGCGAGGGATGCATTGAAAACCACTATAGCCTTATACTAAAAACAAAGAGATTTAAGAAAACTTGAAGTAGGATTTTTGTTAGGTTAACAAATGTTACTGTATGTCCAAGAGCCTTGATCCTGTCAAATGAACACCATGGCAGTGCAGTCTGTATAAACATCTTTTAATTAGACAACTGATATTATTAATATGAAATCTCAGAGAAAGGTCTATTTTAAAGTTTGTGTTTACATTAGATGCATTATGGATTAAATTATACACTATACTTTCTCATACTTTATCTCCAAGAGCACTGTCAGTGTTTTTTTTTTTTTTTTTTTTTTTTTTTTTTTTTTTTTTTTTTTTTTTTTTTTTTTTTTTTTTTTTTTTTTTTTTTTTTTTTTTTTTTTTTTTTTTATTTTTTTTTTTTTTTTTTTTTTTTTTTTTTTTTTTTTTTTTTTTTTTTTTTTGTGCCTGGTCATTCATACACAGTCAAAGCCAGGCCAAACTAAAGACCACGTCTTACTGTTGTAGTAGATTTACAGTGTTTCTGTTAATATTTAAACTATTTAAACCCATTCGCCTCTGAGTTGCTGTATTTAGTATGGGTGTGGAGATTAAGATGAAATACTTAATTTTTTATATGAAGGACTTTAATGGATGTACAGTAAAACTAGTGAAATTCATATTTCCTCAAGGTGGTGGAAAAAGAAATTTGATTAAAAGGTGATTACATTTACAGTGTCTCAGTTTTCATGAATTCTATTTTTCCTCTGTGTATACTGATTTAACAGATAATGGGTTGTTAGGCCAACAAATCATGTTGTGTATAGCTCCTGTGCAGATCAAAATTCCTAAGAAAAATTAATGTTTGTTTTTTAATTTAAGATTAAATGATGACATTCTCTTCCACCAAATTTTTGTCCTTGAGTCAACAGAGAATACAATTTATTATTTAGCCTCTATTTATCAGTATTGTAGTGCTTTGATTTATACATAATGTACTAGGGGTGTAATCCTCAGGCTTTCATACGATATGATTTCGATTCATAAGGTAACGATTCGATATTTGACGATACCACTGAACCTGCTATGATACGATATGATTTCGATTCATAAGACAGCTATTGGATATTTTACTATTTTGCTATTAAGATTTATCATTAAATCGTGAATGATGACGACAACAGAGAAGGACAACAGTTACATACAAATCAACTTGCTAACCTATTTACACATCAGTTTAAGAATATTAACTATTTTTTTACACACCAGTTATCTGTCCTTTTTTGATTATAATCGATTTATATTAAATTATAAACATTAGTAATTGATTTATAACCAATAATAATTGATTTAAGATTGCTGCCTTGATTTATTTCAACAGTTGCTTTTTAAATCCAAACACTCCGATCGTCACACCTCTACCATGTACATATACAGTGCCTTGCATAAGTATTTACCCCCTTTGAACGTTTCCAGGTGTTGTAGTGTTACAGCTCTAACAAGCTGTGGCCTCAGAGTAACAGGTGTAGTTCTTTTGAGATCACGTGACACTTTAATAGCACACAGGTGGACTTCATTCAATTAATTATGTGACTTCTAATGTCAACTCATTTACTGAAGGGGTTTCATAAATGTGAAAACTATTGATTTCTCGCTCAGTCCAATGATTTGGGCAGTTTTTTTCATGATACATAATCCCGATTAAATCCATTTTAGTTGTCATGTTTAGTTTAATGTCGAAAAGTTCGGGGGGGGGGGGGGATACTTATGCAAGGCACTGCATAATAATAATAATAATAATAATAATAATAATACAGGAAAAGTGAAGCAACTGACTATATATATATATATATATATATATATATATATATATATATATATATAAAGTCATTATAATATTATATTTATATATATAAACTTTGCAAACGTTTAAAGTTGGTTGATTTCAGGAACATGAACATCTCCAGCTGACTTCCTGGTTGAAGAAGAAGCCATTTGATTGGTAGACGTCATGGGGGGCGGAGTTTACTGTGACTGAAAGACCAAATGACCATTGAGAGAGACAACATTTGATATTATGGAATTTGTCAGACACGGAGAAGGAGCATTTACAGTAGCTAAAACGGAGACTTTGAACTCATTTAGCTGAATTTTGAAGGTGGATAGGTTTTCTTAAGGACAACAACCTCCTTTTTCATCTGTTCTCGCTGCGCAAGGCTGCTGCTTATACCAGCTCTTTGTGTCGACATGGTTTGTTTTTGTTGAAGAGAGAGAGAGAGAGAGAGAGAGAGGTTCTCCTGGCTTTGATTAGGAAGCTTTCGACGTACATTAAAGTGTCAGAAATTGGCGTTTACGTGACCAAATCGTGTCGGGAGGATAGAAAGTAGCGTCAGTTAGGACATTATATCTGAACAGTGTTGGAGAGGAAGGAGATGGGCAATTGTCTAAAATCTCCTACTTCAGATGACATCTCTTTGCTTCATGAGTCGCAGTCAGACAGAGCCAGCTTCGGCGACGGTACTGATCCGGACCAGGAGCCTCCACCGCCTTACCAGGTAAGAGGCCTTACTCGGAAATAGCAGGAGAGTCTGTTCACGGTGAAATGAAGGGTTTGTTTAAACACACAGTGCAGCTGCCTAACTCACCTCTTTGTTCCTTATCGAGCCACTCGGATATACTCGGAAGTAACGGGGTATGCTAGCAGCCGTGTTCAACAAGAACATTTCAGTGTTACAACACAAAGCACATCATGTTAACAAAAAAAGAGGGAAACATTTAACTACAGATATTAACGTTACATCTTGGCTGTATTGTCCGTGTTTATATTGTCCCAAATTTGTGTGTAGTAGCTCCAACAGACTAGCTTACTAAATTCTCTTTGTCTGGTGCTTTATTTATTTATTTATTTATTTATTTTTGGATGGACAAGGTGTTTAAACTTGGCCCAGTTTCCAGACCGGCCATTTCACTGCCACTGTTTGGTTTTTGTTATTTGCCTTAGCTCGGTGGCGTACTAATTCAGTAAGCCACCGAGCTAAGGCAGATAACAAAAACAGTAGTATTTCATGTCCAATTATGTAGCTGAAGTGAGTTTTAAAGGAAAAGTCCACCATAAAACACATCCAATATATCTGTGTTGAAATATTTGGGATGTGTGTAATAATTCTGTTGTTAAGTTGTTGGTTGGAGTGGTGTGTTTGTTATTCCAGTGAGACGTTAGCTTTTGTTTGCTACACCGATGTCACAGGAAAAGTGGTGTTTAATAGGAGAACATTTCGTGAGACGCTTGAGATCTCAGGCGTACGGGATAAAAATCAGGTTAGCTCCTATAAAAGAACAAAACTGTAGCTTATCAGTTACTAATGTTTAGCAGTATTCAGTGTCATATCAATGAGAAATTAGAGACAGCAAAATTTGGACCCAAAGTCCCAGAATGCATTGCGGCTATACAATTCAGTTGTGCTGAGTTACAGCAGAGAATCTGCTTGGCTTGTTAAGTGATCTACATTACGACAAGTACAAGGCGTTAGTGGTGGTATTAGCATGAAAGGCGAAGTGTTAGAACCTGATCTGGTTGAGTGGAGTGTACAGATGAGGAGGTGAGCAAGCTGGACAGAATAGAAGACTAAAGCACTGCTGCACTGGTTCCTTTAGGTAGAGATCAATTCCCACTGGTGTCACTATCAGTCGGCAGTCGAACAGCATTGTGGATAATGTAGGAGACATTATGAAGAGAAAGTAGACCAACATGGTGTAATCAGCCGTATATATGTATTAGTTAAGGAGTAATGAGACATTGGTAGGTGTTAGCCCTTGTTTGGTCCAAGATGAATCACTTGGTATCACATTAAATGAATAAGTTTTCTTCCTTTACACAGCATCATATTAGAAACTTTTGTGCAACTAAAAATGTTGCATTATTGTCCAACTATTTGTATGGCCATTATATTTGATTGGCTTGGGTCCTAAGAGTTTAATCAGTTTCGTACAGCCCTTCTGGTTTAGTACCAGCTGCCTATCAGTGAAGGGGGTCCTTGTGTAATTAGTCCAGGCCATACTTTTTTTTTCCCCCCAAATATTTTCAAGGTACTGTCCTGAACATTTGAATATTCTCTTAGAATAAGAAAAGCTAAAGAGTGAGACTTAATAAAAGAAGACCAACATTAGAATACAAATCTTATGAAAGTGTCTACTGTGGGGCAAATTGTCCAAACACTGAAATTGTTTAAAATATATTGTATATTTTCTTTCAAGTCTTTACTGTCAGTCATCATTGAGGATAATATCTGTCTAGCGAAATACAAAATGCATAACTTATGGAGACTGCTGTAATCATATCATCAGTTTGGCCTCTGTACTTTTATAACCATAACAGTGTGGTTAAAATTTGTTTAATGGGAATTCATGTTTGCATCGATGACACTAAGCGTTACTGTGTCCACAAACTTCAGATGGTTTCATGTGGCATTGTGATATTTTTTTCTTACATGTTTTTAGTTCGATGTAGCTGCTTAGCTATAGTGACATACACTTGTGACCAGAAATATTGACACCCTTTCACTTTTTCCCGATAGTGCACTAATTCTTAAAAAAATACTTTGTTATTCACATGTGTATTTCCTTTGTTTGTATTGGAATAACACACACATACACGCACAAAAACAGTTTTTCCATGCAGAATATTATCGGCACCATTTAGAAAATGTAAGAAATAATTGGCTTTATTTCGTAATTAAACTCAAAGTTGACAAGTTACAGGTTACGGCAATATAGAAATCAAACTTTCAACCAGTTTAAATATAGAAAAGTTGTCTCACTCTTTGTGTTGTGTGTCTGTTTGTACCACATTGGGCATGGAGAAATGAAAGAAGAGGAAAGAACTGTCTGACGATTGAGGAAAAAAAAAATGTGGACAAGCATGGACAATCTCAAGGTTACAGGTCCATCTCCAGAGATCATAATGTTCTTGTCTACTGTACATAACATCATCAAGAAGTTCACAGCACACGACACTGTAGATAACCTCTCTGGAAGTGGATGAAAAGTGGATTAAGAGAAAAGTTGATGAGAGATTGCAGCTAAAGTTTGTTCGAATGGTGGAGAAAAAGCCTCGATCAATTTCCAAACAAATTCAGGCAGACACAAAGTAAAACAGTGTCAGCTCACCCTATGTGTCGTCATCTGAATGAAAAGGGACTCTATGGTAGGAGACCTAGAAGGACCCCACTGCTGACACGGTGACATAAAAAAGCCAGTTTGGAATTTGCCAAAACTTACCTGAGGATGCCAACATCCTTATGGGAGAATGTCGTGTAGGCAGATGATATTCGTTTCGTAGAAAATGAAATGAGGCCTTCAAAGAAAAGAACATGGTTCCTATGCTCAAACATGGAGGAGGTTCATGGATGTTTTGGGGTTGCCTTTCTGCTTCTGGCACTGGTTGCCTTCTGTGTATGCATGGCATCAGGAAATCCAAAGGCTACCAATGACTTTTGGAACACAATGTAGGGTTCAGTGTCGGAAAGCTGGGTCTCCATTGGAGGCCATAGGTCTTCAAATAGGACAATGACCCAAAGCATACTTCAGGAAGAGCTCATAAATGATTTAAGACAAAAAGCTGGACTGTTCTGAAGTGCACGGTAATGAGTCCAGATCTAATTTTCACAGAACACATGTGGAGAGGGCCAAAATTCCAGTAGAGAGGTGCAAGAAGCTCATTAATGACTATAGGAAGTGCTAGATTTCAGTTATTCTGTCTGCGCGTTCTACCAGATATTAAGTTGACTGTATCAGTAATTTTGTCCATAGCATTTGTAATGGATATACAATATGGATTTAATGATTGAATTTGTGGACTTCTCCAAATATTTTTATGCAGCCATAGTATGGTCATATTATTAATTAAAATCAATTTAAAAGAATACATTTTTCATACGGCCAATCTACAAGCTAGGTGCCTAGGAAGCTAATTGTCATTTTTACAAATGAAGGCTTGCGTATAATGTCAAGATTTGCTTAAGTTGTAGACATCATTTTTGTACAGTAATGTGTTAGTCATATTGTATAGATGGCTGCTTGTAGGGTAAGTTCCAATGACGGGTGGGTTGATTATTTTTTTTCCATCTAAAACTAAGGTGTGAGCTAAGCAAAGTGGTATGTTTACAAGTAAAATAAGGTTTTGGGCATTAGACAGTAAGATGGAAATGGGAACACTTCTAGGAACAGGAATAAAAAAAGTGCCACATTGGTCAAGTTCTGTTTTTAGAATTTAGCATAACTGAAGATTAAAGTCTATGTTATGTCTGTGTTATGCACTGAATGTCATTATGTTGCATCTTGAGGGAACATTTCTTTCTTGAGGAAACCGCTGATCTAATGTGATTGAAGTTTGGTCTGAACACGGACTGTATTCTGCATTTCAGTAGGCTGTAAACAGAGTTCAAGTCCTGTGAGATGTGATTTTGAGAGCTACACTTAAGTCAGAAGGAAGCTGCAAGCGGATTTGGCACTGTGGTGTAGCACCAGATAAGCTGACACTTGCAGAGGTTTGATGGATAAGATCTTAGACAAGACTTCCACACTGCTGTTTCTACACTCAGATTTTACAATAATAAGCATAGCTAATAAGCTAATAAAGGTAACTGTGTGTTATTTGAGAAAAGGCCTAGCATAGCACTCTGTTTATAATCTGGTGGATTTCCTGGACTAGGTTCTTTTCTGCTTAGCATAAGAAGAAGAATTGTAGCCTAAGTGCTGTGGATGAGACAGAGGGGTGAGTAGACAGCATAGAGACAGGACTGCTGCTTTGTGCAGTATATTGACAGCAGTGTTCAACAGAAGCCTTTTTTTGGCTGAATATTAGGAGATCTGTTTGAACTGTGTGGTGCAGACAAAGAGGGAGCCCAGGCCAACTCTACAACCCAAATCATTTTCAATCTCAGCACATTCCTGTGCCGGCTGCCAAGAATGCTTGACGTATTTCTTTCCCCCCCCCGCCTTATCTGGAACGCTTAGAGCTTCAAGCAAGCTTTTTAGCTTTACTGATATAAATCTTAGGAGCATTTTTATCATGTTAAGAGAAACATTAAAAATCACCTTGTTTCCAGCCCCCTGACAACAGACCAAAACAAAGTCTATGACCTCAACAGTGAAACCCCAGTCTGTTGTGTCTGCTTATGATGTATATGCTTCAGACCTGTACACCTGTCCAAATGCAGTGAAATGCCAGCCAGAGGATCCTTTCTGTGCTCTCAATTAGTCTGGAATCTCTGAAGGTGAAAAGGGTTCCACAATCCCAATCCCAATCCCAAAAAAGGAACAATGTAGCAGGAGGAAGAGAGTTTGTGTTTGTGGGTAATATGTTACTGGACTCCTCAGGCTTTCTGAATCCTGCCATGTTCAGCAGTGCAAATAGAGCCTTGTTCCAGCTCAGTACGCATGTCTCTAGCGCCGCAACAACTCTCCTGAAGCCTCAAATGGCAAATAAGAGACAGACATGTTACTGGAGGAGTATTGTCTTGTTCAAGTTGATGTGACAAGGTTTTTGTGGGAGGGAAGTTGTTAGGGAAGAAGTATTTGGAGAGCAGTTGGCTGGAAATGCTGACTCATCTCAGCTGACTGGGCATAGTGGGTAGAGGGTAAGTGTGATTGTGAGTCTGAGAGAGAACATGAATGTGTGTCAAAAGGATTGTTAGAAATGATGGAGCTTCCCTGTAGCCTTACAAATGGTTTCCCCCTCCTCTCCCCTCTCCCCCCCATCGTATTGAATGCATTCTCACTGGCCGGTCTCCAGCTGCCTGTTTGTTTTACGATTGGACTGCAGTGCACTCGTCTGCTTGTCCCTCCCGCACTCTTTCCTCTCTTTTACAGAGAACACACGCTGTGTGGGTGTGAGAGACAGCTCAGCTAAAGCATGGCACACTGGATATAATCAAGCCAAAAAACCCTCTCTCGCTACAGGCTTGTTTATTTTCCCCCTCTCCTGCTCACTACCTTATGTTGCAGTCTGTCTTTCATTTTCTTCACTCCTGGAGACTCGTGTACACACATACCCTTATTTACAAAGGCTAAAGAAGTTAAGCCTTGTTCAGATCTGTTCTTTCGATGAAAAGTAGACAGTCGAGACAGCTGGCAGTTCACATCTAGCATTTTCATGTCTCTTGAATGTGTCTCTCGTTAATGTCGAGAATGGAGATGTGATGAAGATGTGTGTAGGATTTGAAAATCAGCCCTCATGGCCCTATTGCATGTTTAAATATCTAGCTCTGTTTAATCTAATGTATGCAAAATGACAAATCCCTACCCATGGACAAGAAAAATCAACTCCGGGCAATTCAGGTAGTTGAGTGATCAGATCACATGACTCATTCGACCTCATACGTCCTACTGGTGCTGAAAAATATGATGATACAGTGGGGAAAACAAGTATTTGATCCCTTGCTGATTTTGTTGGTTTACCCACTAAGAAAGACTTGATCAGTCTGTAATTTTAATGGTAGGTGTATTCTAACATGTGGAGACAGAATATCAAAAAGAAAATCCAGAAAATAACTTTTAAATATCTATATTAATTTATTTATATTTTATTGAGAAAAAGAAGTAT
>CM040982.1:10644526-10667715 GCA_022985145.1 Pangasius djambal | reverse complement strand
AATACTTATTTTCCTCAATAAAATGCAAATAAATTAATACAAATTCTTTAAAGTCGATTTCTTGATTTTCTTTGTGATATTCTGTCTCAGCATGTTAGACTACACCTACCATTAATATTACAGACTGATCGAGTCTTTATTAGTGGCCAAACCAACAAAATCAGCAAGGGATCAAATACTTGTTTTCCCCACTGTATACCGTTGATATCGTGATAAATTATGTCACAATACATTTTTGTGAGATATCAGGATATTGCAATATCTTTTGATATTTTTTAGTAAAAATTTAAATCTTATTAACTGGTTTAATTTTGTGACTGAAGTAAATTTGTACTGAATCTTTCATATGTTAAATGTAAAATGGTCTTTTTTTTTTTTTTTTTTTTTTTTACAAACATTTATTTCTCCTTTCTTTTGTTAAAGAATTTATTTAAATAATAATTTGAGTATTGTTCAGACATTGCTACCAATTTCTCACACAGTGTTGTATGCTTCATGGAAGTAGTTAATTTATGGAAGAGTTGGTCTTTTAAGATAAGATAAGATAAGATAAGATAAGATAAACTTTATTGATCCCACAGTGTGGAAATTCACTTGTCACAGCAGCTCACAGACAGTTAAAATGCAGGAAGAAAGAAAAGTTAAAACTATAACTATATATACACCTTAGGACTAATAAAAGAAATAAAATTATATAAAATTTATAAAATGTTGCACATTTGAACATCACAGTAATGCAGTGTTTTAAGAAATAAAATTATATAAACGTATAAAATATTGCACATCTGAACATCACTGTAATGCGGTGTTGTAAAGTCTGACAGCCATTGGTATGAATGACCTGCGGTAGCGCTCCTTCCTACACTGGGGGTGTAGCAGGCTGCTGCTGAAAGAGCTACACAGGGTCTCCACAGACCCATACAGGGGGTCTCACCCACCACCTCCACAGAGTCCAGTGGGCAGCCCAGGACAGAGCTGTCTCCTAACCAGCTTGTTCAGTCTCTTCGTGTCCTGCTCTGTACTTCCTCCCACCCAGCAGACTACAGCGTAGAGAATTGCGGAGGCCACCACAGTATCGTAAAATGTCCTTAATAATGTCCTGCACACTCCAAAGGACCCTAGTCTCCTCAGCAGGTGGAGGCGACTCTGGCCCTTCTTGTACAAAGCATCGGTGTTATCTAGCCAGTCCAGTCTACTGTTAAGGTGGACACCTAGGTACTTGAACCTGGATGGTCACTGGTATGTTGTGCGGTGTTCTCCTTCTCCAGAAGTCAATCACCATCTCCTTCGTCTTTACTGGTGTTCAAGTGCAAGTGGTTACACTCACACCAGTCAACAAAGTCCTTGATGACGTCCCTGTATTCCTGTTCATTCCCATCAGATACACATCCAACAATGGCTGTATCATCTGAGAACTTTTGGAGGTGGCAGGTGTTGGTGTTATAACTGAAGTCCGAGGTGTACTTCATTTTGATTGTGGTGATGGAGTAACTTTCTTTTAAAAACCGATCAGAAGCTGAAAATCTCATTGGGAAAAGATATTGTTGAACACCTCACAGGCAAATGATATTCCATCATAAATTAAGAGCCTGTCATTTTCCAGTATGCAAATGCAGGCCAAGTGCATGTGAAAACTATCCATGAATGCTAGGTAGACAGCTGGGATTACCAAAATGACAGATTGCATGTGTACGGGATGCAGTTCAGTTCCTGGGGTCTCGTCATTATATGCCAATGTATCCAGTGTTATAGCAGAGACAGGCAAGATTTATTGACAGTGTTATAGCAGAGACAGGCAGAAATCACATTCTGCCTAAAAATCTAGCTCGGCTAAGAATTTTTGGCAGAAGACCATGGGTCTGTGGTACTTGTGATCCACCAAAGAGCACAGTAACAAACAGGCATCAACAGGCACCTTTATGTTCCCTGAAGTCTGAAAACACTGATTTTAATAACTAAACATGTATTCTAGGAATAGGATTCTAGGAATACTTGCTAAGTTTCTTGTGTAACAAAACTGCAGCTCATGTTAGCTACACTATATGTTACCATTACACCCATATGTTATTTTGAACATCCCATTTCAGATTTAGTCCCCTTTGTTACAATAACCTCCACTTTTCTGGGAAGGCTTTACACTAGATTTTGGAGTGTGGCTGTGGCGATTTGCTCATTCAGCCACAAGAGCATTAGTGAGGTCAGGCACTGGTGTCGGGCGAGGAGGTCATTCCAATTCATCGCAAAATGTTCAGTGGGGTTGAGGTCAGGGCTCTGTGCAGGCCACTCGAGTTCTTCCACGCCAACCATGGCAAACCATGTCTTAATGGACTTTGCTTTGTGCACAGGGGCATTATCATGCTGGAACAGGTTTGGGCCTCTTAGTTCCAGTGAATGGAAATTGTAATGCTACAGCATACAGAGACATTCTATACAGTTGTGTGCTTCCTACTTTGTGGCAACAGTTTGAAGAAGGCCTGCATCTGGGTGGGATAGTCAGGTGTCCACATACTTTTGGCAGTATAGTGTATCTGTTTAGGCTTGGCATTTTGGCATTCACTTACAATGTTCTTCCTGTGTGTAAGATTTGCTAAAGATACAGCTTAATAGAGCTGATCAATTAGTTGACTAGCTATCTACCCTCTCTATCTTTTTAGTTGAATAAACAACATTGAAGATGTCCAGTATTTAAATATTACAGAGTGTTTTCTGTTAGTTTATGCATATGCTTGCCTGGTGTAGATATAGGCTGCTGGAATATTTTTCTAATAGTACAATAGCTTACTAGAGGGTGTGCAGTGTTGAAGGCATTTTCAAATTCATAGAATCTGGATTTCTTGAGGGTAAAAGTGTATGTATGTATGTATGTATGTATGTATGTCTCAAGTAGTTTATCATTCAGTATAGGAAAATGTCACTGTTTGCAAAGCATGGTTTGGGAGACTTGTTTATGCCAATCATATTCACCATAAGCACATGTTGGTCCCAAAAAGCCTTCCTAAAGTGTATTGAACAGTCTGCTTCTGTGTGCTGAATGATCACAGGCATCCAGGAAATCAGAGCAACTCTACAGCCCACAAATGACAGAAAATGTATCGGTACTTTGATAATTTAATCAAATTCTTCTTCCTGCAGTAAAATGTCTTGCCGAGCAATAGATTCCTGGTGTCATTCCTACTATCATATACAAACTATAATCACTTGGTTCAAAATTAAACTGCACATCATAATGAAAAATGAAAGTGCAAGGCTGCACCAATATCTTTAACACACTGTCATTTTCTGGTGAGGTTACATGTTTGGGGAATGCCTGAAATGCTGCATGTGTAGTTGCACATGAGGCAAAGTGAGCCTTTTTTCTTGGTTGAGTTTTTTTTTTTTTTTTTTTTAATGAAAGAGGCATTTGTAAAGAGGTGTTGGTTTCTCTGAAAGCACGCAGGCTTCACAAAGTACCATTTACATGTGATAAAGTTGTGTGGGAAATGATCTACTCTGCTTAACTGCTTATCACCCATTATCATAAATTCATTAGCGAGCCAAGTAGGCAAGTTGAACTTCAATGCGCTTGGCCAGAAGTAATTTAAACTCAAAACTAAGATGAGCTAATTATGTCCATTAATACAGACTATGGAAAATAAGCATGCGCTTGAATCCCTGGGAAGGCTGACTTTATGTAGCTATAGTCTTTAGTATGTAGATATTTAGCGTAAAATAAGTGTAAATTGGTAATAATAGGTCAACGTTTAAAATTGCTGTACAAATTTTCTTACTAAATATATAAAATTGATATGTTACGTGAGCAGCTAACAGGCTTTTATTAGAGTCACTCTTTTGATGGACGCATGTGCCTGCCAAAATATTGCGATTAAAATCTGTAACTGTTTTCAGGCATGTTTCTTACAGACTCATCAGTTACTCATCTCTAGTCTTTATAATCATATGAGAACGATAGGCAGGATCTCAGTTATGAGGACTTACGAGCAATTCTGGATTCTGAACAGGTAACGACACTTTCTGAGAAGCTCAGTTTTCCATGTAGGTCTGTGTCTTCTGCCTGTGTGATGAATCTTGAATCCTGAATCTTGTGTGTGCCTTTGCTTTGGTCTGACACGCATGCACACACACAGAGGAATGCGGCTGATGTCATGTTCATTGTCTTGCTGTAGTGCAAATGGAGGTGGGGGGGATTCAAAACAGTACTCTTTGTCTTCACCATGTCCGGCCCAGACAAGAAGGATCCCCGCCTCGTGAGAGAGATGTGGACCCTCTCTCATTTCAGCCCCCCCCTTGCCTTTCTATTCTCAAACACACTACCACCCATTGTCTTAGTAGGACAATCTGTCCAGTATTTTGGGTTCAGGAGATGAGCTGAAAACTATAATGAAAACTATAGTATTAGTCTCAGAACTAAATAAGTAAGAGCTTGTGTTTGACCCAGGAGGGTCTCCGTGCGTTTCTGCTCCATGATTAAGTAATAGGAAGGTGTCAGTTGTGAGAAGCCAGTAAGAGATCATGTTCTTATTCTCGTCTTTACGTTTGTCAACTTATCCACACACACACACACACACACACACACACACACCTGGGACAAGAATGCTGATCAGTGCTGTCACGTGTGTGTGTGTGCGTGTGCACGCACACACCTGTCATACAGCTGTCAGTATAATTCAGTCTGCACTCTTCTGTCTGTCTACAAAACACACTGGGACCTTTTCTTTTCTCTCCAGCTGCTTTCAGCTGTTTCAGCTAAACCCTGCCACGTGTTCCAAGGTCATGGGTTCTACCGTACTGGCATATATAGACTATTTTTACGGTGTCTATTTGTACCCTCTACTGTTGGCATGAAAAAGTTGAATTTCAAATGAATGTGTAGATCGTGCAAATGATATTTAAAATGTTTCATGAAAAATGTGAGTTTTTGTCATGCTTTATTGTAGTGTGTAGGTTTTCAGTTATTTTGAATATACTGATTGCATATCTGAGTAGCGACCAGTGTCACGAAGCTAATTGTGCTTTGTATGGTTTTGGCTGTAATTTTATTACAGTAGACGGAGTAATATAATGCCTGAGTAATATCCTTTATAAAGCCCTCCATCTTACTGCTTTAATATTTGGCCTCTCAGTATGTTACAGTGATTATACTTATTCAAGTGCTTTGCTTATTAGCTGCATTGACTTTCATTTTATGGTCTCTTTTAGGATGCAAAGCTTTAACCTTGTTACATTTAAGCCTGTGCAGCTAAATATCCATAGCCAATATGATGAGTCAGGTAGTTCTATCCAGGCTACGTCATCTCTTTCTTGCAGCATGTAAGCTAAAACGGTATAGAGAAAGAGGTTCAAAGCTTTCTCCTGATCTTACTGAGTGGTTTGGTGTGAGACTTGCTGGCTCACCTCAGGAAACCTGTTTCTCTGACTGTGCCATGGTATTATTAATGCCTATATTGTGGATGCATAATGACATCAGCATCTCTGTCAGGAATATGCCAGGGTGATGTCAATGTGTTTTACATTTAAGCCTTGGGCATATATATGTCTGTCAGTGTAATGAGAAATTATTTGGTAATATTTCCTTGACCATATGTATGGCAAGTTTATTTTTCATCTGTTATTACAACTTTTTAATCATTCAGCTATAAGTGTTGAATGTTCCTAATCATTTGCCTCAACTGTTATGCCGTTAATTTAGAGTGAGTACCTATTGTACACTGCAATAATTTCTGTTCACTCTCAAAATGTGACCGCCCTATTGCCACCTGATACTTTAGGATTATATGTGTTGTGTCAAACTTCCTTGTGTGTTTTTAGCTGTTTGTGTGCCAGGTCCTTCCAGAAGTTGTACCTGGCTATAGAAGTTAAGGCGTAGACATGCCAATACAGTAACCACGGGAAAACAAAAGCTAACATTAGCGCCTCACAAAGGTAGTAAAACCAACATGGTGTGTGTTTGAGCAGGCAGACTAACTTGTTTGGCTTGACGTGGCAGCATGTGATTACGGGCTGCTGTGTGTGTGTATGAGAGAGAGAGAGGAACCTGATCTCCTGCCTTTTGATGTGATCTCTGATCCTCGGACAACTGTAGTTCACTCACAGCCCTCCTGCTACTGTACTGTCCAGCTCTGAGTCTGTCACTCAGTCTGTTATTAGTGTCGTTATTATGTTTCCCTCCTAACAAATAGAGTGGTGCATTTTTCATACATTTTTCAATGAGGAAAAATAAATTGTCTAGCAGAATTTTAACCAGGGTTCAGGACAGGGGTAAAATGAATCATCCCAGGTGCAGGTTATGATTAATCAGGTAATATTTATTGTTTTTTATATATATATATATATATATATATATATATATATATATATATATATATATATATATATATATATATATATATATAAAATGATGCCTATCGGACAAACTGGTAATTATACAAAAAGTAGTAATAATAAAAAACAGTGGAGTACAATTTTTAGCTACCTTGCATGGAGGAAGGACACAGTTTTCAAGTGGGTTGGATTGTTAGAAATCAGACACAAACATTTCAAATTCGGTAAGCTCCTAGCATTTATGTTCCTTGAGTCCGAAAGTGACTGCAGAAATAAAATTGCAGTGTTAGCAAGGTATTTGGTTTTCCCCCATTGCTGGCTGTAGAGAATGCTGAGTAGGCATCTGTTTGAAAGAAGCCATTCTGTCGACCTCACTTTGTCTCTCACAGTTAGGCTGTTTCTCAGTCTGGCTTATTTGCAATGCATTTTGAGCAAGTTTCCGTATTTGGGATGAGGCTGAACCTAAATGAAATATTGCCACCTAGTGGATCAATGTGTAATTTTCCACTCAGTATGAAGATGCTTACTAATAACCATAGTCCGCTTCATTACTGAAATGCAATTTCATGACAATTATTACTCATTTTCACATGCTGGTTTTCACAGACAGAGAAAATGTATGGAGTGGTGTTTCTGTACTGTAAGTGCACCCATGTGAGCCATAATACTTGTTAGAAAGATGTATATTCATTATGTGTGTGTGTGTGTGTGTGTGTGTGTGCGCGTGTGTGTGTGTGTGTGTGTGCATGTTTGTTTAGGAGCAGATCCATGTACCCGTTTACCACCCCACTCCAAGTCAGACACGGCTGGCGACGCAGCTGACTGAGGAAGAGCAAGTGCGCATCGCGCAGAGGATTGGCCTCATTCAGCACCTGCCCAAGGGGGTGTTTGACCCTGGCAGTGACGGCACCGAGAAGAAGATACGAGAGTACGTAGTCAGTAGCTGCTGTCCTTTGTTTTACATGTGTTTTGGGGGTGGGGGGGTGTTCACATGAAAAGAAATGGTGCTATTTGAGACGCACCAATTCTGCCAAAGATTTTAATGTATCTTTGCACAAAAGTTGACCATTTTGTTTTTATTTGTTTGTTGCACTTAAAAACAGGAGGGAAACTTATTTAGACTCTTACATCTTGCTACGCGACTTGTGAAATGGGCAGGCTTCAACATAAATGCAAATCTTGCATAAACGCAAGGCTTCTCTTGATGATCAGTGAAGACACTGAGTTTACTGTGTTTCCTGCTTTCTGTGTAGGTGTGTGATCTGCATGCTAGATTT
Source organism: Pangasius djambal (assembly GCA_022985145.1). Classification (NCBI taxonomy): domain Eukaryota; kingdom Metazoa; phylum Chordata; class Actinopteri; order Siluriformes; family Pangasiidae; genus Pangasius; species Pangasius djambal. Next base: position 10,660,120 of record CM040982.1, on the reverse strand, counting down.
TGTGTATGGGGATCCGATCCGGTTCCTGCCTTGCATGCACATCTACCACATGGATTGCATCGATGACTGGCTGATGCGCTCCTTTACCTGCCCCTCCTGTATGGAGCCTGTGGATGCTGCACTTCTGTCCTCCTACGAAACCAACTGAAATTTATCGCCTACGCACGCACACATGCACGCACGCACGCACACAAACACTCTCTCTCGCGCACACACACACACACACACACACACACACACACACACACACTGTCCCTGCCCTTATACTTTTGGAACTATCCCACCTGTAGGCAGGGGACAGGTCAGAGCTATTTCTCATAGCACTATGGGATAGTACAGGACCGCTTTCCTGGGTTGTCCTGCTGGACAGGGAAACCTGCAGGAGCTGCACGAGTGAGACTCTTTACAACATCCTGACAACCCGGACCATTCTGCTGTGCCACCCCTTACACTGGAAAGCAGAAAACAGTTAAAAAAAAAAAAAAAAAGTACCGAAAGAGATGGAAGGGGAAAATGCAATTTGTGTTTTCACTCCCTTTCTCTGTGTGTAATGCATTGGGGTGTGACTCTCTCTCTTTCTTTTTTTTTTTTCTTTCTTTCTTTCTTTCATTCTTTCTCTCCTGTTTCCAGTAAGGGCTTGTCAGAATTTCAGTTGAGAAGAAAAAAAAAAAAAGACGAAACATGCTTGCACCTAAATTACAAATAGTGAAATTTGCACTTCTCACAGACATCTTTCCCCACAGAGCGCCTTGTTCTACATGTAGGGGCGTGTACAACTCACTGAACTCATTCCATTCAGCTCACAGCCTCTTGGTTTCCTGTTAAGCGTACTAACCGTATCCAGTTGCTGCGGGACATGCTTTGGTGGAAGCCGGGAAGTAGAACCCTTAGGCTGAAAAACTGTCCTTTTATTGTTTTAGCGGATAACATACAGTGCAGTCCATCTAACTTGACTGTGACTTTTTTGTGTTTTGGCACATGGATTTGAAGTGAAACTTACTATGAATTTGATGTGCAGGCTGCCAGCTATAATTTGAGGAGGTATATATTGTGTGCCATCCATATTGGGTCAACCTTGTAGGAATTATAGCCCTTTTGTAGCTAGTCGTTTTAGAGGAACAGGTTACAGCTTACTTAAAAGTTTGTAACAATGCCAATAGGGCAGGCGTCTGCAATTAAGTTTGGCGACATGGCAGTTTTATTCACATTGGGAATGCCCAGCATGGTATTGTAGTTGTTTTAGGGCTGCACCAAGTATCCTACCATTTCACAGGATTTAAATACAGTGGTTGTTTCCAAACAATAACTATCTGAACAACCTAATTAGTGTTTTAAGGTTTAACAAATTTACCAGTACATTAGGCGTTTGCTATTGTGGTTCCGAATATGTCCAGTAGGTGGAAACGTTGCATTAAGGTGGGCCTACCAGTGATAGAGTGGGAATAGATTAAATAGGCAGGGCTTAGTGTATGAGCAGTGTATAGTCATAGGGTTCTTCTCATTTCTTTAATTGTGCTTTGTCATTTCCTTTCCTTGCTTCTTAGCTCCTCCCTCTGAGGAACTGAGGAAAGGGTGCAAAGAAAGGAAACGAGGACCGGAGAAATGTGGAACAAGCGTATTTGCCCAGTGAGACTAGTTTGCTCACTGAATTATAGAGAATCCACTGATTTCATCTGCTGATGGCATCTTGCTCAGCTGTACAGAAAAACAGGAATCACATTCTGAATTAAGCTTAGTTAAAACATCATTGCGTGTGTACATCACATACTTAAATGTTGATATTTTGGCCTCAACCTATGATTCACATTGAACGTGCATGTGAAATTTACATCCATATTCTTTTATACACCCGAGCAATGTGATAAAACGGAGAAGTGACGTTCTATTGGTTGTGTGGGACAGCTAGCATGCTGTGTTTGGCAAGTCCAAACCGCTGCCTCTATTTCCTTTTTGTAAGCCCATAACCAGTGCTGCCACATTCATGTGACAAAGAGCTACAAAAATATTGTAAAAAGTTTATCCAATTAAAATACAGGCTCCGATTTGTTACAATGTGAAAGATACTGGAACCATTTTCTTTGCCTGCAGCATGTCTGGAAAGCCTGTAAAAATGTAAACATTTCCTGTTTCACTGGTAGGCCAAATAGTTTATTAAGACAGGCTGCTATTTGCCAGCTCTTAGAATTTGGTCTTGGGGATAAATTATATCCTGTATTATAGAAATGTCTATATAAACCAACCAAACGCCTTAAAATATAGCCTACCGTGGCACAATGACCTGAATTACGGCGCTAAAGCAGCTTTTGAGGTTTTCAGAGCCAAATGGTTGAGTGTTCTTGACTGTTCAAATGAATCACTCTGCCTGAGTCAGACTGATCATCTTATTTACTAAAGAATGAAGGTAAAAGCATGTAAAAATCTTCGAAAGACTGTGACAGAGTTCTGTAAGAACTTTAGAAGAAAGATATATAGCACATAGTGATCACTATTAATTGCATGCTTCAGTTGTAAGATGTTCATTTCTTTTGGTCGCCTGAAGGACCAAACGACTTGAAATAATAGGGCTGTGAATCCTGTGTGATCAATCCAGTCTCCCTGTCTGTCACTGTCAAGTTACTTACAAACTGCACGTCAAGAGCTCTTTTTGATTTTATGATGGTATTGCCTTGGAATACAGTAAAGATTCCTAAGCACTGCCCTAGTGCTGTTAGAGTAGCTCAGCTTTTTTTTTTCTGTTTGAGTGTATAGTTTTCTTTTAATTATGCTACAACTTGTCTATTACCAGAACCAAATAATTTATTTATATGTAAGAGCAGTCGAGTAATTAAGGTGTGGGGATGACTTGTAGCCCTTTTTAAAAAATAAATAAATAAATAAAAAATTTTATATATATATATATATATATATATATATATTATATATATAATTTTTTTTTTTTTTTTTTTTTGCTATGAGCATTAATAATTATTCAAGAATGAGTTGTAATTACTAGGAATAATTTTAACTATTGGGTAATAGTGTATGAAGTTTGTTGTTAGTCAGCGATTACTAGGTGCAATAATACACTCTGGTGTGCATTAAAAATGAACTTCTGGGCCCTTTTTTTGTAATCCAAACCCTGTAATTCATAACTACTTAAATCCATACCATGATGACTCAGAAACCGGAAATGAGTGCAGTTATCACATGATAAACTTTGTCACTTTTATTTGCAGAGTGTCTGTGTGTTATTTTTTTCTTCTGTGTGCATCTGAGTTCATGTTAAAACACATACATTACAATTGTATTGTTCTTATTGTACGTATAGATTATATTATGACTGTAATTTTTATTTTACTCAAATGTTCAACATTAGAAGTCCATCAGGCATTACTATAAAGAGTGCAAATCTATATGACTTTTGAAAAGAACTGATCCTGGGCTCAAAGTGAGTTTGTCTCATCACCATGGCTCTGGTTCAGCCAGCAGCAAAAAGCAGTACTTCCTTTGGACTCTATACTGTGTCTCCATCTGACCTTTTCTTGTTAAAAAAACAAAACAAAACAAAGATTAATAAAGAGGTACAAGTGTGAAATGAAAACTGAGTGGACATGCAATGACAAGAAATTCAACTCACATTTTTATCAGTTATGTCCCTTGATATTCTTGCTTGTTCAGATAGAAACCCTTCCCTCTTTTCTTCTATATTTGATGGTGAAGCACAAAAGAAAACATATAATGTTCTATTTTTCTAACCTTGGTGTCGTCAGTTCTATAAAAGATGGTCATTGTCATGCTTAAAGGAAGTGGAACCTGATTTTATGTGTTGTTTCTCTGCTCTTGAGACAGGGGTGTTTTTTGTCTTGTTACCAAATGCCATCTCTAAATTTCCCCAAACATGTAAACAAAACCGAAACACAGATGTGGCTGCTATTAAAGTTTAGTTTTTCCATTTTTGTCCTTTTCTTGAACAAAGCATGTGTGTGCATGGTGTGTGTATGTGTGTGTTCATTATTAATAGCCAGCTAATTGTAGACTTAAGAGGATTTGTAAACCTACTGTATGTGGTTTCATGTTTCTAGCAATATCCATCACTGAGTGTTCTTATATTCTAGTCATTTACCTTAGCACATTCCTGTGTCAGCCTATTCAAACCTACCTCAAGTAACGGGTTTGTTCATCTGGGCACTTATGCAAAATGAAGTCTTTTTTTTTTTTTCTACCAAGTTTTTTTGTTTCTCTACACCAAGCATGGAACATGTTGCTTTAGACCAGTTGAGCAATGTGGTTTTTCCTGGAGCTCTGAGATTGGCATCAGGAGGGCAAAGGAACAAGAGTGAGACCAACAGCACTGCCACACGGACCTCGCCTTGCTTTCACAATGCACATGAACATCACTGCCACTGCTTTTAAAATATGACAATTCAGTGTAATCTGTGTTTTTTTTCTACAGCGATATAAGTAGAAAATATATGAGGATGTGTTAACTGTGTGGTCCCCAGTTTATTTAGCATTGCATCTTGTATGCATTGCAAGCAAACTATACATTTTAATAATATAAAATAATGCTAATTTGTAGATTTTTATTTAAGCTACATGAAGTGGTCAAGAAGACTGAAAGTCATTTTGATTAGATTAATATTACAGTTATGTGCATTTCCTGTGATGGTTATGTAAACATCTCTTCCCTACAGTGTTGGTCAATTTCTGTTATGATTTAAACCCATGACTCTTTCTTGACTCCAACTTTAGTAGAGTCCACGTTTTTCATCCACTAGATGGGGATAGTTGTGCTGTTATACTTATTTCTAGAGTACTATGTTTTGATATTGAGATCTATTTCCTGCCTTTCTTCTTCCTCCAATCTGTTCGTTTTCAGAGTGCAGCTCCAAAGGAGTCTTATTTTTAATTTGCATGTTTATTTATAAGAAAAATAATGGTGGAAGTTTGATGGTAGAAGTCTGACCTATGATCTGACTGCCATGTTATTAGACTGCCTGTTTGACTTAGGCCTCCCATCTTGGATCAGAGCCATTGGATTTGATCCTTTTGGCCAGCAGATGTAACACCTAATATTAATGTTGTCAGACCTGTGACTTTTAACACGGACGGTGAGATGGTGGAAGAGAATCTTATTCTGCCATGCGCGGGCCTTTCCTGCCATAGTGACCTTATCATAGGGCCTATATTATCTTATTTCTTAGAATAAAATGATGATTCAGCTTAGATTTAGGTTAATACCAGTCTTAGCCTAAGCAAAAATCTTCCTCCATGATGCATGCGGAACCCATGCTGCATTACGTGACATCCATTCACATTAATATCTTTTTTGCAGTTGTACTCAGCCACAAGAGCATTACTGAGGTCAGGCAATGAGGCCTGGGGTTCCAATTCATCCCAAAGGTGTTCAGTGGGGTTGAGGTCAGGGCTCTGTGCAAGCCACTCGAGTTCTTCAACTCCAACTTTGGCAAACCATGTCTTCATGGAGCTCGCTTTGTGCAGAGGGCCATTGTCATGCTGGAACAGGTTTGGGCCTCTTAGCATACAAAAACATCCTATACAGTTGTGTGCTTCCAACTTTGTTGCAACAGTTTGGGGACAACACATATGGGCGTGATGGTGCTCAGGTGTCCACATATTTTTGACCATTTTGCTCAGTAGTATTAACTTCTCATATCTCAGGTTTGTTATATATATATATATATATATATATATATATATATATATATATATATATATATATATATATATATATATACATACATACATACATATGTACATACGTACATACACACAGATACAGGGTGTCCCAAAAGTCTCCAGACATAGGGGAAATTCACACTTTTTAGCAAAATGTCTTCCAAAATTTTTCATACTTACTATATATATATATATATATATATATATTCATTCTTAAGGGCTGTCTGAAAAATATATATATAAAAGAATGTGTTGAAATTATTCTCATGGCTGGATCGGGAAGCTGTTGCAAGGTTGAGATGGACTTTAACAGGAAACATGGCAAGCACATCACACATGACACTGCCAAACTTATTAACACATTCAAAAAGAATGGAAATATTGTGGACCAACTGAGAAGTGAAAGTCCGTGAACATCCACTGGTGAAGGCACAACTGACATGATGTGTATGGAGACTTCTGCGACACCCTATACATATATATATATATATATATATATATATATATATATATATATATATATATATATATATATATATACACAAGTCATTTCTAAAATGTCTAAAATGATGGAAGCACCACCATGTTGCATATGTATATGATCTTGACAGGAGCTATTTGTATTTTGTTCAAATATTTAATACTCGATAATGACAATAACAATAGATAGATAGATAGATAGATAGATAGATAGATAGATAGAATATAATAACATACCAACATTGCTGCCACGTTGCGTCCACAGTCTTCTTTAGTTGTTGCACAGATGCCTGTATGTAAGAGGGGAAGCACGGTACTTGAACTACTTGGTGTCCTGTCAATCATCTGACCACAATTGACTCCCCTTACAACTGGGAAGAAGCAGGCACATGTGCGGTCTCTCCAGGCTTTAGAGAATATTAACTGTGTTGATTGTGCAATACTTCACCACCTCATGGCTACTTGACTGGCATATCACATTCTCTGAAACAAAGAAGGTTTTCAAGTGACTGCCTATCTGTTAGCTGTGGGGGAGGGTCATGAATTTTCAGCCTTAACAAATAAGGTATTAACCAGAAGACTTCTGAGGTCCTTAAATCATTTTTAACTGTCTTACTATAAGTTGTACTTAGTCTATATCTGCAGCTAAATCAGGATGTAGGCCTACTGTAGGTCTATACACACAACTGCATGAATGAGAGCTCCTGTCACTTATTACACATGTAAATATCTTGCCTATCATGACATAATTTTTATGTTTTAAAGTTAAGTTAAATTTAATTTACTTTTAAAACAGGAGCCTTAATTATTTTTCCTAAGACTTCAATTTTGTGTAAAGGTTCTGACATGGAGTAAATATTAGGACAAGGCAAAACAACATTGAGCAATTATGCAGAAATAGCAAAAAGTACACCATCATCCCTGTGTGCAAGCAGTGCAAAGCCTGTGAAATATCAACGACAGCACTGCTGCAACCGAAGAACCTCATAATAAATTTTGTTCCAGTAAAATTAACTGTACTTTTACCCTTCTGAACAAGATGAGCTCAGAAAAAAAGAGAAAGAAAGGGCTATAGGAAAACAAAAAACAAACAAACAAACAAACAAACAAAAAAACAAGCTATAGAATCCACAGTTGACATGTAAAAATGTAAATTAGCTAACAGTGTGAAACCATTTTGTGTTTCCTTTTCAATGTTCTATTTTTGCACCAGTACAAAATACCCCACAGTCATAGGAAAACTGTGTATTAAACCGTGACTGTAAACATTTCCTTGTTTCTTGGGCGGTACCCTTATCTTTTGTACCTTTAATATATACCTTTTACCTGGATATATATATATATATATATATATATATATATATATATATATATATATATATATACTAGTGTAATATTTAAAAAAAGGATTTAAAGCATATAATTAGACTAGTTACTTTTAGAGTGAAGATATGTATATGTATATGTGTATATATATATATATACTTACACACTAGTGTATATATAATAATAGTATATTATTATTATAACTATATATTATTATAACAAAGGATTTAAAGCACATAATTAGACTGTAATTACTTTTTAGAGTGAAAAAGAGTCACTATATGCCCTTTCTATTAAAAAAGATACATACTAAAGGTACAAAAGGTATACATTACTCTAATGGCAAGGAATGGTACGGGTTAGTACCTCTATTTTCTGAGAGTGTATACAAAGAGAAATAAAAATCAGCATTAAATACAAAATGTGCACAAACTAGAAATGACAAATGACTAGGTTCCTTGAGTGTATATAGGCTAAGACTGGTTTAATACCAGAGTAACCTTATTAATATCAAATGAACCCTCAATAATTTGACAAGTATGAAAAAGTAACCTCGAGGTGACTGGACTGAACATACTAAAGGACAGACAAGAGGGAAATATATGAAGGGTTACTTACACGCCCTGGTTGTGAAGGAGTCATGACTGTAATACACTCATATGACAGAGAACAAGTCAACAAACATTTCCAAAATGTCTCAAAATCCACACAGCAGAGCTAGCAAAAGCTAACGTTTATTATGCTGGTGTTTGTAATATGGGCTGCAAACAGCTTAGGCTATTATAGGATATTTAGACAGTTCAGGTTTCGAATGAATGAATGAATGAATAAGGTAATAATATTTATATATATATATATATATATATATATATATATATATATATATATATATATATATATATATATATATATTATAACACACTATCTAACTTGGCATGTTATTCGTTTTGACTGCTAATGTGTATATTAATCGGTGATGGAGCACATGGGATGCGTCTGCTCTCGTTAACGGACTTACCACAGCGTTATCGCAGCCGCTCAACCAGGAAGAGGCTCACCTCTCTCACATCTTTAGTCACAAGTCAAGTTTTTCGAAAAGCCTAAATTCAATGCACTATCCGTACGAATTTTATCAATTTTTTTCTCATAACGCGAGAGGTTATATTCACTCGACAGCACCAGAAATGTCTTGGCACAGAACGGCAGGCTATAGCCTGATGCTAAGGCTATTTCCTCAGTCCGATCTAACGGGTTTCTTCTTTTGTTTTACTTCCTCAGCCAGAAGCTGTCGGGCATTTTTTTTTTTTTACATTATTCACTCGTTTTTTTTGGCTTTTACTCTATAAAATGTAAAGTAATAGACTGAAATTATAAAAATAAATAATAACAAATCAGACTATTGACGCACATAAGATAAAGACACAGCGTTTTCAGGTAAAATGGGAAAGTTAGCATCAGCTGCAGGATGACCACAACAATTGTCCCTTTTGACTGACTTTTGAGTTTTCAGGAAAGAAATAAACCCCCACTAATTCATTTAGAGCTGTTTTCGTTTCAGGTAAGCAAAGAAAAAATAATTTGCGCTCAAATAGTCGTGATGTGCAAAAACCAAACTGTGACACCTTATTTCAGTTTGCTCCTATAGACGCTTGTGATCTGATTCATTACACACTGAAACCAAAACAGCTGCATAAGATTTCAGTCATACAGATAACATGACACATCATAGAAAAAATCAAAAACATTGATATTGAACTTTACTGGATAAATAAACCTGCTTCCGAGTTCTTATCGTAGACCATGAGCCGTGTGAAGCCAGGTAAGATATAGCACACATAGCCTATACTGAATCCACACCAACTTCAAGATGGATATTCATGAGAATGATACTATAAATAATCACACCAGTACACGTTTAAAACGACCGTTTTATTTCTTCATATAATTAAATGATACAACAATTAGTAAAGTTCAAGTAGGCTTAATCCAATTTAATATATGGCGTTTTGACTAATACTATGTTGGGAATCAGATGAGTTAAATAAGACAAACTGAAATACACTGAGCCTAAACACAAGCTAAGTCAGGGATGCTGTTTTATTTTTGTTTTTTTTTTGGAAATCGTGTATCGACTGTCTTTGGTTTCTTCTGAGAAAACACAATGTCTTGTTTGCAACAATAACAACGACAACAACACATTCGTTCACAGTTACAGTTTTACAAGTATCAAAAAAATGCATTATTTATCTACAAGCAAAAGTGCAATTTATTAGACAAACGGAAGCAAATAAAAAAGGACGAGGAATCAAAGCGCTGGCACTGGAGACATGCTTCTGGCCTTCAGAGACCTATAGTGCAATAATTTCAGTAAACCAGGGCAGAGAAAGATCTCAAAGCAGGAATGAGTTCTGATCTTTGATACATCATGATATTTTCGCTCATCAGATGGGCTACACTCACTGAAAAGCAATCACACTCACTGGAAGAAAATTCACAACTGGCTTGAAAATGAACAAATTTGGCAGGTAATTGGACATATATGGGCAAGTGGCTATGCATTAAATATATAGCGCACACCACATGAAGCCATTATTATTATTATTATTACTATTATTACTATTATATCATACTCTGTACACTCTCAGAAATAGGATCTGTGTAGTGCCTACCATCAAGGGGAAATGGTAAACGATTGAAGCCTACATTTAGTAAGAGGTTACGTATATTTTACTTATAGAAACCTTTAAAAATAATTTAAGTTGCATAAGAACTACTACTCTAGGCCTATACTGTCAGAAAAAAGGCTACTAAACTGCACCTTTCCTCGTGGCTGGGGTGATACTCTCAAGTGTACACCTTTTGTATGTATCTTTGACCTAGAAACGTGCATATAATTAAAATTTTACTCTAAAATCTAATTACAGTCCATTCTTATTTACCTTAAATCGTTTTAAAATTACTGTATTCACGTTTCCAGGTCAAAAGATTAAAGACATATTAAATGCACCCTTAATGGTACCATCCCAGCGACAAAGAAAGGTACAGTTTAGTGCGATTTTATTGTAAAAACTAATTAAAGGTACACTACATGAACTTTCCGGGGTAAAATAGGGTACAGATCATGCACCCATGATGGTACCAACCACCGACAAGGAAAAGTACAGTTTGGTACTTTTATTTCTGAGAGGAGTAGTGAGTGTAGTCCTAATGACACCAAAAAAAAAAAAAAACAATTTCAATATCCCTAAAAAATCAAACCAATTGAAACACTGATGAAAGATTATCATATGTAACGGGACACTAACAGAAAGCAGCCTAGGCCTGTAAAAAAACGTTTGGCCTTCAAAACGTGTGTGCTTCAAAATAGCCTTCGTTCCAGCTCTTTCCTCGCAGCTTCACTGCCCAGATTTCACAATATAAAAAAGAGGTAGTTAGCTGAATATTTCTCGAATACTACCAAAACGCCCATTCAGCATGTTTTTCTACACTACCTCTGTCACAGCACAAAGCGGGCGCTCCTCTACCTACTCTGATTGTGAAGGCACATGCCGGTAGTTCTCTAGCCAGCGTGCCGTATCGTCTCTGTGATGCTGTGATGCCAGCTGCAGGGGCGTGAGACCCGCATGGTTGGTCAGAAACGGATGTGCGGTGCGCGGCGCCAGGAGCTCCACCGCGCCCTGATGTCCCTCGCGCGCCGCCAGATGCAGCGGCAGATTCCCAGCGTCGTCCTGGAGACTGGCGTCTGCTCCATACTCCAGCAGCACCTGCAGCGTGTCCGCGTGGCCGTCGCGCGCCGCGTCGTGCATCACCGTCAGTCCTCCGCTGGGGTCGGGCACGTTTGGATCAGCGCCCGCGCGCAGCAGGGCTTCCGCTACAGAGGGACAGCCGAGCTTCACCACCTTTAATAAAAGCACACATATTACAGCACCACCACGCTTACGATGCACTGCGGTTACATCAGTATAAACGAAATTATACAAAAACTGGGTGTCATGCGCGAACCTCATATATTCACACTGTCAGAAAAAAACTATTAAACTGCACTTTCCTGGTCACTGGGGCGGTACCACTCTTTTTGGTACCTGTAGACGCCTACGCAGGTTTTATATGGTCACGTAAATGTAGTGTACCTTTAAAAAAATATTTAAAATGCATAACTGCACCTAAAGGACCACTGTTGTACATTTAATTAGCTTTTAGAGTAATAAATTAAAGCTACACCTCATGCACATTTACACACTAATGGTACAAAAAATGTACCACCAGAGTAAGGGCACCCATCCACTGACAAGCAAATGTACAGGTTAGTACCTTTTCTTTCCGAGAATACAGAAACAAAATCTGTCTTAAACATATTACTGACCTTAGTGACTTAAACATATTATTGACCTTAATGACTTAAAACATATTATTGACCTTAGTAACATAAACAAATTATCTATTTTTTGCACGTATTTTTATTTGCAAAATAATGATGCTGGTTAAAAAAAATCTCAAAATGCAATTTTTTTCACTTACCAGAACGAATACGTTTTTTTACGTTTATTTTATATGAATAACAATAGGCTATTATTTGTAAACATGACATAACGGCCTATATGTGACCATGCATGCAACCGACTTCATGAGGAAATAAGTAAGTCTGCTTTTAAAGTCTGTTCTTAAAATCTCATGGTCCTGACTTGTTAAAAAAAAAGAAATTAGGTCACTTGTTACCAACGCAATATGTAGGCCTTTCTGGATATACTGGTAGGCCTATCCTAATTTATCTTAACCTTATTAAATTAGCTTGCACAGACTGTGGGGATTTTCCGGTAAAATCAATTTTAATTAAAGGCTTTGCAAGCTTTTGGTTAAAAAAAAAATCACTTATACATTGCAATAATCAAAAGCACCATTACAGTTATTCTTAATTGGGCTATTTTTAAAGGCTAAACAAAAAATCTCATTTGTGCTGTAAGAAAGCTGATCTTGTTTATCCTGTGTGCTCAGAAATGTCCTCAATAAAAAAAAAGAAAAAAACAAAGAAATGTAGGCTATATGCTTGAGAAATTTGCAAAAACAAACTATATAACCTGACCAATAAATAATCAACTTATAATCCAATGTAGGCTATTAGCCTACATCACATACAGGCTGTTAGCAATGTTAGCTTAGCCTACACAAGCTGCATATTCGTCGACTCGACATGCGGGATTCCCCTAAATATATGTACCTACACATCTAGTCATTTTGAAGCTGAAACAATATGTTTGTGTAAATACAGTATATAAATATGAGTAAGCAGCAAATGTATTTCATATTGACCAGTCCTTATCAACAGAATATGGGGTGTCGGGCACGTGCGACCTTTTTTATTCAATTTATAGTAATAATACATGAAAACGAATATCCTATATTAACTTTTACAAAGGAAAATATTATATATATTTTTTTGAGCAGGCAATCATAAAATCAAGGACTGTAGTATTGGGGGATAATATTGATAGGTTTCTGTACATCATTTTAATGTAGGCCACAAGCAAACTAAGCAAAAAAATAATCAATTATATCCAAACCACTGACATAATCATATTTTATCTTCCTATTTTATAGTTTATACAGGTGGAAAACACTATTTTTAATCTTTGAGTTTAGATCTGAATCATACGGCCTTGAACTCATATTTCTGCACTTTAGCAGTAATTACTAGGCTTAAATCACAGGAGAAATTTCATGTACAATATTTTCACTCAAAAATATACATTGCATTAGCCTATATGTTAAAATGCAGTAATGTTTTGCAGCGTTTAGAACTGAAATAAAACGTGAACAAGTAAATATCTGGCCATAACAAAAGCAATAGCCAAATGATGTAGCAGGCTACTGAGTGCTCGTGGTGATTTGTGATTAATATGCAGTTTTAACACATGACTGTTTATTCAGTTAAAGTAGTAAAGCTTCGAGCAAATTCACACTGGTGCTTAAAAAAAAGTTAACAGGATACTAAAGGTTTGACAGCCTAGATCAAATAAAAAAAGGAAGAAAGAAAAGTAAGATGGAAGCATTCGAGGTTGAAAGTGAGTGTAAATAGTTTGGGATGGTCTCCAACCTGCAGTGCTGTCCTGCCGAATTTATTCTTCGCATTCACGTTAATGTTGCTCTCCAGTATCTTCTCAGTTTCTCTCAAGTCTCCTCTCGCAGCAGCAGTGGACAACCTGTTTACATCTGGGGCTTCGGCCATGATCTTCCCAAGATGTTGAGCGAGTGAAGAAAAAAAACAAAAAAAACAAAGATATATAACAGATTCAATTAAAACCCTGTGATGTTGCGTTTGAAGACCAGTGCTGGTTGTAGCGCAAATCAACACGGATCTGTAGTAAATAGTCTCTTCTTCCAGCCCCCCACAAAAAAATGGTGCTATGCCAAGGTCCGCCCACCTCAGCTTTAATATCGTCCCACTGTAGCGATCGCTCTCAGCGCGGAAAAACAGGGATATCACGCCATCTCTATCCGAGGAGGAGGCTTTTAGTCACCACCGGCCGAAAACGTGCTGTACAATCACACACGAGCCAACTTCAGCATGACGATTTCTCTCTCTTGCCTCCTTGTTGTCTCTGCTTCACGCGCTGTACCCGGGCAGCAGCCTGGCTCGTGCTAGGACAACCCGTGCTGTTCTTGCATCCACTTAATGATCTCTGAAGAAAAAAAAACAAAACAAACCAAAACAAAAATACTGGAAACCCTCTAGAAAACAGATCGCTCCAGATGAAACCCGAATGACATGACGCAGCAGCAGATTAAGTATTGGCGCCCCTCAGGCAGCGCTGAGAGATCTAAAGCTTATCTGCAGGTCACAAATACATTTCAAATAGTTCTGATATGCAGGTGCACGCTGTTAAAAAAAAACAAAAAAAAAAACAACCCTGCCATCCAATTGCTGTCATCTACAGCTCATAGGAGCCTCTCGATACCTCCAATCGCACGTCTGAAAACGGATGAAAGAACAAATGAGGCTACGAGCGCCGCCGAGCTGCAGCCGTCCAATGACTTTCAGAAGGGACGTGCTTGAGAGTTGCGTGCAGCTTCCCGCGCATTTCAAACTGAGCCGCAGTCGGTTGAGTGTCGTTAAGCAGCCGCGCACTCGCTTACGTCTACACTGGCTGAGTTTTCACCCGTACGGTTGAGCAGGTAAGCTGTCTCGAGCTAATAAATTAGACAAATGACGAGTTTGCTGGAAGTGAATCCGGTCCTGTGTCACCGCAATAGCGACTCATGCTGTGAGGACGCAATGCTCGCTGGCTCGCACTGATCTCGCTACGTTACGCAGCCCGGATAGCGCAATGCTGTGCCGTGCAGAGTCATCTGAAAGATCCCACAGTCTCGACCACCTGAATGAGCACAAGCATCATATAAGCTCCTCCATCCGCGGACGGTCGTAACATTTTCTTGATGTGGCTAATTCGACAAGCTGCTTTATACGCAGCTGACGTTGAGAGGGAGAGAGAGTGAGAGAGAGAGTCAGCTCCTGTTGTTTGACATCACTCATTTTTTGAAATAAAGGACTGAAACTTCCGCCCACTTTGACTAACAGACTCAGGGAGAGGCGGGACTCAGAGCTGTGCTAACGTCAAGGAGACGTTGAGATGCACTTCACTGTTGCCTTTCAAAGTCTCAGGAAGATAAAGTGTCAAACATGAATTCACACGAAGCTCATTTACGCCCGAGAAGCAGCAAATCATTCATCCACTGTGATGTGGGCAAAATGTCGATTTGCTTTTAAAAAAGCGGGGCTTTTGAAACCAACCATTACATTTACATAGTAGGCTAGTTTCATGGTTAATATGTAGCCTAAAGAACAGAGTGCCATACTACACCAGAATAAAGCTATTCTAGTATACTTAATCACAGAGCACTATATTACACCAGAGTAAAGCTATTCTAGTATACTTAATCACAGAGAGCACCATACTACACCAGAATAAAGCTATTCTAGTATACTTAATCACAGAGAGCACCATACTACACCAGAATAAAGCTATTCTAGTATACTTAATCACAGAGAGCACCATACTACACCAGAATAAAGCTATTCTAGTATACTTTATCACAGAGAGCACCATACTACAC
>CM040982.1:10634161-10644426 GCA_022985145.1 Pangasius djambal | reverse complement strand
TAAAACTATTGTAGTATATTTAAACAAAGAGTACCATACTACACCAGAGTAAAACTATTGTAGTATATTTAGATACAGAGTACCATACTACACCACAGTAAACGATTCTAGTATACTTAAATACAGAGTACCATACTACACCAGAATAAAACTATTGTAGTATATTTAAATATATAACAAGCAGAGTACCATACTACATCAGCGTAAAGCAATTATAGTATACTTAAATATGTAATAAGCAGAGTAACATACTGCACTGGAGTAAAGCTACTTTAGTATATTTAAATATTTAATAAGTAGACTACCATAATACACCAGAGTAAAACTACTTTAGTGTAATCAGCAGAATAACATACTGCGCTAGAGTAAAAGTATTGTAGTATAATAAAATATTTAATAAGCAGACTACCATACTACACCAGAGTAAAATGACTGTAGTATACTTAAATGTGTAGTAAGTAGAGTACCATTGTACACCAGAACTACTGTATTGTAGTATCATAGTTAAATGTGTAAGGAGCACAGTTCCCATAGTGAAATATAGAAAAACCAATGCAGAATCATGGGTAAATATGTAATAAATGTTCAGTAGTTGCATTTATTACAAAGAATGTTTAACTATGGTACTACATTGTACATTGAATATAATACTGAATTGTCATATAAGTAACAAACATAGTGCACCAGGGTAAAACTATTGTAGTACCATGGTTAAATATATAATAAATTCACGGTAGCTGCATTTACTACATATTTAACTATGATAGTACATTGTACACAGTAAACTGTAGATATTAATCATGTATATTTTACATGCCCTGTTGATATTAATCATGGTCATATAAGTAATAAACATAGTTAGCATAATGCACCAGAGTAAAACTACTGTAATGTCTATCATGGTTAATTATATATAGCAAATGTAATTACAATAATGCACTGTAGTAAAATAAAGGTAGTGTTATAGTAACATATATTGTTATCATAGTTAAATGTGTAATGAACTTTTACCAAAATACACCACAGTAAAATCATGGTAGTATTATGGTAAATATGTAAAATGATAGTTGTATTACACACATGCAACAATGATAGTGATATGTATATTGCAGTGTAGTAAGGCATGCTTAAGTAAATATTAAACACAGTTATAATAATGCACCAGCAAAACTCTATTGTAGTATCACATAATAAATAGATACGTAATAAATGTAGTTACCATAATGCACTGTAGTAAAATCATGGTAGTGTTTTGGATTAAAATATACTAACAATCATTGCTATTAGGCACTTCAGGAAACCCATTACAGTATTATAAGTAAGTATGGAATAAACATAGTGAACATAATGCACAATAAAACTATATTAGCTACTATCAAGTTTACATTTAATATCCATTTGTATTAAATGCCATGAAATGACGATAAGGTCATGGGTAACATGATATACCCTAGTAAAACCATAGTGAATTTTTCTAAGGGTTGGAAGGATGATAATTCTAGCTGTATAGCCATACAGTTGGATAGTTCATGACCACTGTAGTCTCATAGATCTTTAGGCTGCAGTCTGTTCAAAAAGTCATGGACTTTGGGAATATTACACATGTAACCTACAGTGGAGTCTATACAGTTAATAGCAGGCTATATGTGAATGAAAACAGAATGTTCCTGAACATGAGATTATTTAACACACCCTTATTTAAAAAGCAATGCTAGGCTAACAAAATTAGGGAGGAATTTATTACCAAAGTAATTCCATAAAATGTATAATTACAGTAGTCAGTGGCTTGGTAACAGACAGGTTAAGGCCTACCTTAATAAAAGTGATTGACCTGTCTTAAAACATGCAAGTACAGCTAACACATATGCAATGTACAAGTTATAAATGAATATATTCCGTCGTGGGCCACTTATTATCACCATGTGCAGGAAGCAGGAATAATCATTTTCAGACTCGAGGACGTTGTGCATTTATATGTGATCTCTGGGTTAATCGAACATCTCTGTCTTGGGCCTTGGTTCATTTTACGACAGTTCTTCGCGACTGCCGTATGTTGTTTCCGTTGCTTGGATTAAAAAGTGACTGTAACAGAAAATCTGTTAAAAACTACAGTGGGACCTAAAGTGCGGGTTTTGCTCCCGAGTTCTCTGTTGTACTAAACTCAGTCTTGGGGTCATATGTGGTTTGAAATTTAAAGCCGATATTTTTTTTGCAGTTCTTGTTCACCCTTTGCGTCTCAGACCGTGTGTGTGTGTGTGTGTGTGTGTGTGTGTGTGCTAAAGGGACCAAAGAAGTGAGCGAGCAGAGCTGAGCACAGCTGTAGCGGCACTATAGAACAGCTAGCTAGCGTTAGCCAGTCACTGCAATGGCCTCCGACAGTGGTAGCAACATGGACAGAGAGATGATTCTGGCTGACTTTCAGGTAGGTTTTCTCTCCTGAGTGGAAACGTTCATTAAGCTTGGTTGCTGACTTTGAGCAAGAAGTTTTTCATACCTTAAACGTCGGGATAGTCAGCTAACACTGACAGTAACGGTGTGAGGAGACCAGACAGACAGCTAACTAGGTGCTATGTCACTGACAGTTCATTTGTTAGCAGCTATCAAGCTAACGTCTCTTGACATACCGTCTACAGGCTTTCATTTAGCGTTCGAAACGTTGTCACTCATAAAACTACGAGATATCTTCACCACATCACACAACAAGCCAAGTGCTAATTCGGACAGTCACAGACTTAAGAGTACTGACTTGCAGAAAGCTCTGTACCTAGCGCTGATAGCTAACTGCTTCATTGTTGGTCTTTGACAGCAACCGGCGACCCTACTAGCCCTAGTCAGCTCTTTTAGTTTGCAGTAAAGATCTTCTACAGCTTTAAGGAGAATAAATTATTACCAATACCACCTGGTTTTTAGTCAGTCTGTGGAGAAGGTTTAGTAAATTAGAGAAGAGAGCGTAACGACTGCTAGCTCTGTAGCTATGACTGGACATTTTAGCTAGCATAGCTATAACACTACTTCTAGATAAGACAGCTATGTTTACTCGTCCAGAGCTGTTCTTTGAACAGGTCTGTTATGATGAATTTGCTTTCTGGATGGCATAATAGTTCTTTAATAATCCCCCTGACAAGTTGGGAGTGTGTGTAGGAGGCTGAAATAAATGGGCATGTTGTTATATTTGGACAAGGTTTCAGTGTATTGAAAACGCGACAGCCGGTCACGTGACCACATGAAAACAACTGGTGTAAAGGCTGAGAAAGGCAGGATGCAGGTTTTCATCTCTCAGCTAACTTTAACTACACGGTTCTATATAAAGGATCAGTTATAACTGCGTATTGTTCATATAAAGTACTTAGATTTAATTAAATGATTTATTTAGAAATTCAACATAAGCAGTTTAGGGCTGTATATTGCAATTCCCAAATGTAGATAATTTATTACCTGCTAGAAAGTGTGCTAAGAGTGATCAGATCTCATACTGACCTCTGCTGTACTTTTGGATGTCACATCTGCTTGTTGTTTCAGGCGTGCACTGGGATCGACAATATTGCAGAGGCAATCACTCTCCTAGAACTGAACAACTGGGACTTGGTGGTAAGTGTCACTCGAACTAAGTGTAATACATTAGAATTTAAAGCTGCAGGTGTGGCCAGGTCAACATTCATAACAATTTCAGCGAGAGAAACATTTCCTGCTAAGAGGATGTGTGATCACATGCCCTGTTCATGTTTGGTATAACATCCGTCTTGGGTGATTGGATCACAAGCGGACAGTGCTAAGTCCAGCTGTGAACAGGCTCAAATGCATCTTGTTATCTGATTACACACTTGTGGTGGTGGTCAGGGATGCATGTGGCCACACTACACTTGTAGTGTGAATGGCAGTGCGCCTTATGCATCTGCAACAACATCAAGAGATCAGCTACAGTTTGGAAGAGACGGATGTTGAGTTTGGTGGTACATTTTTAGCCGATGGCTTTAACACTGTTAAAGGAAACATTATACAGTTAGTTACACTATATGTCCAAAAGTTTGTGGACACCTGACCATCACACCCATATGTAGTTCTTCCCCAAACTGTTGCCACAAAGTAGGAAGCACACAACTGTATGGAATGTTTCTGTATGCTGTAACATTACAATTTCCCTTCACTGGAACTAAGAGGCCCAAACCTGTTCCAACATGATAATGCCCCTGTGCACAAAGCCAGCTCCATGAAGACATGGTTTGCCAAGGTTGGAGTGAAAGAACTCGAGTGGCCTTCACAGAGTCCTGACCTCAACCCCACTGAACACCTATGGGATAAACTGGAATGCTGGCTGCACCCCAGGCCTTCTCACCTGACATCGGTGCCTGATCTCACTAATGCTCTTGTGGCTGAATGAGCAAATCCCCACAGCCACACTCCAAAATCTAGTGAAAAGCCTTCCTAGAAAAGTGGAGGTTATTATAACAGCAAAGTGGACCAAGTCTGGAATGGGATGACACACGTTTGTGATGGTCAGGTGTCCACATACTTTTGGCTATCTGGTGTAGTATTTGCTATACCAAAGTCATCAAGGGCTTAAATGATCATAAAATATGCAAATAAATCTCCATATATGAGCTTGAATCTAGTTGGATAACTAACTTGAAGTTAGTTGGATATGTTCTAGAAACACAAATTCAGGAACATTATTAATATATATTTGATATTTCATAATATATTTGAGTTTATAGCTATGTGCACTGTGGTCAGGTTCAGTAGAGCTGCATTGTGAGGGACAGATTATTATTATTATTATTTTTTTTTTTTGGTAAATCCTTGAACTCTGAAATCAAAATCCTAATCCTTAAACTCTAACCCATGCTTTGAATATTTTATCGACTAAACTGAGCGCCCGCTAATTTAATTAGGAGCCAACTAATTATAAACACATCATTAGAGTTTTTGTTTGGTTTTGGCTAGTCAGGTTCCTGACAGCAGATTTGGCAGCCCAGTCAAAAAGCGTTCACAGATGATTTGTAGAGATGCACTGGAAACACGTTATAATACCAGGTGTGAACGGTTGTTCGTCTCGGCTGTTCACTCGTGATTGGAACACTTGAGAATAATGTTAAGACCAGGTCTGAACAGGGCCACAGCACAACAAAGCCTCAGTGTTCACTGTGTTGAGATGACTATCTCATGGATCTATTGTGTGTTAGAGCACAGAAAGTTCTAGCACAGTTTTTTCACATCCACTGGTGATGTGATAATGTATGCAAAAGCACAGCTCCATGTTTTATAGCAGGTATAAACAATTTGGTTATATTATACCGCCATTGCTAGTTTTGGAATATTTTTATTTGTATGTGTTCTTTCAGATTAAATAAGTGGACGGACGGACACACACACACACACACACACCTATTCACTGCTATGCACAATTCATCCCCCCTCCCAAAAAGAGCCCAGGGGGCCACCATAGAACCCATGATATTATTTAGGTCCTGGGCCATTCCTAGCTCAGCAGTGATAGTGACAGGGCATGGCAATGTGTGTGCTGCCATGTGCTGAGTCACAACAGTGTTGTTTTTACATTAGTCTTTAGTCACCGCTTGGTTGAAAAACCAACCCAAAATATCAAACCAGCAATATTATGTTATTGTAGGCTAGAGGACAGTTAACACACATTAGGCGTGGAATAACGATGCTATAACCTCTAACAGTACACTTACAAGGTAGGTGTATCTAATAAAGTTATCAGTAAGAAGACAGAGTTGCAGTAATGCTGCGGTGTTCGATACACTCATTCCACAGCAACAGCAACTTTGCTGTGCAGAAAACGATGCACCACCCAAATTATAAGCACCAATGATAAAGATTACAGCAGATTCCTCTGAGATTTATCATATTTATCTTACAGTACATAAATCTTTTTTTTTTCCCCAGATGACCGCATAAATTGTTTTATAGTCCATAGCTGTCATATTAGATCTATTGCTTAGTGTCTTTGCTTTTCACAGCTGCTGGGTTAGTGCATATTTATTTCTAGTCATGTTAGCTGTCTCAACAGCTGTCTATGCTTAACGTCACTAAAATCCAGTCTGTACTGGCCTAAAGTCAGTAAATGTGTACCTAATTGCAATATATACATATACAGACAGACAATTACCGAAAATTATGTCACCATATTTGTATTGCTACTAAAATATTTTCACTTGGATTTGTGGATTTGTCTGTTTTTTGGTCCAAGAATACATGAGACTAATACATGAGCCTACACACATTACATTACAGCAGTAGTACTGCTTCAGTAGTCCTCTGTGAATGATTCTAGTGCTATTTTAACTTTCTAATATTGAGCAATAAATAAATAGCAATAATAAATACCATCAAATATCTAGCAACTTTGACTGTTTTGGTTTTCTGTTTGGTTGATGTAGTCATTTTGGTTGGTCTAGGCCAGGGGTAACTAAAATATGGTCTTTATTTAATGCTTAACCCGTAATGCTTAGTTTGTGGCTTCAAGTTGCCAATTATGACTAACACCATGGACTCTGAACAGATGAATTGCATCTATTTTGAATTTGATGCATTGAGAATAATAGAGAATACTTTTAAAATCTTACATTTATTTTTTATTAAACAAGCCCTGTGATCAGTTCGCTAATCAGACCATAGAGGGTAAGTAAAATAAAAAAAACTATCAATACTGTCTCTGAAAACTCCCTTTTCTGAGTTCTAGCATTATAGCTATTTTCTGGTGCGACGAACTGCTT
Source organism: Pangasius djambal (assembly GCA_022985145.1). Taxonomy (NCBI): domain Eukaryota; kingdom Metazoa; phylum Chordata; class Actinopteri; order Siluriformes; family Pangasiidae; genus Pangasius; species Pangasius djambal. The sequence goes on along the minus strand of CM040982.1, from coordinate 10,637,689 downwards.
TTAGCTAAATAATTTACATAAATGCATGTAATTGGACAAGCCGCGAAACAGGATTTACTACAGAAGCCGCGCAGGTTCATGTTTAGAAAGCTGGAGTTGCTGAACTACGGCCATTTTTTACATGCATTTATCAGCGCTGCTGCACTCTTTCTGAGCGCTTGGTTCAGTTGGCAGAAATGCTAACAGTGGCCATTACGGCAAATTATGCGTGCAAATATACTTTTTTTGCCTCAGAACAGAAGCCTAAGTATCAGTGTAAAAAAAACCATTGTATCTTTAGCTATTGTATCCACATGCAGACTTGGCAAAGCATACAGCAAACTGATTACCTTTAAATAAGTTGTAGTTATCGTAGTTATCGACGCAATGCTTTTATACTGTAGATATGCTTTTTGTCAGAAATGTCACTGATAACAGAGTGCAGTGTGTCATATTGTGACTGATGTTGACTGTTTTGATGTGCTACAGTAATGAATATCTACAAGTGACTCAGCAGCCTGCACTCAACCTGAAACGCTACTACTACTGCTTGTTCCACCCAACCTATATTTATGTGCACTGTTAGAGAAGATCTAAAGAGTCAGCTTTAAGGAGAGACAAAAAAAAATGGTGGCTTTCCCCCACAAAATAGCTGTTCTCGTAATCTGGGGTGGCGTTTCACTATATTTAGCAACAAACTGCCAGTATTCTTGGCAGCTGTTCAAACAACCATGGCTGTGCCCTTGCAGTGGTTAGTTGCACCTGTAAATGTGATGACTTCCTGTGTATGGAGCTGGAAGCTTTATGGAACATACAGAAGAGTCCCTGTATACAGGAATAGGACAAGTAGTGCAAAATTTCAGCCAGGAAAACACACATATGGACATGGTACCTGAGCAAATACTTCTGTTAAAAAAAAAATAAATAAATAAATTTGGGAGGGGGTGTTTAAAATGCTTGAATTGCCAGGATGTGTTTAAAAATGGGCTGATGTCAGTGTAGAGCACAACCGTCTGCTGTTTATCAGCAGAACATTAGTTTGCTGGATGGGTGCTGTGCACAGGAAGAACTATTTTAAGAAAAAAAACAATTATTAAAAAGAGATAGCATTCATTTATTAGACAATTGCACATTGTCATCAGATCGGTGTTCCTGATATTGATTCACTTCTAATAATATTAGGCAACTAAATTAAATGATACTAATTGTAGTCTTTTATTTAGAAAAGTTGGTCTGGATATAAAAAAAAGTAGTCAAACACTATTACTGGATTTTCCAGTGTTTGTTACATCAAGTTAGCGAAAGCTTTTCTGTCTGAGAAGATCCATCACATTATTGTTGCTATTATTTCTACGCTTCTTTTTGGTAAGTACAGTTAATCAGCCAGTTAGCCTTTGCTACCTTCATTGTTATAAATAATGCGGTAGTCTTAGCTAGTGAGCAAACATTTCTAGCTGGAACGGAAACTTTTAATGAGCTAACTACTTAGCCAGTCTACCCACACATTTTACTCATTTTACTTTACACTAGCTTCTGCAAGCTAACGGCAATGCATTGATTATGTAACTGACTAAAGTACTATTAAGACGGGGTAAGTTTTACTGGCGTATGTCTGTTGAGTAATGTTCCCGGGGGACATCTGTAGTAATTGTGATAAGTAATCTCTGTATAAATGAAACAGATGGGAGTGTCTTCACAGTGAACATATGCGTACACATTTGAGCACAAACCTCTCCTCTTGACCTTTATTATAAGCACTTGTTGTAGGGCTTGTGGCCACACAAGTTGCACTTGATCATTAGTAGGTCATCTGCACATAGGCCTGGACGAAATAAGTGTAATATCGATATCATGATAAATGATTTCACAGTGTGCATTTCTGACATATTGTGATATCTTTGCATGGCTTATTTAAAACATAAATGTTATCACAAACTGACTGGAAGCAGGTAGATTTTATGCTAACATTTTGTAATTCATATTTTAAATTAATTTTTAAAATAAAAATATATTTTTAAATCTAAAATGTAATAATTTTTGCAAAACTACTGTTTTGCTCGGAGTTTGTGAGCTGTCTAGTATATTATGACACATATCATATATCATTTATTGTAGAAATATCCTCGAGAATCATGAGATTTTTATTTTTGTTTTTTGGCATGAGATTTTTTTTCTTTTTTAACACATGACCATAACAAGTATGTTGGCTGCACCTGTGCTAGGAACTCAGCAGCTTACTGAAAAGCTCTGGAAGTCCTTTTAAATGTTCTCTATATTTTATTCTGCTTTTTAAATTCAGGATCTGTTTTCTTCTGAAGAAAACCATCAGATATGACAGGGTCTTTTACTAACATTTCAGACAGGATAGCTAGTGTGAAACCATGTCAAAGCAAATTAAATTATGAGTTAATCACCTAAGTCATACCAGTCAGATTAATTTTTTAATGAAGTTTTTGGCTCCTTTTCCTTTGATTACCCATTACCCAGATGTTCTTTCAAAGTGGAATGAATGACTGTGCCATTATTACTTATCTTAAAGGTGTAGGCGGGATTATAGTGCATCATAATGCATGTTAGGAGGGAGTTTGTTTGTGAAATGTGGCTTTGAGTTACATCTGTCTGAAAGAAGTCTCAGGCTTCCTGATGTGGGTTTAGTCAGACCTAAGTTTATTTTAAATGCATCTTGTGCAAAAATGTTATACTCGTTACTATTTTTTGGATTAATCCTTTTCAGGAATTGATTCTGATACTTAAGACACATGAAATATCCTTTACAGACTGAAAGTAATGCAGATTATAATATATTAATCTGATTACAAAAATCAAGCACTGTCGGTTAATTAGAGTATGACGCATTTGAAAATACAAGTAATCATATGACTTATGTTTCTATGACCTACATGATTACACTTTTAATGTTAATGAATTGTAGTCTATTCATTTATAATTTAGTGAGTGTGACCGTGGTAGCCCTGACTGCAGCTGAGATAACACAAGGTTTTCGGTTATTCACATTTCCGTTTTCTTTTCTTCTTTAGCCTCTCTGTGACATTGTGAGCCTTTATGATTCTAATTAGGAAGTGTTTTATTGCCATAGATCAAATAAATGTGATAATAGTAGTGGTTAGAACAGCCGTGGGAGCCTTCAGTTGCTTAGCGAAAAAAACTGAGATTGCACAGATACATAACAGTTCTTTGAAGGAAGATACAGACGAGTGACAGATTAAAGGAAAAGGAAACAAGTCCACCATGAGCTGTCAAGAACAACTTGCTCCTTTGCATAGATTTGCTTGAACTGTACTGGAGAGATGAACACGATTCTTCCAAATGACATTCAATCTGTTGGTGAATAACCTTGTATTGATTTGCAGTGATCCTTTCCCTGTAAGGGGACAAGTGGATTCAAACTGTGACAGAAAATTGCCCCCTGCAGCATAACAGAGTCACCGTTTTTTCCTTTAATTTGTCATCCATCTGTATATGCAAGATAATGAGTAAACCTTTATTACTGCAGGCTCTTTTTTTTTTTTTTTTTTTTTTTTTTTTTTT
>CM040982.1:10620788-10634061 GCA_022985145.1 Pangasius djambal | reverse complement strand
TTGCCATTAAATTTCCTCTAATCTACACTTGACCAGCCACCCACACGTACACACACGCGCCCACAGACACACGCGCCCACAGACACACACTTGCAGAAGTCCATCACGGTGCATTCCGGCTCAGATAGGGAAGGAAATGTGCGGCCCACGTCTCTGCATTCTGCTCATATTTAATCTGCATACTGCATGAAAGTTTGACAGAATATCAGATTTTTGGTGTTTATTAATTCAGTTGCTTGTATTGTATACCAAGTTGTTGTTTAATTGTAAATTGATCAACTGAACACCTGATTTACTGGTCTTTCCACTTTTTTGTTGTATTAAAAAAAGTCTTTAAAATGTAATAATGAATTGTTTAGCTTTTAATATTTTGTTCTGTCATGACGTGTAATGGTTAAAGACTTGTTAAGGTTACATCAACCCTCAGAGAAATCTGGGACTTTGAAGAACCTCTGGGAATTAGTCAGAATACTTACAGAGCACAGGAAGTGCTCTACATGAGTGGTATCAGTATTTCGATGGCCATTATTATAATAACCAATAACAAAAAATATATTGTGCACCCACGGTCAACAGTAAAGCTCACTTCATCATGGCAATGAAGTTTTTTTTTTTTTTTTTTTTTTTTGCTTAATTGACTCAAGTAACTGACATCCTCTGTATGTGAGAAGATCAGAGCCACTTTATACTGTTACCCCGAAATTAAAGTTGCCAGTGAATTTGGCTTCATGGTGTTTAATGACAGTATTTTAGTTCCTGTGGATTTATAAGCGCAAATGTTTCCCATTAAAATCCTGTAGGCATTTTGGTTATTAACTGTGATGCTTTGTTTATATGTTTATGTCTGTAAATGTGCTGCAATTGTTGTTAAACATCTTTTTTTTGCTGTTTTTCTTTCTCTCTCCCTCTTTTTTTTTTTTTACAGGCAGCCATTAATGGTGTGATACCACAAGAAAATGGCATCTTGCAAAGGTACCTGTGACAAGCATTATTTTTCTGACTTCAATCCTGAAGCAATTTTTTTTTAAACACAATATTGTTATGATCTCAGTACACAGGCAGAGTAAGAGAATGGAGTGTAAAGCCTGTTTATGAAGGCAGTGTATGAGCATCTATGTGCAAGAAGTAACACAACATTTAATTTAATACGACCAGATGGGCTGACTCACCATCAAAATAGGTGGTTACTATTTGCATGCATGAGAAATGAAATTGTCCTTCTCTTAAAAATGGCAGCAGTTATTTATTTTTTTTCCTTTACTCTTACTGTAATAACGTCCAGCTGTGAGCTTTGATAGAAAGTTAAGGAGTCACTTCATGGTGTACTCTAATCGGTGTGCACGCTGTACGTTTCTCTAGTGGCTGGAGTAGACTCTCTGTGCTGTTATCTTGAAAGATGATCTAAAGCTGGAGTGCCGTTAGAACTCCACATTAGTCTCTTTGTTGGGTCCTTGAACGCGTGAATCACGTGTAGGAGAACACGAGCGCAGCAGATATATAAAGTAAGTGGATAAACGTCTAGGCAATAGGGTAGAGAAAATATAAAAGTGAGAGTATGGAGAAGAGAGGAAATATAAGTGTTAGCCCTGAGCCGCAGAACTCGTCGCCACTTTCCCTTTTCGGAAGTCTGCTGTTGATTAATTGCCCACATCAACATGACAGCACCAAAATAAAGGGAAATCTACACGCTAGATTTGCTGTGGGCGTTTATGTGATGGTTAGTTGATAATCTTGTTAATGGTGGGGAACGAACAACAAAGTGGTGAGCCTTTTATCGGACTTTGACCTGACATAGTCAGCTGAGGGCTTGATGGAACAGGCCACACTGTACTCTCCCGGTATGCCTCGAGTATGTCATATATATAAAAGCAGATAACTCATAGTTGCATTTAAATATTTGCTCTCTACTGCTTCCTCCTTTTTTATGTTGACTGTTGGGGTTAAACCACAAGTTTTTCAGGCCCTTGTTAGTGGAAACGTTAAACTTGGCTCTGTCAGTTGCTCGACAAGATGATTGTATACTCCTCCATGTGCTCTGAAAGGTTACGCGAGCACCCACATTGGCACGGTCATGAACAACATAACCACTGACAAATGAAATTAGAAATGCAACAAACTCTTTCTCAGCCGTTTCGACAGTTTGTTTTGCATTTCTTATGAGGCTGAATGAGCATTCCTCTACAGTTTTGTTTTAGAAGAGAAATGGACAACGGCAGTAACAAACAGGAATTGAAACTATCGGCGACAAAAGCAGCCTGTGTGAGGGCCTTGTGTCCTCAGCCTGTGTCTCTCTCCAACGGCCAGTGCTCATGAATGCAGCCGAGTCTTAAGAACAGATATATTCAAGCACTACACACTCTGTCTGACGGTTTAATCTGTGTGTCTTGTGTGTGTGTGTGTGTGTGTGTGTGTGTGTGAGCGTGAGCGTGAGCGTGCGCAAAGGCTCTGGGCACGGGAACATGTTTTTTCTTTAAGGCCCATAATTATGAATGGAGTCTGGCAGCACGACGTCCAGCCATCTCCTTTAGTTGGAGGCTGGCACAGTGCTGCAGGCTGGAGGGTGGCATGGCTCGCTGAAGTGACCCCATTGAGGAGCATGCTGCCAGCTGGCTCCAGAGTCTGAGCTCTGAGGCCTACGCTTCCCACTGCCAAACATTGGGTGGGTGGAGGCTGCCATCTAGGTGCACACAATGGAACAACCGTTTCTGGATTCTTTTTCTTTTAAAAAAAAAAAAAAAAAAAAAGCAGCAAAAAAAGTTTAAATAGAATCTTTGATAAGCCAAGAGTGGGCAGTTGAGCAGAGGGCAGTTGGAGATCGTTTACACATCACAAAGCTGTTTATTGATAGGAGAAAACACACTTCTGGGTATGGGGTTGACATTTATACTTTTGTGGTTTTTATTGAATGATGAGTCTGAATGATTGTTCTTCATTAATGTGGATGAAGCACTAACTAAATATCCCTAAAGATCATGAAAAATGGGATCTGTACTGTAGTCATGTCTTTTATGTGGTTTGCTTTTATTTTTATAAATATTTGCAGTTAATATTATATATATATATATATATATATATATATATATATATATATATATATATATATATTAATTATATATCATATGGCTAATTTGTAGGAGAATAACTTGTGTGTCTGCTCTGAGATGGATCTCACATACAACATAATGGAGTCTTTATCTAATCTATGAGTCAGTTCCCTTGTATATTGAAAAAAGGTGTCTTTTGTTATATTCTAGTTCTGCTTTTCTAGTTCTGATTTGAAGGCACAAGTATCATTATTAAAATTACAGCAGCAGTCTCATGCTTACCTCATTGTTTCCTTAGAGTTATAGCAGTGAGCATTATAATAGCACTTGGATCCATTTTTAATAAATAAATGGGATTTCTGTGCACTGAAGCGAGCTATGGGGCAATTATCCACATGTCAGATTGAACACTTTGGCATTTGAGCAAGTACGTGCTCAGTGTTAGTGCACTAGTGTGTTCAAGCTGAAATGTGGATAATGTGTGTAATAAGCCAAAGCACAGTGTGCTGGATGTAAGTCTGGGCAATATATTGATGCAAGTAATACCATAGGTTAAGAATTACACTCATCGCCCTCTTTGCTCTCAGAAAAACATCAGTTCTTCATGGCATGGATTCCACAAGGTGTTGGAAAAATTCTTTTGAGATTGTGGTCCATGTTGACATGATTGTATCACATAATTGCTGCAGATTTGTCAGCTGCACAGTCATGCTGTGAATCTCCTGTTCTACCACATTCCAAAGATGCTCATGTTCATGGAACCAGTTTGAGATGACTTGTGCTTTTGGAAATGGCGCATTATAAAGCTGGAATTTGCCATTATAAGATATGTCAATTCTGGCCATAAAGGGATGCAGCCAACAACATTGCTGGGCATTCAAACAATGCTTGATTTGTATTAAGGGACCCCATATGTGTCAATAAAACATTCCCCACACCATTACACCACCACTGTTAGCCTAAACTGTTGACATGTGGCAGGGTGGGTCCATGGATTGATTCTGTTGGTGCCAAATTCTGACCTTACCTTCTGCATGTCGCAGCAGAAATCGAGATTCATCTGACCGGGTGATGTTTTCCAATCTTCAACTTCCAGTTTGGGTGAGCCTGTGCCCACTGCAGCCTCAGATTCCTGTTGTTGGCTAAAGAAGTGAAACCTGATGTGGTCTTCTGCTGTTTTAGCCTATCTGCCCAAGGTTCAAAATGTTGTTCATTCAGAGATGCTTTTCTGCTCACCACGGTTGTGAAGAGTTTTTTTTTTTTTTTTGAGAGTTACTGTAGCCTTCCTGCCAGCTCAAACCAGTCTGGCTATTTCCCTCTGAACTCTATCCTCATTTCTGCCCACAGGACTGCTGCTAACTGGATGTTTTTAGTTTTTCCACACCGTTCTGTGTAAACTCTAGAGATTGTTGTGTGCATGAAACCCCAGGAGATCAGCAGTTTCTGAAATGTTCTGAAATGTTCAAACCAGCCTGTCTGTCACCAGAATACATGACACAGTCACTGAGATCAAATTTTTCCTCAGTCTGATGTTTGATGTGTACATTAACTGAAGCTCTTGACCTGTTTCTGCATGATTTTATGCATTGTGCTGCTGCCACATGATTGGTGTACGGGTGAGTGTATCTATGAATTTAGCTCCATTGTTATTCACTGTAACAAATAACTAATTGTATATGCAATTAATGATTACGAAAAAGACGCATTTTTATAATCTAGTGCCACAGAAGCTTTATCTATTTATGTTAAGGTGGGAAAAGTGCCATTAATGAAATTTCTGTTTAAAAACGTGAATGCATTTAATGATAAAATTGTTAAGGAGAATATGAGCAAGCTAATATCAAGCTTTGCATGAAATTGTTTATGCTATTATAATACAGCTGTTAAATGAACTGTTTGCACCGTCTTTTCAGTGTGATTGCTACAGTATAATAAATCATGCACTCTGATCTGATTTTGAAATATCCATCAAACTGTAGTAATATAATCTGATGTGCAGAATGTGCCTCAGTTGTTTAAAAAAAAATTCACGAGCACTTGCACTCTTATTACACACTTGGCTTTGCTGGCCATGGTGTGTAAATGCTGATGTGCGCTTGGCCAAGTGTGGGGGAAATGGGATAGTGCGTTGGGCTTCCTCTCTCTCTCAGACTGTTTAATAGCTGATAAACTCGGGGCGTTTTGCAGCCACCAGCAGCTGAGTTAGCAAATGATGGTAAATATGAAAATATCGATAAAGTTACACTTAGACTCCACTCAGATATTACCTAATTTGTTATTGTTTTGCTAGAAGTACGTTACAAAAAATTTAATGACCGTTATTAATTTAGCGGAAAGCGCTGTTGTTGTGGGTTTATATTTTTGTGCCCCGGCTGCCCCAGGACCCTAACGTCTTTAACCTTTGGTATTATAATAAGGTGGAATAAATCCATGCTTTGTGCACGGCTCCTGGCACCCTGCCCCTTTTCTCAGTGCGATATGTGCTGACCCTAGAAGAGAAGAGAAGAGCTTTTGTCCTACCCGCTGCCACAGAAAAGACATTATTTACTGCTACAGGGGGATGGGGGCTTGGGGGAATTCTACCATCAGCCACCGAGAGAGCAAGAGAGAGGCAGAAAAAGCTGTTTTGTGTCTCCAGACACAAGCAGTATGAATAGAAAGGAGTTAAAAAAAAAAAAAAAGCAGAGAAAGAGATTTCCTCTATGCTAAACAATTGAGCTTCTGTTGAGCCCAGCACATATTATCCCTGCAGTAAAGGTTGTTTACATTGACTTTGGATACTGTTTGGATAGTTGCGCCGCTGCCATTGTGAAGTTGGGGACAGAGGCGGCTTGGTTTTCTCCTGTCTTGTACTGTTCGAATAGCTCTTCACTCATTTCTGATCGGCCGTTAGTGACATTTCTGCCTAATGATAAACAAATAAGATGAACACCCAGAAGAATCTTTTTTTTTTTTTTTTTTTGCTGTATTTATATAGATTTAGAGAAATATTTGTATTAGGAAAAGCAAATACAGTTGATGCATTAAAACACATTAACAAAAACATATATTTTCCTAGTGTACACTATTAAGTGTGCTTCTTAGCTGTTTAACTGACAATTACATGAATGAGCAGGTGTACAGGTGTTCCTAATAAAATGGTCAGTGAGTGTAGAAGAATATAGGAGATTTACAGGCTGAATTTTGTTAATGTCTCTATTTATGAACGTCTTCCTCGGTGAAGTAATAGGTGTGAATTGTGTTTTCTGCAGCAATTTCAGCAGTGAGGGCTCTCAGACAAGCCCGTTAGGAGCTGACAGCCAGTCAGCAGCAACAGAACCATCAGCCACATCATCACCATCCTCACCGCCATCGTCTTCTTCTTCTGCCTTCTGCCCTGTCCTGCCCGCCCGGCCAATTGTAGAGCGGCAGCCGCGCATGATCAGCTTCCGCGTAGAGTACCGCACACGCTCGGTAGATGTGGTAGTAGAAGATACTAGCACAGTGGGTGAGTATGGGAATGTGCACGCTCACACACACACACACACACACACACACACATACACACACACACACACACACACACACGCACAAAATGATGCATTTAAATATTGATTATATATATATGTATATATATTTGTTTTCCCAACAAATATTTAATACAATATAGCAGAATATTTGTTTTGAAGTGTATATCTGTATTTCTATAGAGCTCCTGGCACTGAGCTTTATTCAAAATATACCTTTGTAAACAGAATCAGTACACATTTTTATATGACCCATTTTCTTTATTCTAAGAATTGTTTTATAAATTCTATGAATATTTTTTTCCGTCTCTTTTTTCCATCTCTTATTTCTATCTCACAATATAATATCATAGCCCACATTTTGTTTTTGTTGCCCACACACCCTGTGATACTTTCATGTTTCTATCAAGAGCTTCCTGCACTTACAATGAATTTTACTTCTCAGAAATCACACAAATACAATGTGGTTTTTCTGAGTAGTCTCAGCTCTAGGGTCCTAATGATCCTAGAATATGATTCCGCCTTTGAAATATATATCTGTAGGGCCTGCAACAAACATTTATTTCAGTAACTGAATAATTCATTGATTATAATATTGATTACTGGTAATTTGAATGATATTGATGCTTGTCATGTTGCTGGTTATGTAGTAAAAAGAGAGGCTGGTGAGGGAATGGTTGTTTATTGGAACTACCTTTCACGGACATTCCACAACATTAAATGTGACTAAACTGATAGAAACTGATACACTGACTTTCTGTGACGTGCTGTGATAGGAACTTTGGGGTGGTAAAGCTTTATGGCAGGTTATATTGAGAAGTATGTAGGTACATTTAAATTACTGAGGGAGTATTAGATGGACTGTTTTTGTTCTAATAAAGTAGTAGTAGTTAGTGACACTAGATGCAAAAAGGTTGAATTATTTAGTATTAGCTATTGTTTAACCTACTTATCAACCAGGCTGATGTGTGATTTTTGGTCTATTCAGACAGAAAAAGTTACGATCTTGCAGTGTTACATTAGCATTCCCTGCCTATAATGTAAGCATGGTGGCAACCGCACACATTTAAATCCAATGCTTATTGTTGTCCACTTTAGCTGGCAGACCTAAAGTTTTCATGTGGGTTTCACGTATGCAATCCTCTCAGAACAGTGATATAAGGCACAGAAGAATTTATTGTGGCTTATTTGGCAAGAAGGGCATAGAGGCATGTATTGTGAAAATTCTTAGTGATGCATCTTGTTTGTGTGTGTTTGTATTTCTCGGAATTGGAGCAGCTTCAACGGGGTCCAGTCATTCTGCTACTGACTTGAGTCAGAGAGCTACGATAATGCCTGTTGAGCTGCTATTTCTGTTTGTTTCTGGCAAATGCATTGATGGATTCTATTTAAAAGAAAAAAAAAATGAAATGCAGTCACTTATTTAGATATCTTTGAATTTATTTATACAACTGTAAGTGTGTTGTACAAGTTCAAGAGTGTTAACCAAAATAATGTGTGGAATATTTGAGATGTGCTTTAGCAATTCTGGATCCATATTTGTTTTTTTTGTTGTATTTTAGTTGTTTGTGTGAGAACCTTCTGGTTGTGTGCCACTCTGTAGTCACACAGGGACATTGTTAATGCAGTTACAGTGGCCTTTAATAGGAGAAGAATTTTTTTCATCCATCTTTGTCTCAGACATAAGGGATAACGGTCAGGTTTTGCGGATAGTTCCTAAAAACAAAAGAGTAAGGGCTCCAAATTCCAATGCAGCTATACAACGCAGTTGCACCACAGACTTGGACAGTTAGTAATCTACGAAATGACAAACATGGTTTGAAGAAGTGAGACATCTGAGCCTAAAGGACTGAGTCGCTGCTGCATTGCTCTCTTTAGGTGGATAGGAAGGTGGTAAAAAGTGGAATGACATCATATGAAGTGGGAAAAAAAACAAAACATGGACGGTTCCATGTTTGTCTTTTGTTAGCAACTAATTGTGATAAGTGATGTATATTTTCCTCAAAAATCAGCAAACTCACAGGCGATTGCTTTAAGACTGCACAGGAAGCCCCTAAAATAGCCCCTAAAAAAGCCCCGACATAGAGCTAATACACAGTTATTGAAGCCTGTGTGTCTCTTGGTGTTTGTTACATGTTCGTGAAAGATGAAAGATTATTGCTTATTAATGCGTCATTTTGAGTTCCTGCCGGACCCACGGCTTCACTGGGAGTGAATGGGAGTGTAGGGGAGTGTGTGTGGGTGCATTTTGCACAGATTGGTAGAGTTCTCGAAGGGGCGGAACCTCTTAACCACCTACCAGTCAGTAAATCGTGAATGAGCATGACTTGTCATCTCAAACTTAAATATATCTGCGCCAGCTGGAATCGCTTGAGGCTTGTTTGTAAATATTGTAAATAAGCTGTTAGTATAAAGGTCTGTTTGATTATTTGCATTCATTTCTGAAATTTGTTGTTAATAAGTCTAGCTAGCTAGCTGTCACTTCCTTCTTCAGGTTCCAGCTGAGCTGCTTTTTGGCATGAAATGGGAGACACTGTTAATGTTGACCTGATTTTAGAAAAATCTTTTGATGCTCTTACGTAGGAGACTGAAAATTAAACAATAGGACAGATGAACGGCCAAGATTTTAATTGAAAAGTAAGGGAGAGACAGCCTTTTAGCTGTCTTGGTGCAGTTTTTAACAGAAACTACTGAGAGAACTGTATAGTCAGTGTTTTAGATGTAACAAGCTCATATGTCTGTATGTCGAATGATCTAAAGCAAATACTTTCATAAACAGTATGACACATTTGAAGGCAAGGAGTGCTACTTTGTTTACTTCTGATGCTGTGTGCAGCCATGTTGATTTAACGTCACTCCATAAAAACTGGGAAGGAACTCCTAGTTGAGAAGACTACCTCAATTTGATGAGTAGGCATTTCAAGTTGTGGGGGCGTTTTTTGTTTTTTCCTGACCGGAGGTTGGGAATTATAAGTTTCGCCCTCGAGTCGAATGCGGCATCATTCCCACTGAAACCGTGGGAAGTCAAACAGCATTAAGGGTAACGTAGTGAACTGTTAGTAAACTGAAAATAGAAAGACTTGTCAATGACAGAAGTTGAAACCAAGAAAGTCAACTCGGTATTTAATCATAAAGTAGATCTTTTTGCACAATTGACGATCACATATTGATTATTAATAAAGTTGAACTGTGTAGAACCTGGAAAATAACCATATTCTAACTGTTATATTGTGATTATATTGGTAATACAATTGCAGCTATAGTACTTTGGCTATCTATATATTGGAGTCAAGTATCCCTGAGCAGTCAGATTTTATTCACACCTTGTATTAAACTCCTATGTGAAGGTTGATTCTGCCCCCTTCTGGTTAACACATATTCTTAACACATATTTCCTTTTTTGCAGGAGACGTCAAAATGTTTTTGGAGACAGAGCTTCAGGTTCCTGTGTCTAAAATGCAGTTAAAAGGCTGGAAGAATGCAGATGTATCTGACAGTGTGAGTTTTTTTTAAAGAAAATCTTAAGTCATAAATTGTGTTCACAACCCTTTATAAACATAACGAACCTGTTTTTCAGACAGATTAAGGCCATTGATTCAGCTGAGCTAAAGCCTTATTTTAATACCGATTTACTTAATGCCTAACATGCTTTACTGCCCCACACTTTACTCTTTAAAACAATGTGTCAGTTTCCCTGTGGTTACTCTCGTGTATGTTCCGAGTGAGTTTAGGTTTACTTTTTGCCCTTTCAGACGGTACTGAGGAGTTTACACCTGCCCAAGAACAACAGCCTGTATGTACTGACCCCAGACATCGCTCCTTCTGCCAGCAGTAGCCAGAGCAGGTATGTATGTGTGTGACTGGGTATTTATCATAGTTAGATCCCAGCCACAAGTGCAACAGTGTGAGGGATAGGCCAACATGGGGAGGAAGTTTTTAAAGTTCCTGATATTACAGCATGCGGCATAAAGTTTAGAAAAACTGAGCAGCTTACTAGAACTAGGCTTGGTTCGATTATGAAAGTTTGTAGTATAATGTAATCTAAACATAGCAGTAGTGTAACACTGCACATAATCACCCATTTATCTGCCTAAACATGTAAGTAAATTAATAACATAATAACTTTTAATATAAAAACATTTTGCCGAAATGAACAAATGGCCTACTGGAAAATTCAAACCATTCAAAAAGATTATTTATGTGAGAAAATAATGTATTATTTTACTGCATCTGGCCATATACAGCCCAAGTTTTAGCAAAAGTATGTATGTCTGTTACATGGCAACATATAATCTCAAATATGTCCCAGATTAAAGCCATTACAGTATGTTGGAGTAACTAATGCATTAGGAAAATAATTGCGAATGAATGTTGTATTGACTACAAATATTTCTGTGGAAACTTATGATTGTTAAATTGCAATGAATCTAAGGTTTGTTAAACCCTCGATGTTCTATATATCTATAGCTATCATTTCTGTATCAATAAGTTTATTTTCTTTATTACAGCAGGAGGATAATATGTAGTATGTTTTGGCTGTGTGCCCTTCAGTGTGTTCTCCTGTATCTCACAGTTAGGCAGCAGAGTACACTACAGACACAAGAATCTTTCTGTGAATACCACATCATGTACTGTGTGTACATGGTTCATTGTATTTGATTAAAACTCCTTTGAAGAAATGGAGTGAAGTAAAAGTGTATTGTTGCTTTAAGCACTGTTGCTAACCTTTTACTAATTTTACTTGTAACAAAATTTACGCCAAAATCTACAGCTTTTCTAGATCAGGATTTTTCTTGTTTGGATTTATCTTTTGGATCATAGATTTGTTTAGACTATGTGTAGATAGACACAGTGTACATAAATGCTGCCATGTCTTTGCAGAGCGGTTTGCCAGTGGACTTCGTGACCCACTCGCTGGCAGCGCCATATCTATTTACATAAATCATCTGGGTGTGTAGAAAGGGTGTTACTGCCTAAAGCTTTTAAATATCATGTCTTAAAACAAACACAACCAAGGAGACATCAGTTCTCCTTAGGTCTTTGCTATAACAGCAGTCTCCTTATTAATGGAAAATGGAAAAAAAATCTATTGATGGAGTCCAGGATAATCATAAAAGTCTTCGAATGACAAATCTATAGAGCGCAGTGTGCTACCTGAACGATATGGGATATTCTGCATCAATACAATTTATATAGACAGATTACAGAACGCTTGCCAAGTATCTTATTGCTTTACTTTGATCGTCCTGTGGTATTTGGAGAGATAGCCCTCCTTTTTACAGTTTGATCTGATTTCATTTGATTCATTTATTCTTTACCTGTAGTTTAGGGGTCAGACCCAGCCAAGTATTTCAGTGGATGCAAGTCGAAAATGGTAACATGAAGCACCGCTGTGAAAGCAGTTCAAATTGATATGTCGTATTTTTAGCCATGAACTAGTCATTAATGGTTCCACATTAAAGGATAACTGTTAAAGCCTTTCAGTCATGTTAGCTGCTTATGCTGTCCTTTGAAAGCAGGGAGTTTTATGTAGTTGAGGCTTCACTAATTTTATTTGAATACCCCTGCTATAGTTCATTAGAAAGCCTCAAGTTACTGGTGTGCTTTTATAGTCAAGGGATGTTGAATGACACCTTATGTAACACTAGATGGCACTGCATGCTCAGATTAAAGGAACTGAATGCTTATAAGCAGTCATTTTTATCGTCTTATCCCCTAATGCTGGTTTTCGTATTTAATGAAGTGTAGCACACACGAGCTGAAGTCATGTTGGTTTTGGAAGGGAAGAGAAAATTGGCTGGAAATACTGCAGAAATGATCAGTCACATAGTGTGTGCTGTACTGACACATCCTGCAAAATCTCTGTCCATGTGCATGCAAGAGACAGTCAGTGTTGCATCAGTGAATACTTCTGTGATTCTTTCTGCAGTAGGACACAGAACAGAACCAGCACTTATTCTGAATCACATTTGTTTTTAACTAAACTGTCTGGGACAAAAGCCAAAGAAAAATTGCTCTGTCACAACTGTCAGCTATGTAGATATTTCTTGGAATTTGTGATCATTAGACTGTCCCTTATCCAAACAAGGACACACAGAGTCATTAATGCAAAGCAACACTGTTATCATATATATACAGTCAGGTCCGGAAGTATTTGGACAATGACAGAGTTTTTGTGATTTTGCCTTTATACACCACCACGGTGGATTTGAAATAAAACAGTCAAGATGTGATCGAAGTGTAGACTTTCAGCTTTATTTTAAGAGATTCCACAAAAATATGGCATTTACCATTTAGGAATTACAGCCATTTTAAGCAAAGTATCTCCATTTTCAGGGGCTCAAATGTATTTGGACAATTGGCTGACAAGAAGTTAATTGACCAGGGGCGGTCCATTCCCTCGTTACTTCAAGACAAATGAAGCAGATAAAAGGTCTGGAGTTGATATCAGGTATTGAGTTTGCATTTGGCAGCTGTTCGACTGGACTACCAATATGAAGTCCAAGGAGATCTTAATGCAAGTAAAGGAGGCCATCATTAGGCTGAAAAAACAACATAAATCTATAAGAGAGATAGCAAAAACCTTAGGTGTGGCCAAATCAACAGTTGGGTACATTCTTAAAAAGAAAGAAAGCACTGGTGAGCTCAACAACATCGAAAGGCCTGGAAGACCACGGAAGACAACTAAAGTGGATGATCGCAGAATCCTTTCCTTGGTGAAGA
>CM040982.1:10582775-10620688 GCA_022985145.1 Pangasius djambal | reverse complement strand
ATTCACAGCATCAACAGAAGACAAGAATACTCTGGAGAAGGTAGGCGTATCATTGTCAAAATCTACAATCAAGAGACGCCTTCATGAATGTAAATACAGAGGGTTTACAACGAGGTGCAAACCGCTGATAACTTTCAAGAACAGGAAAGTCAGATTAGACTTTGCCAGAAAACATCTAAAAAACCCTCCCATGTTCTGGAATAAGATTCTTTGGACTGATGAAACCAAGATTAACTACCAGAATGATGGGAATAGAAAAATATGTCGAAAGAAAGGAACAGTTCATGATCTAAAGTATACCACATCATGTGTCAAACATGGTGGAGGCAGTGTTATGGCATGGGCATGTATGGCTGCCAATGGAACGGGTTCACTGGTGTATATTGATGATGTGACTGCTGCCAGAAGTAGCAAGATGAATTCTGAGGTGTATAGGGCTCTACTCTCTGCTCACATTCAGCCAAATGCTACAAAACTGATAGGACGCCGCTTCACAGTGCAGGTGGATAACGACCCTAAACATACTGCGAAAGCAACTCAAGACTTTTTGAAGGCAAAGAAATAGAATATTCTTCAATGGCCAAGTCAGTCGCCTGATCTCAACCCAGTAGAGCATGCTTTTCACTTACTGAAGACAAGACTGAAGGCAGAAAGACCCACAAACAAGCAGCAACTGAAGGTGGCTGCAGTGAAGGCCTGCGCAAGCATCTCCAGAGAGGAAATTCAGAGTTTCTCAGAAGAATTTTCATCCAAGTATTAAAATTATGGTTATATTTACAATTATGTCACTTTGTCCAAATACCTTTGAGCCCCTGAAAATGGAGGTACTTTGCTTAAAATGGCTGTAATTCCTAAATGGTAAATGCCATATTTTTGTGGAGCCTCTTAAAATAAAGCTGAAATTCTACACTTCGATCACATCTTGATTGTTTTATTTCAAATCCATTGTGATGGTGTATAAAGGCAAAATCACAAAATCTCTGTCATTGTCCAAATACTTCCGGACCTGACTGTGTGTGTATGTAACACACACACACACACACACACACACACACATATATATATATATATAGTGTGTGTTACATACACACAGTCAGGTCCGGAAGTATTTGGACAATGACAGAGATTTTGTGATTTTAGCAAAATGTAACTTTATTTATAAAATGTAAAAAACTTTATTTACAAAATATGTGTGTTTCTTTGTAAGCACACATGGAGTCGTCTCTCCCACTCATGATGAACTCCTGTTAACACATCTGGTGTTATGCATGACATTGCATATTCATCACAACCTTGCGACAGCTTCCCCATCAAGCCACAAGAATGATTTCAATACGTTCTTCTTTTGTCAGAGGCATTCTTAAAGGCTATCTGAAAAAAAATATAGCCGAAGTATGAAAAATTTTGGAAGACATTTTGCTAAAAAGTGTTAATTTTCTCTATGTATGGGATGCGCATATATACATACATACATACATACATACATACAAGTTGAATCTTAGAAATATTTGCATGAATTTCAGAGTTTCTTAGTATTTGATATGTCCCCTTTTTGCGTTAATGACAGTGTGCGCTCCAGCTAGCATGGACTCCAAGTTTGTGTAAAACCTGATGATCCCTGTTAGATCAAATCCATAGGCATGTCGTCTGAACACGTGCTTCAGTGGAGGTGTTACGGCTCATAGAAAATCTGACTGTTTGTACAAGAGTTAACGTGGTCAATATCAAAAATTTGCTTACATTTAAATATTGACCTAGAAAAAGAACCTCTTGAATATTGAATAGTTAAGATGTTGCACATTTATCTATTTTATTTATTTTTTATTTTTTATTTAGAATTTTCAATATTCTAAAATGTTTAGAAACTTAGAAACTTAAAAAATTTTCCAGTTTTAAATGAGAACAAAAAAAAACAAGAAAAAAAAAAACAACAAATCCCAGATTTTCAATTTGATCTCAGACTTTTGGACCCCACAGTATATACACTGTTATATCTCCATAACCTAACTGAAGAATGGATTTTGGCTTTAATATTGGTTGAGTTGTATATTAGAATTTAAACATGCATACATACATGATATCCTGCTGGTTCATATCAGATTTCTCCATTACAGTGATGCACAGATACAAAAGTTACTTGTGTGTTATTAGCGTCTCCTTGTGGAGAGTAAAATGCTAAACGTGATTTAAAAAACAAGTTTATGTGAGGCTTTCATACCTAACAAAATAAAGAGAATCTGACAAAAGTGGCTTCCTAATGTAGGACTGTTGAAAATCCATTTTAAGCTTTAAGCTTTAATCTGTACAGGAATGCAACGGTGTAGTGTATAAACAAGTATATTTATAATAACATGTACTTGTTATATACTTGTGTAAACCAGAAATCTGCCAAAGATTTCATTACAAATTGTAACAAAGTAGTTTTCTAAATGTTTAAAGTTAACTAAATAAAAATATATATAAATGAAAAATTGGAATCACTGGCACATTGCTGTGGGATAATAGGCATAAACCATGACATGGCATGCTGTTATAAGAGTCTAAACAGCAACATACAGTGTAATGCAAAGTGGATTATTTTACTTCTATATCAGCATATCCTGAAGTGTATATTCCTGTTATTTCAGGGCAATTTACAAATGATTGCAATTTTTAAAAATTTATTAAGGAAGACATCATATTTTTTTAACAGTTAGTTACATTTAAAGTTGTGGAAAATCTATTTACATGTAGTTACATTTAAAATTGTGGAATATCTGCAAAACAAGTTCCTGTTATTACTTAGACACACAAAAAAAAGGTGGCTTGTTAGCGAGAAACTTAAATGAACAGCTTTACCGTTGAGTGTTGCTCTGACCCTGGAGCCTCCTCTAGAAATGTTAAATAAACAATTCCTTACAGAAAGCTCCACTTTAGCAATGTTCAAACGTTTTTCTTTGTTAAATAACAACACTTTTTAAAATCAGTTTGTTATAAGGCTTAGATTATATGGAAAGTCTCTGTGAATTAGCTGTTACTATAGAAACAGTGACATGCTAGAAATAGCGTATTAATATAAACCTGTAATTTGACTTCCAATCAATACTATTGTAAGAGCTGCTATTGTAGAAAATCAGCCAGTATCTTCTGTCCAATCAGAATCAAGAGTTCAACAGCACTGTGGTATACTATACTGTATTATATATTATACTTAAATATTTTATATTTAGATTTATATCAAATGCACAACCCTTATTACATATTTATCCAAATTTCAATTTGACTGATGTATTCAATTCTTAATCATTTATTCTGTTAAGAATTAAACCATCCATCTGTCAGCTAAAGCAGATCTGCTATAGTTATTCTGTACTAAGGTCAGTCTTGGTTTCTGAGAAATCCCAGGTGTTCATATGGCATAATGAATCTTTCCCAAAGATTGCTTAGTATTTATAGATTTGAACATCTTAATATTGTTTATCACAGTTATTATTTGTTGGACACTTGTTCACAGTCATTAAACACAATATTTGCTGAAAACTGAAAATAGCGAGTAGTGTCATTAACCCTCCAGCTGCTTAAAGGAGCATGAGCAGTGGTGTGAGAAGGACATCAGGTTTGTGTGTGTGTATTATGTGTATGCGTGTGTCTGTTTAATTATCTGTGTTGATTAGAGCTGCTGTTAGTCCCAGCGGGAGACGCCAGCGATGTAGCGACATGTGGCTGTGTGTAAACTGGCGTCTCTGTCGACTTGTGTGGACACTGTACTCCGATGTGTGAACAGACACGAGAGGAAAAGTTAATAATGCGCTCTTAACATAATGTTTTGATAATCATGCTCTGTTCAAAACATGTCAACGAGTCGCATTCACATATTCTCCCTCTTTTGTCAGGTGTTAAACATTTGATTAGATCCTGATGCTGTTGTAACTTGAACTATCAGGATCAGAGTTTTGTGTTATTTAGTGAAATTTGCTGTACTATAATCGTAGTCTATATTGGCGGTTGACTGTTAGTTGGTTGTTAAATCTAGACATTTAGACATTTAGATTTGCACATGGGAATGTTTTTGAATAATCACCAACTTTACTTAATTTACCGTAATTAAGTAAAGCTTGACCTCATCGTACCTCAACATATTCATTTTAGAAACTTGAATTATATAGTAGAAAAGTGGTTGTTGCATGGAATGTTAGTTATGTGTTATCCATAAAATGTTATTAGTCTCAGACTGTAGTAACTTAATCCTTAGACGTCTATACCTATTTTTCCCGTTTTCAATACCTAGGTTTAATAGTGAGTAAAAATTTCAAATAGATATGTGGTGTTTCATATCTAGGGTTAGGGTTAAAGCACAGATAAGTCGATTACGCATACAAACCTGTTGCTGAATGACTCGAATTATGATTAATATAGGGACTGAATAATAAAGCGGATGACTGGTCAAAGGGTATTGTTTGAAAGCTTTTGGACTGCTACTTATATAACGACTAACTTATGCTTTGAAAATCTAACAGCAAATAAACAAAAATTCTCAGAGTGCTTGTTTATCGTCTTAACAAAATAACAAAAAAAAACATTTATTGTTAAACTGTGAAGCTATGAGTACATTTGCAGTTGCATTTTTTCCCCCAAGATCACTGTGACAAGAAGCAATTTAAAGTAATCCTCTATGCCAAATAACACTATGTAATACAGTTTTTGTTCTTGGTAATAAGTGTAATTTTCTAATTGCTTATGCCTCAGAAGTACAGAAAATGGCTATTAATCCCCTCAGACTTGTAACCAGGACATTGGTATTTTGAAATATAACCATTTTCCTTGAGAAACCGGGTGAAATTGTCTTTTTGTTCACATAAAGTCAGAAAAAATCAACATATGAATCAAAATTAACATGTATTTATACTAAAATTATACAAAAATGACCACAAAAGATTCAGAAGTGAGTAGTTTTTTTGAGATTTACAATTATATTATATTATATTGTAAGTCTCCCATTATGATATGTTCTTGTTACACTGTCCTTGACAGTATATTTTGAAATTTACCTGTTTTTTTTCTGACTTTGTGTGAACGAAAAGATGCAAATTCGCCTGTTTTCTCAAAGAAAATAGGTAAATTTCGAAATACCAATGTTCTGGTCAGAAAAGCAGAGTTTGGGGGCAATAATAGCCATTTTCTATCATTTTGCAGTATAAGCAATAGGAAATAACACTTGGTACCCGGGAACAAAAAAACTTGGTGCATAGTGTAATTCCTAAATTATTATTCTGTTGTGGAGCGACTGCCAGCAAAACATTTTAAGGATTAAACAGGCAGATTAGACCTAAAATAAAGTGTGTTCAGTGTTAGTACTGTTAATTGTTATTAGTTTAAGGTTTTAATGCTTCCTGTTCCAAGATTTTGGACATTGTGCATTGGACAATGGACACTGTGTCTCATGTTGAAAATCTGACTAGTTGTTTTGCTTGAAACCCCCTCAGTTAGCCAGAGCACTGGTTATCCTTTAGAGTGTTTTATTCTTGGCCAGCTGTTGGGGAACATAATCCTCATATCCTTCAGTAATCTCACTCTCACTCAGCGCTTCATTATCTCCTAGACGCTATTTTTGTAGAGTCAGGGTGGGATCTCTGATATATGGAGAGAACAAGCGTGTGTGTGTGTACGCGCGCATGGGAGTTGGATGTGTAAGTGGCCCTGTTGTTACCAATAAGCGTGTTGCCTTGCGGTGCAATGAGGAGAGGACCTCCAGCCGAGTGAGCAGGCAAGCTGTTAGCTGCCATTATAAATAACTGTCACACCCGGATAGAGAGACCGCGAGATGTTCCTCTGGAGTTGTGAACGAGCTTTGCCCCTGCTGCTGCACCGGACCAGCACCTGCAGCTGTGGGCACTAACCGGTTATGACCAGAGTGTCTGTGATGCATCCTGGGTGTTATGATGTGCTGGGCTGTAATGTTCCTGCGGCTGCAGTATTAATCATATATTTATTGCTGTCAAGATATCGGGTTAATAATGGCACTGCAGCACCCGAGTGTGTGCAGGAGTGTGCTTGTGTGATCTGCCAAACACAATATTGTTAGCTGTAAGTCTGAAAAACGATCAGTGCTGTAGAGACAGATGCAGTAACCATGACCAGGAGCAACAGTGTAGCTGAGGATAACAGTGGAGGCATGTATTTTGGTAGTAATTTGTTTTAAACAAGGTGACATCTCAGTCCTAAGTTTTGTGTAAATGTGTAGAAAAGTGCTGGCTCTGTTCCATTTACTTAAGAAACTTTTTGAATAAATGATTCCTGTAAGAAGAGATCAAATAGGGAGTATGTTTTACTCAAAAATGTGTTTATACCAAGTTACAATTTTTCTATGGTTTAAACCCAAATGGCCTTCTGTTATTTGTGTAGTGCACTATAAAGGTTATGCACCATTCTGTTATACCCTTTGTAGGGAGCACAAAAAATTCCTGCATAATAAAGTTGAGCTGAAGATAGTGTCTTAGGTCTAGTGTTTGCAAACATAACAGTTATACCAGATTAAAAAAAAAATCATTCAAAATAAAAATATTAAACAACTTTCTTGCATATTTCCCTTTTTGTGTGTAAATGCCACAAAAATTAAATCTATATTTACCTTTCACCATGTTTTAGCTAGTTATAATCGGGAAAGGATGACTACCAAAGACTAAGCTGCTAGCTCCTACAAGGAAAGTGAAATCTGGTTTATCAGCACAACCTGAATATAATTAGTAGTAATATATTATATATAATAATAATTATAATAATTAGTGTATATATATATTTTTTTTTTATATTTCTCTAACTTCTTTATTTAATATCTTAGCATACATTTGAGCTACTACATCGGTGTCTAGTGCCATAAAACACTCGAAGAATACTGAGAATAGTCAATACTGCTATATTGAGAGTAGCATTGTGTCCCCTAAAGATTGTCTGAACACGCATCAGTCCTTTCTCCTCTTCCTGGGTGTCTGGCTATGGGCAGCAGATGGCGCAGCTGGAGCTTAAACCCAAAACCTGTTTGTTGACTGCCTGTCTTCACTACCTGGCAGTGTTTCAGTTAATACCTTGTAGACAAGAGTCCATTGAAAAGTCACATCCTTAAAAAGTGTTGACGAGTTCGAATATGTTTACTAATATGAAATTCTGGCATGCGCAGCATTAAATGTTTCGTGTCAGTTGCATCCCCAGAAGGTGAAAGCACCCGAATTAGCCGTTACTCTTTCAGCTTGTTTAGAGTTCATCATCACGAGCGGCGCCTGGCTGTTATAATTGGGTGCAGGCTGTGAAAATGGGACATTACTTAACAAATAAAAGCCACTGTAGGCAATTACCGCAATGCACATCTCGGTTCGCCGTCGCCAAACAGATTAATCAAACATATCCGCGCATCTCTGAGCCTGCTCATTTCTCTCCTCTGTTTGAATGCAAATAACGTGCCGTCTGTGAGACTTTCAGGAGAGACTCTGTCCAAGGTAGTTACAGAAATCCAGTGAAGAGCCAAGCATAATGAACACACCCGCCCATGCTAACATGCACCTCCCTTTCTCATATCAAAAAATGGAGCATTATCCAAAGCGTTAATCTCCAGCATAAATAAACGAGCCTGCTGAATAATTTAAAGCAAATCATCTATTTCTGTTGCTTCCAGATGATGTGTGTGTCTAAGGTTATTTTAATTTGAACTCCAGATTTTTCAAATACAAATGGGTCTTTGAACATTTGGTATTTATCTCAATTTTTAAACTCTGATCTCTGCTGAGATATGGAGGCCTGGAGCAATCTGGTGGTCTGGCACAAAATAAACTGTTTAACAACAGTTAGTATGTGGTCTTGTCTTATTACAACAAGGGAAGCAATATCATTTAGAAGGTAACTTGATATGAAATAAGATGCAAAAATGATTGTAATTGTTACCAGAGTCCGAGTGTGTTTTGTGTGTGTGTGTTAGTTAAAGAAGGGAAAAGAGAGACATAGGCTTTATGAAGACTATTCCTTTGTGGTACTCTAGGCGCTGATGGTGGCTCCACTCTTAATCTGTAAATAAAATCTGTTAAGACTGCTCCTCATTTACACAGAGGTTTGTTTTCTGTCTATAACAGCCAGTGACATTTTATTTCCAGCGTGGTCTATGAGGAGCTTTGCCTGTGGCAGTAAGGGCTAAGAGTGTGTCGTGCGGAGGTGGGGGGTTTCAGGACCAGGTGCTGATGGGAGCTCTGAGGGCTGAACTTTGTTAAGCTTGAACAGATTAACCTGCTGCTCGAGCTTTTGGGAGGAGACAACTTAACATATTGTCCTCTCTAACTAATTATACCATGGCCATGGAACATAGTTCTGACAGACTGACAGGTATCTGTTGTTTTCTTATATTAGGACACCTGTAATATAGATTCATGGCTCATATATTACCTACAAAACAGACTGCAATACTGCAATTCATTACCACCCCCATAAAAAAAAAAAAACTGTTGGAATTTTCATACACAGCAGTCTCTGGAGTTTACACTGAATAGTACGATAAACAAAAAACATCAGGTAAACAGGTAAGAGGTGAATGGCCAGACTGGTTTGAGCTGACAGGAAGACTATGATAACTCAAATAACTGCTCTTTACAACCGTGGTGAGCGAAAAATCATCTCAGAATGCCATCCAACTTTGGCGCAGATCGGCTTCATCAGAGAAGCATATGATCAGGAAGAACAGGAGTGTGAGGCGGCAGTGGGCACAAGTTCACCAAAACTGGACATTTGAAGATTAGAAACGTGGCCTTGTTTTTGTTTTTGTTTTTTTTTGTATTTTTGATTCTTTTCTTCCAATTTTCATCCATCCAGTGTCGGTGAGCCTGCGCCCATTATAGCTTCAGAGTCTTGTTCTTGGCTTTGCACACTTTTTCCCCATATTTTGTAGTGTTACAGCCTGAAACTGAGATGGACTTAATTGGTTTTATATTTAATATATAATATAATTGGATTATAACCCATAATAGTGACATATAAAATGAGAAACTTAAAAGATGTAATTGCATAAATATTCACCCTCATTACTGTGAAACACTTAATTTGGTTCTTCTGAAAAGAGACATGGTTATAGCATCAAACTTTTAGCTTGCTACTGAAAAATTACATCATATTCGCACATTTGGATAGTAGCTGAGGTTATGGCCCGGGGTGTACTGCTTTATTTTAGTGGAATAACAGACACTAGCTCGTTTTTTTTTCGGAATCTTTTCATTTGCAATTACGGTCCTCAAGACAATTTTTAATTTAGAACGCAGACACTTCTTGAGTTAGAACCTTTCCACATATAATATGTAGAATGTTGGAATGTAATTAGGATAATGGCCATAACTGTTTAGGCAAAGCCTATATGTTTGAAAATTGCTATGCCTAATCCTCACCCACAATTTGTTGTTCCTATACAGGTCAGGCTTCTGAAACATGGTTAAGTTGTCTACTACAAGACCTAAAAGCTGAACATATTACAAGGACACAGATATGATATTAAATTACTTTTAAAATTGGAAAAGATAGCAGAAAAGAATACTGGGTAAATACTACTGCTCATTTTGAGCTGGGATAGTTTACTTTCTCTCTAAAATAGTTAACTTAGAAAAAGAAGTATTAAACGTAGGATTGGGATGCTTCATAGACTTCAACTTTACATTAAATATATTTCGAATATAAACTTGACTTGAGGAATGTCTTAAATGTCTTAAATCTGTTAGATTACTTTTATTATATACTAAATTATCTTTATATATTTTTACAAATGTGGCGCTTATGAATTTACAATAATGATTAATTTTACTGTAATTAAATTATAATAATAATTACTTTACCTATAATTAAATCAACTTTTTTTTTTTTTTGCTCAAGTTCCAAATTCATATTATTTTTCTTTCTTTTATTTTATGCAGTTCTGATTTTAGGGTTTATCAGCCATTAAACCCTTTTCACTTGATCATTACATACCAAATACTGATTGAAAAGCCGCTTATAATTCTCCACCCAGGTAGTATTATGTTTTTCACCTTTGTCTGAAAAAGCTCCGGCTTGGCTTTTACTCTGCAGCCTGTGCATCATCACATATGCGTTTGCTCCTCCGAATGTGCCAATTTCCAATCTTCTCTGTTAGCTACAACAAACATTACATTTACATATTGATTCCACAGTTTTAGTCAATGTAAATATGCTGTCATTACAGTAAATGTGAGCCTCTGTTAACATAAGCGTGTCCAAAGCTCCTCAGATTAAGGCAGTGGTTGCATAATTAATGTGCATGCCACACATTAATTCCTGACTCTTCTCTCGCTTGCCGCTTGCGTTTGAACCATGATTAGCTGGCCAGCACGTCTCTAAGATGTTGATTCATATTCATGCGCACAAGCAGGGCGTTTGCTCCAAATACTACTTGACCTCCACTCTTTGTGATTAGACAAGTGTCCCGCTCTCCTGCCGCCTCAGTTGGAGCTTACTAGCTGTCCCTCGTGAATCTATGACTCACTTTCTGGCCCTCTGGCACTTTGTGAGGTGTTTAGGCCCCTTAACTCAGATCAATATAATGGTGCAGCACTCCAGATGGCCCTGATGATGGAGGTGTGTTGGGGCATAAGCATTGCCCCCTAGCTCTTTACCCCCCTGCTGAGCTGTGACTGACGGGCAGCAGGTATCCGTGGTTGTAGTGGCGAGGTTGCAAGAGCTGCAGGGTACCTGGGGCGTGTCTGAGCACACAGGCTCTTGGGAAATGGAGGGAAGCTCTCCTCACGGCAGGGAGAAGAAGTATGCGAGCCCTGACTCGTCCCTCTGCTTGACTCTAACTCACTTTCACTTTTTTCTGTTGTTGTTCCCCTCTGCTGTGCAGCGTCCAGCAGGAGTCATTAAATCAAAACTACCTGCTGATCGTCAGCCACCGGGAAGCGCAGAGAGAGTACAGCCTCAATTTCCCTGGCAGCAGAACCATCCAGGAGGTGAGAGAACAACACACACCTCTGTGATCTCTACATCTCTTTCACACTGGATCTTGCTTTTGTGTGTGTGTGTGTGTGTGTGTTTATACATACGTTCATGAATACCTACATACGTACGTACATACATATATAAACACACGCACAAACACTCACTCTCACACACACACACACACACACACACACACAGGACCCCTGTATCTCCGGGGATAGGTTCCAAGCTCCCCAGCGGATGCCTGAATCCATAGACAGTAGCGAACACCATATACTGTACATATGATAAAGTTTCATTTATAATTTAGGCGCAATAAGACATTAACAACAATAACTAATAATAAAATAGAACAATTACAATAATAAACGTTATGCGAATGTGATCTCTCTCTCACTCTAAAATATTTGCCAGCATCACTACTCTTGCACTTTGGGGCCGTTATTAAGTAAAATAAGGGTTACTTGAATACTTGAACACTTGAAGCACTGCGATACCGTGAGAGTTGATCTGATAATCCGAGACGGCTACTAAGTGACTAGCGGCTGGGTAGAGTATACAGCGTGGATGCGCTGGACAAAGGGATGATTAATGTCGCAGATGGGGCCGCACGAGATTTCATCATGTTACTCGGAACGTTGCGCAATTTAAATTCTGATTGTTTATTGTATTTCTGGAATTACATTTTTTCAGACTCAGCCGTGGTTAAATAAAACTGCAGTAAGTGAAACAACTGATATGGGGGTGTTACTGTGTGTGTGTGTGTGTGTGTGTGTGTGTGTGTGTGTGTGTGTATGTATATGTGTGTGTGTGTGTGTATATGTATATGTGTGTGTGTGTGTGTGTGTGTGTGTATATATATATATATATATATATATATATATATATATAATATATATATTATGTATGTAAACGTATAAAATATGCTACTATAAAATATGCTTGCTTTGAGTTCATGTGTAATATGTTTGCACACAGACAAAGTCTTAAATAATTTGTTTTTAACAATAATAACAAATTTATTACAAATTTTGAGTGGGAACTCTCCCCATCTCCCCATAAAACCCTAAAAGTCACTACATGATTCTAGTTTGGCTTGGCAGTTCTGAACAGTATGTCTGTGTGCCATGTGGATAAGACTGAGCAGATTCTCTCCTGGTCAGCTTTTTCTCTCCAGTCTGTCCACACAGCCACGGTCTGCCTAAATGGTCCAAAGCTGTTTGATCACAGGACAAATTGGCCTATAGGGGAGACATTTGGGGGAATGTGTTTGTGGAGTAGGGCTGCAAGGGAGATGCTTAATTTCTCGATGTGAAATTAAACAGTGGATTTGGAAGCAGATGAAATATTCATCAATATGTCGGAGCACTCCAGTTCTGTGTTTGCCTTTCACTCATCACTGTGGCTGCTATTGCCAGAGCTGCTACTTAGAGGAGGAGGTGGATTCGCACCATAAAACCCCCATTCCCAATGGCTAATCAACTCCCTTCCCTCTCGCATTGGACCTGTATGGACAACAGTCTTTCATAGTTTTCATTTAACAGACTGCAGTGAAGTATTTAAAGTTGGTGTGTGAGGAGCACAAAACCCGACGGCCTCCATTCCAAATACACAACCCCACCCTCGGCTCCCTCACATTCTCCCCAGCCTGCCCCAGTAACCTGCATGCCGCGCTTAGCCAGTGCCTCCATTAATTATTCACAGCAGGTAGCACGCTCTACGTCAAGTGTAACAAGCTCCCCACTGATTGACCAGCCTGCTTTAGCCCCCTCCTGTGCAGGGGGAGTCACGTTGGGCCTACACACTGCCACCAGAAAGAAACACACATTTGTGATGTTCATTTGTTTTCTTAAACTTTATTTGAGATGGCTTTGGTGTTTGTTTTTATGTTGAATTGGTGAGAAGATATTGATAATATGGTGGACGTTTTTGTCTGCGAAGTCCAATAATGCATTTGTAGATTAAGAAATGTCAGATATACGTTTACTAACACACAGAATTTTTACAGAAGTAACTGAAATTAAATCAGATGTAGGCCGCATTGCTTAAACTCACCTAAGATGTCTTGTTTAATACTGTATTAATTTAATTCATATAATAAGTGACTTTAATATTTACATGCCCTTACTTGCTGTGTTGTTTCGTTCCATTATAAGATTTAAAACAAACTTTCTATACTCATAGCATCTCTTGCTCGCCTTGATGGTGCTGGTCACCATTACAGTAATCAGACTACTTGACAGGTTTGTAATGGTGCTAATTGAAGAGATTAAAGTGTGAGCGGCGAGCGCTTCCCTTCCCCCAGCAGATGGTTTTGATGAGCACCCACTGTGAACCTTAAGTGTTGCTGCCGGGATTACAACAACTGGGGAGGGCAGCCTGCCGCGAAAGGAGGTCCAGGCCTTGCTGGACAAAGCCGAATCAAATGGACTGCTCCAGCCTTGTGCAGTAGTCCTCAGGCTTTCCAGCTTGAAACCCCTTGAAAGAAGTATAAGGTCTGGGGGGTGTGGGGGTGGGAGAGAGCACATATGTACAGAACTTGCTTGTGATAGTGAAGCCTTTTGGCATGTAACTACAACCATGAATTGTGTTCACATTAGGAAAGTGTATACTGCATTGTGATAGTGGTTAGGCTCTTAGGAACATTGTTCCACTCTTGATGATAATTAGTAAAGGGTCTGAAATTTTGTTTGTATTTTAATAAAAATAGTATAACAGAAAATCTGGGAAAAGAGAAAAGCTTAGCATTTTTTTTTATGTTGAAAAGTTACTCTTGAGAGAAGGATTTTTTTTTTTTTTTTTTTTTTTTTTTTTTTTTTTTTTTACAGTCACTGTCCATAAAGACCTGTGTGAAAAAGCAACAAAACAGCAACACAGGGCTCTCTGAATCCTAGCTTTGCCCTCATGCCTATTCACCACCACGCAGCTACATATGGAGGCTACCGTGAGCCATCTTTTCTCTCTCTGTTGGTCTTTTGTTTTTTTGCTGAAGACCAGCCGATGCTTTTCTATTTGTGCATATCAATAGCAGGAGAGAGAGAGTCTCAGAGTGTCCTCTTGTTTGTCTTTGCCAAAGGCTCTTGCTTTGCCTTGTGGCTCCCAGGGAACGCATCCTTTCCCTGCCTCCATTCGTCCCCGGGCCCCTCTCTCTCTCTCCCTCTGATTGGCATTCCCAAACCCTAAGTGCCGGCCCGAGCTAAGCCTCAGAGCAAATGTTTGCCAGAAAAGTGGTGGCGAGAATAGGGCCGGCCGATCGGGCTTCACAGTCCGTGACCAGACGAGCTGTCCCAGGGATTTCTCCGTCACTGCTGTTTTTTTTTTCCCTCCCGCAGCTGGAGAGACAAGCTGAGAGGAAGAAAAGAAAGATGGAGAGTAAAAGAGTGTGAATAAAAGGCATCTGGTGGTGAAGAGCTTGTGACTGTTTAACGGCAACCTTTTCTTCTCTTTGATTCCTCTCCAGCCAGGGATTACCAGTACTTGGCATTTAGAGAGATTGGATCATTAATGTGTGTGTGTGTGTGTGTGTGTGTGTGCGTGCGCATGGATGCACTTATTTGTGGAAAATGTACACTAGTTTAGATATTTATTAATTATTATTATTATTTTTTGGTTCTATATTCCTCTATATGAATATATGGATATGCAATAGGACATTGAGTATGCATGTTTAATTTTTATGCCACACACACACTTGCTGCGCCACTGAAATAAAGAAAAGAGAAGAAACCAATGATGTCCAATAAGATATATGAAATAGTGTAGTTTTGGTTCTGTCGGTTAGGGGGCAGTAAAAGACAAGAGGCTATGGCATTTAAATGTGTTTATTTTCACACACGGCACTATTATCGAACATTTATACACACCTGAAAGGATAGTTTCGGAATTTCTTGATTGAATACACAGTGTATATTGTTTTTTTAAATCTGCTATGGTGCAGAATTTTTTTTCTGGATTTTTAAAAATGGTACTATATAAATGTGAATATGTACAATACAAATCCCTGGTGTTGCGTACAGTGTGAAGAGGGAATTTCTCGATGGCACCTGAAATGGCTTTATCTAGGAGATCACACAGTATTTATGAGATAATGTCAGCCTTTTTCATTTTTTTTTTCTTTCATTCCTCCCTCCCAATGCATAGCAGTTTTCCCCCCAGTGCTGAAGAGTCTATTTTGACATTTAAAATGAAATGTCACTGCAACTAGAATTTAATAGGTCTGGCTCTTTTCTGCTATGCTTTAATCAAACCTCATTGCGGCCTGCAGAAAAATGCTTTAGGACATGATACAAATGTCAGCTGCTCAGAATATCTCATTCAGATATCTCTTTAAATTACGAATCAGTGGTAAATAAATATCGTAGATTTGCTTGGAAAGAGAGTGGAAAGAGATTTTCCACATTTAGTTTTGTAATTAGTGTTTTTTTTTTTTTTATATATATATATATATATATATATATCAAAAGCTCCTGTCTAGTAAAAGAGGTGGAATTCCTTGCTCATGAATAGCTAATGACATTGCTGTTTGTGAATATACCAGCAGCAATGGGCAAATGGCTTTCACTTTCAATTTAATTTTAATTCACACAGCCCTTGAAAAATTCCTCTCAGTCGGCCAATATGCCATCAAATCTCTTCCACACACAAACATATTTTGATTTAGCTTTTTCAGTGTGGTTCTGCAATCTGATACACCTGCATCCATGTTAAAACCCTAAATCAAACACTAATAAACAGCTTTTATTTGGATCTTTATCGTGATAGGACAGCCTGTGCTAGAGGAAGTAGAGGCAATATTGACAGTGGGCTAGTGCTCATAAAGAGAGGTCTAGGGAAGTGAGCAGTGAAATGGCAGAGCCCCATAGAGGATTCGTGTTCTTGAACAGCTAAATTCCTCTCAGCCAGGACCTCTGCTTTGGCGTTAGTTTCTTCTTTCTCCTGGGCTGAGATGCCCTCTAACCCCGAACGCTTCATTACAGCTGAGCGCGGGTGTTCACTGCTGCCTGCCGGTCAGGCCTGGGCAGCCAAATCCCTGTAGCCCTCTGGTCAAACACAGATATTACACTCTGTAATAACACTGGCCAACCTGGCTGACCTCTGCTCACTTCATAAAGCATTGCTCACAGCCCAGTGTGTGGGCTGCTGGTTGTTTAAGTGTCTGTAGTGGGCCAGGCATTAACTTGAGATGCTGCACTCAATTTTAGAACTTCTCGTGTATGTAAATGACCAAAGCACTCATGACTCATGCCTTTGGGTGTACACACTTTACATTATGAAAGAGCATAAAAAGGCCTTCAGTTTGCTATGGTGAAGCCTATATTTTTTATCTCTGTTAGCACTGAGATATTGCTTTAATGCACTACTAAAACGTTTTCCAGGCAGTCTCACCCCAGATTCTGGTTCATATACTTTGTTTTTCCGGCCATGATATGACGATCATAGTTTTCTGCCTCCATTGACACAAGATGTGTCCTGGCCGAGGTTCCATGTCCACTCTGTGTGCCTGCACTGGGATTTGGTCATGTGCAACATGGGATTTTCAGCACAATGGCCAGTTTGCTCTGCTTCTACAGTGGGTTCTCTGGGGGAATGCAGTCAAATCTGCACTAGTCCAGATCCAAGCGACACACACTTTGATCACCTTTGCCTGCTGCTCATCAGACTGGCATTGGGTATTAAACCAACAGTGGCATTTGGGGTGAGAGCAGATGCGAACTGTTTAAAAGCACGCAATGTTATTAAGTGCAGATACACTCCAAAGAGCAATACTGTCCATTTTAGATTGGGTTGTGGGCGTCAGATATTTAGCAAGGTATCCACGGAATGCTCATTTCATCCCCCACTTTTTCAAACCATGCCTCCCTGTGAGGTGCGACCTACTTTTGCTGCTTATGCAGTTCTTTGCCTAGAAATGTAGGCAATCCATGCAAAATATGTTGGTTAACCATTTTTCACACGACGTGGTTGTGCTTACTGTTCTCAGGTTAAGAGGAACATCTCTGATTTGACAAACATCCCAGTACGACATCAGCAGTGGGATGGCTGGCCTGCTTCAGCCTTAGATGACTCGGTAAGACTTTTTTTCTTTTAACCCTGTGATTAGTACCTGTCAGCTTTGTGAGCATAACTAGCATCAAAACACATTGTTTGAATTTATTTTATTTTCATACTAATAAAAAAATGTCTAAAATAAAAAGAAATGTACTTTGTCTTTTTAACTATCTGTTTTGCTTTGGGCATCTTCCAATAGGAGACTAATTAAGATGTCACAGATCTTCTCCCCTCTTGTCCTCTGCTTGTGGACATTTAAGCTCATGTAGTAGAGTGTCACTGACCTTTCCCACCCCGGGCGTTGCTCCTTGCCTTTCAATTTCACACAATCCCACTGATCAGAAGATGCCTTAACACTAAATTCAGAGAAACCAGGACAATCAGCCATATAACACCATGGGAACCTTTTCCTCATTAATTGTGCCAATTTGCATTATGCACTTAACCAGTTAAGTTCAGAGAACACCCTTAATATGTAACAGTAAAATAAATGCTTGCTGAGTTTTTAACCATATAGCAGAACTTATTTCATTAACATTTTAGTTTTTAGTTTCAAAGGAAATGCACAGAGTTTTTTTCCTGAATAGTTTGTTTGAGTTCTGCTTCTTCCAACAACCTTAAATTTGACATCCATGTATCTGTGTGAACTTTCTAAACACAGTGTAGCTAAGCAGAACACACCCTTCTAAGTGAAGCTCTTGAGGTTTTGTTCTGAATTTTGATTTGTTTGCAAAGCAATTGTTGTGATGATGGATGAAATTTTTTTTTTATACATGTCTCTTCTTTTTGGCTAATATATGTTACTTGTTTCATTTTTTGTGTATTGTTTAAGCGTGTGTGAAGTGGTCATCTAGTAGCAAAAAGCACAGCAGAAATGAGGTCATTTAGTATACACCCTCTTACCACAGAAGCTGCCCACTTCAACCTGGCCACTTCAGGGGCTGAAGTGCGCTCAGTCAAGACCTGAAGCCACAAGCTTGGCTTGAGTGAAGAGGCCTGCCACTCATGAATACTCTTCAGGCCACATTAAACCGTTAATGCCGGCTCTGTTTGGTAAATGGTTATGTGAGGCAGGCTCGTGCTTGGCCACATCTCTGGTTCACCTTGCACCACGGTGACTAGGAGAAGATATTAAGAACACTGGCCCTTAATAATGGCCACGGCTCATATTGAAATAACCGGCCGTGTATTAAAGTGAAAAGCTCCTGTGTGGCAGACAGGCTGTTTCTGTGCATATCTCATTAACCCAGTCTCATCTCCCAGGATTTCTACCAATACACAGCACAGCCACGGCTTAGAATTACATTTACTTGAAGCCTGAATCAATGGCTGCTTGTTTTCTAGCTTTCACGCTTTATTCTTTACTTTATTCTCACTGATATCGTAGAAAAATTGGAGGAAAAAAATGTATTGATAGTCATTTTACTAGTCAGAGTTTTCCCTCCTCAAATTTATTCATCAAAGATTTCTTTTATTATTATATCTAGTTAAACCTAGTTATTTTCTAGTTATTTGTATTATGATTTTTGTATCTAGCTAAACATAGTTAAATTTAAATAATTTTTTCTAATAAGTTTTGCTGGGAGTAAGAGAACTCTGCACTCACATCATTTAGTATCTGTTTATCTTCTCAACAAATATTTACTTGCTAGAAGAAGACTTGATTGAACTCATTTGGTCTGTTTATTCAATAACATTATTAATTTTGAGCTGCAGTTGATACTTAGAAAAATAGAGTAGAATGAAAAGATAGATTAGAAGAACAGATTTTAAAGATGACAAACTTTAAAAAAAAAAAAAAAAATCCATTTCACATGGTAATATATGATATGGGCCATTTCTTCCTCTAGGAATCCAGTCCATTAGCTTATTGGCATTAAGCAATAATTCTTAAATTGTTTGAAATGTATCAGCAGATGCTTATTTCACATATGTAATAGGAGAATGATATTACAAAAAATTTTTTTGGCAGTGCCCTGTTACCTGTGGCATTGATTCCGAACTGTCCAGTATGTTCATGTAGAAAGATAACTTGTTACTGCTGCTCTGTTTGAGCTGAGAAAATCATAGTATATCAGGTGTTTACTTTCGATCCAGCATTATTGAACATTGAGTCATATTGATTATTGCTGTTCTTGAGACAAAATATTCCCAAACAAGAAGTGATTTTGAAGTAACAAAAGAAAAGGTTTGTGGGTTAAGCTGCTGTTTTTACTTTTAACCTTTTCCAGAGGACTTCCAATGAGGAACACTTTTTAACAGACTGCTAGCTTTCATTTTCAAGTCGAAGTGTAATGTGATCCAGGGTTATGTCTCGGTCTGTGCTCACACTGCAGCTCACTTCTGTCTTCCCTGCTGATCACTTCTGACCGACAGCCTTATGAAACACCTGAGGGAATGATTGACAGCCTCTGGTACATCCTTATTAGAGTACTTTCCACCATAATTGCTGACATTTATCCAGTGTTTCATGGTGTTTGCTAATGTATTACTGCGGCTGCTCTCAGAGGGGTTATATGCCTCTCTCCTTTTATGGGATCTTCACCTTGTGGACTCGAGTAGGAGGCTTATTGGGCCTGTTGGTTGCCTTAGCGACAGGGCTCAGTGCTAAGCTGCCCAGAGCCCTGAGTTGAGATTGCTGTCTGCAGGGTGATAGACACTTCCTCATACACGTTCTCGCCACTATACCTACCGCTTCTGACTTTTTTGCCTGCGCCATGTGACTTTGAACAGGCTTTACATGTCCTTTTGCATGTTGTGGAGGTGTTTGAGGCCAAGCTTCAAGCTGGAGTTTTCTGATCTCCACAGCTGCTTTGCCTTTCAGCCCATATTACAGTTCTGGTTGCCCAATAGGCAATGATTATTGGCTTCCAGTCATGATACAGGGCTTAATGTAGTTTGACTAGTCCACAGCCAAATCAAAGATAGCCACTTCCACAACTGGCAACCTGCAAGGCCCCAACAGGTGTTTGGGGTGGGGCGTCACTCTTTCTTTCTTTCTTTTCTTCCATCTCCTGTCTCCCTCTCTCTCTTTTCGCTGTCCACAGTCTGTTGTGGCCTTCCTTTGAAAGAACACGGGTGAGGTGTTGGTGGGGCTCAAGATCAGACAAGTGCAGCTGTCCACAGCAATTATCTCATCCTTACTGCCAGATAGAGAGACTCAAAGAGAAGAATGGAAAAGTAAAAGAATTAGGTAGTTTGCAAGGTTTGTTTGGAGAGAGGGAAAGAAATCTTCTTCTGCATGCACCCCAGTGCATGAGCTTTTGATGCAAGTGGTAATTAAGAGAATCCAAAGGGAGGAGAGTTCATTGTGTGCTGCTGGAGCGGGGGTTCAGGAAAAGGGGTGGGAGGGTGACCTCTCTCTGTAGCCTGCGGCTCCTGAGCACACAACAAGCCAGCAGTGCTTGTCTCACAGCATCTCAAGAGGAAGAATGGACCACTAAGTATGGAACAGGGTGCTACTTCATATGTTCTGTCTCCAGTATACCCAGCTCCTTTTGCCCTTTCTTTCAATCCCTATTGTGTGGTGAAGTGATGAAACTTGATTTAAACTCTTATGAAAGTAGGAGGGGAAGCTTGCTATTGAGAAGCCAGAGCCAGTGTTCTTGTGTTTTTGATTGCTTAGGGAGGAGAGTAATTATCGAGCAGTCATCCATTTGGAGCAGAACTGCAAAGTTCTGTTCAATTTAATATGGCCACAGCAACACGCCCCTGTAACTGTTTTACTCAAGTGTAATCACTGCTTAGTGCATTTTCCAGTTATACACTGAATTACTCACAATGACAATACTGAAAAAAAGACAGAGCATTTGTATAGGATGTTGGATACCTTTTGGTCATAGCAGAAGTAAATCACAATGGAGGTTTCATATTTTTCCAGTTCAAACCGAGCAATTAATTTGCTGTTGCTGTAATTACCTTCCGATTCTGCAGCACCCAGCTGGCCCATGTTAGCTGAAGCACTTTACAAAAGGACTGATTACAACCCCATGCTGTCTGCTGTCCATCCCTTCTTTTCTCATTTGCACCATTGGATCTGACCTCTCCCTGTGGGAATCAGTCAGCCTATCAGCTAGCTTTTGACTAGTTAAACCCACAAGCATGAATTGGGGAGAGTTTTTTATCATTTATGTAGGTTGATAGATGTTTTCTGTACAGGTAGGTCATTAGATGACAGCCCGATGGCAGAGCTGACCTCAGAATCAATATAATTGATTAGGCTTGCTCTGTAGTTATGATACACAGACACATAAGTGTTGAGAAAGCTGACGCGAGTCCCGAAAACGAGCAGGTGAGTGTCGCTAAAGCCGATAAACCATAATGGCAGGTAAGTGTTGATAAAGCTGATGTGAGCCGAGAGAATGAAGCGTTCTGTTTCGCAGTGTTGGGGAGGTGTGAGGGGCAGACAGGTCTTAATGAGTCCCTGTAGTGCGCAGGCCTGCTGACATTTCCACTGCAGATGGGGAGTTAATGAGACAACCAGACTTCCACCCCACCCCTCCATCTTCTAGCTGCAGGCAGATCAGCTGATAGAAATATTGCTCTTTAAATCATCAGAGATATAATTCCTATTCACGTCCATGGAGAACAATGATAAAGTGAAAGTTTCTAATTCAAGCAATTCAATCAAAACCAAGCCTGTGAACATTCACTTAAAGGGTATGGTTTTGGTTACATGACCCTGGCCACCTGTTGTCAGCTCCTTGTCATCTAACACATTGATTGGTTACCCCCAGTGTTTCCAGTCTCTAAGCCCATGGCTTGTGCTTGGGCTTTGATTGCTTATGCATGCGTCTTGGTGTTGCTGTGTAGCTAATGACTATGATGTTGTGTTTGTGTGTAGATGACGTTGGCCTCCTCTGGGATCAGCTACCCGTGTCATCGGCTGAGTGTGTGCAGGAGATCATCTCCAGCCACTACTCTGGAACCAACTGAGGAGGTGTGATGCAAAACCATTTACCCAGCAACACCTTTGATTTAATTTTGGTTTATTTTTATCAATTTGTTTTCTTTCACACCTTCAGTTGCCAGGTTTTTAGTAGTCCTAGTTTATATCTGGCCACTTGATCAGGTGCACAGTATACTATATAGTTAGCTCCAGAATTATTGGTACTCTTGGTAATTTATTTTTAAAAACAAAACCGATTAATGCACACTTACGTTTATGGCATTTGGCAGACGCTCTTATCCAGAGCGACTTAGAGAAGTGCTTTGAACTCTCTATCAAGAAACAAATCCTGATACTGGTTCACTAGGTCACAGACTAAGAAAATCATCAGCCATTAACCCCCCACCAAAACACCACCACCACCAGCATGACGGCACACCACAATACAGAATCTCTCAGTTGGACTCTTTTCAGCTCATGGGGTTTACGTCAGGCGACTGGGATGGCCATGTCAAACTCTAGATTCTGTGGGCATGGAACCATTTTTGTGTGGACATATGTTTTGGGTCATTATCCTTCTGGGAAATCCAGTCATGACTTGTGTAGCTTCTTGGGAGAGGTAGACAAATTGGTACTTATTGTCGTGTGCTTCTCAGGGTAGTTCACTTTTCTAGGTTTACAATTACAGACTGTAGTCCATCTGTTGCTATTGGCCTTCCTCTACCCTCCTCCTTCACTGCTGGCCAGGTGGTGGACCATTCTCAGCACAGCAATAACCCCAACCTGGTAGTGGCATGATAATGTGTGTGGTGCTGGTACGAATGTGTTAGGTGCAGCATCATTTTTGGCATTTTACAACACTTCTTGTGGTGCATTTGTTTTGATTGTGCTTTATCCCTTCATCATTGGTCAGTTTATGCCCAAAGAACTGCCTGGCTAGATATTTTTGGTCAGTGGACTGGCAACCCAGCAGTGATAATGAGGTGTTTATACTGTTGTACCTGATACAGTCCTACCATTGCAACACCCAATACCATGTCAATGTCATTGCTGTGCTGAGAATTGACCACCAAATAATATCAATTTGGCTGTGGTCCATTTGTGGTCTCTTTCCACTAATGGACAGGGTAGAGGAGAGCTTCCACGTATATAACTATGTGGTATATGTATCTGATAAAAGAGACAATAAATGTAGGTATAAGCTAGATGTACCTAGAAACTGCCAACCCAGTGTATATGTTTTATATAAAGAAAAATAAGGGAAATAACACTGAAAATAAAATAACATTTTGTACTATAGGACAGTGCCCATTACAGAATCAGCTCATAACATAACAGTTTTTAAAATATTTTCTTATTTTTACTCCAGCACTACTTAAGCATCCTAACTGGTCAAAATCTTTTAGAAAGTGTTGTTTAGAATAATGCTAATAGTGGTTTAGATTTTCATTTATACTGTTAGCAGAAGACAACCTTAGCTTGCTAACATCTAACACAATTCATTTACATTTATTTATATGGCAAGACATAAAAAATAGCCACTTAATAATTGAAGTGCTTGCAACAACTGGCGGTATTTGTGTTTTGATGACAACATGCTAATTGGCAGCTTTGTTTGCTATGAGTTTTACATTCTTTGTAGTATATTTTATATTAAGTGGGGATAGGTTTCACATTAACATTGGCTTAAACTTGTGGTGTTTGGTCTTACAGCATTGAGTGCGTCTCTGGTTGCTAAGTAACAGATATGACGATTGGTCTACTAGTTAACTTGAGATAACATACAGTACTGTGCAAAAGTCTTAAGCACCATATTCTTTCTACTACAAACTTTGTTATAGAATTTTATTTTATGAATCAGTACAAAAAACAGTTTAGATTTCCAAACATTAGTTTTCCAGCACAAAATTAAATGTTATAGAAAAATGTTTGTATGTCAGTAAAGAGAGCAGCATATTATATGCTTTTCAGACAGAAAAAGAAAAAAAAAAACCAAAAACAATGAAGGCTACTGGGTTTTGCATGTAAAAGAACTGTGGCTGGTTCTGCAAGATGCTCAGTAAAACCTACCAGCTAATTTGCTTATAAAACTGCACAAGCTGTTCCTGAGACTACAAATTTATTTACTGTTTTTAAGTAATAAGTAATGCTTTTAATATAAGTTATTTTTAAATTCATTTTTGTGAAAAGTCGTTTAACAGATTTTAACTTATGACTTCAGATGCCCATGTGTGGTAAAATACACCATTCCTGTGAGTTAAAAAAATTCTTTCTTGTCTCTCTTAAAATATTAATATGTTATAAATTGTTTTTTTCCCTCTTACCATTAATAGTATGCTGGAGTAGAAATACTTTTGTAAAATGGAAAATTGTGAGAAAAGCCCGATTAGCGTTCATCATGAATACAGTTGAATTAATTACTTTGTAGCTGTAATGTCTGACACTGGTGTTGGAAGGTAGCTGATATATAGAGTTTGAAATCAGTATAAAAGGAAAGCCTACCAGCAGATACTGTGACTGCAGTCAGTCCACTCTAAAGTAAGTACCTATTCTCCATCTAGTTTTATTTTTGGAATTATTCACTTGTTCCAAAATATTCCTTCAGGAAAACACAGGTATTGCCCCTACCAGCTGTGTATTTTTATTTTTTTTTTTGCACATTTACCACACTGTGTTCATTACCAGATGTGCGCCTTGGTAAGAAAACGGTTATTAGAACGTCTAAATTAATCTGTGGCAAGGGACCTCCCACAATTATTTAGTCCTGTACACAACTTGTCCTGATTCAGTATAGGGTGGACCAAGACTGTCTCACAATGCTGACTGTGGGAACACAAGTGTGTTTACTGCATGTATGGGCGGCATAACATACATAATGTAGTCACAGTTGAGTTGCTCTGTGTTCACACTACAATCCCCAAGAGTTTCTAAAGCTTGTGGCTTTTTTCCCCACTGTGGCCATTGGATGTCAATGGAATACAAGTATAGCTTGTTTTTTTTTTTTACCTAGTGTTTTAAAAATAGATTAGAGCATACATGATACAACAGCACAAATGAGTCTTAGGAATGCAAATAGAAACCGATTTAATGCTGTCAATGAACAGATGACTGTTTATGTTACAGTGCACAGATGTTCACATGGTCAGCGACAGTGAAGGAGACGACTTTGAGGACGCTCCTGAATTTGGAGTAGACGAGTCTGAAATCTTTGGCATGGGAAGCTCGAGTTGTCGAAAGTCGCCAATGAGTAAATGATAATTCCCAGTTCCTCTCTTTGATTGGCATCAGTGCTGATGGCTTAATGTATCTCAGGATAAGATGAATTGTCCTTTTTTCTGTTTTCCCAGTGCCAGAGAACAGTGAAAATGAGGGCGATGCTTTACTGCACTTTACCTCCGAGTTCTCATCAAGGTGAGTCTGCAGAAGAAGTTAGCATTCACCAGTTTTACTGTAGGTTGTTTGGAAATTATCTTAA
Source organism: Pangasius djambal (assembly GCA_022985145.1). NCBI lineage: Eukaryota > Metazoa > Chordata > Actinopteri > Siluriformes > Pangasiidae > Pangasius > Pangasius djambal. The sequence goes on along the minus strand of CM040982.1, from coordinate 10,595,327 downwards.
ATACAGGACATAGGCTACATTATTTAAAGGCAAATCTATTGTTTAATAAAATGTGAATCAGTATATGTTTGATCTAGTGTGATGGCAGTATACCATTATTAGAAAGTTTGAGGCAGTAAATTTATAATCTTATGCTATACTGATGTAGAATAATGTTGGAAAATGTTTGAAAAGCCTATTACTTATTGAATAAGAAACATACCTGGCAAAAAAGGCTATTCTTATTTACCTAATTTTGATAATCTACTTTTAATCATCTAGAGTTAGATCTTCTGATGGGTAAAATATGAAAGCATTTTCTGTAATGCAGTCTCGAAATTGATTGTCCTATTTAAGCACGTGAAGAAAAAATGTGATGTCTGTTTGTAAAGAGTATTATATTAAGAAAATCGTGATATTTGGTCGAGTTTGAATTCTGTGAATTATTCGCATTCGCATTTCAAGTATGTGGATGTCCAAAAACAGACAAATTAGAATTAGACTGCTGGAAATAAAAAAAGGCAAACAAGTTGTTTTTTAATGTTTTAATATTTGTAGAAACATGCAGTTAATTACATTTCATTAAACATTAATTACTCTTGAGTACAATGTACAAATTATAATAATTATTTAAAGCTATATATTCAAATTTAGGTATGTAGTCTGTAGCTTTAGATTAGATCTACCTTTCTATTATTATTATTATTATTATTATTATTATTATTGTTATTGTTAAATCTACTTTTTTTTATTCCACATCATTCACTGTGCAGAAAAGCTGCCATCTTGTATAACAATTCAGCTGTCCCTGATTGAGACTTGTGTCTTGAATAAAAATGATTAATTGGCAGCAATTCATATTGTCTAAAGAGCAGGAACATTGGATTACTTTGTGTATTAAAATTATTATATAAAAATGTATCAGATTAATAAGCTCATGAATTTGACACATTTCTGTCACGAGGCAGTGTTTGTCTTGTTATTGTTGAATGTTACATTCACTAACCATTTTTAGTCTAAAAGCTCATGGGCCTCACCTGTGTGTTTCTGTGTGTGTTAGATATGGAGAATGCCATCCAGTCTTCTTCATTGGTTCCTTGGAGGCAGCATCTCAAGAGGCCTTTTACGGCAAAGCCAGAGATGTGAGTACATCATGATAGCTTCAGTATATCGCTGAGAAATTAAGAGGGAGCATTCAGTCTGTTCAAACTAGGTTCATATTTTTTTGCAGTGAAGTGGTGTTTAACTTAAATAAATGGGAATATATATGCAAAAGTAATCATGGGTAACAGAGTGGTTGTGATACTGACTTGCACTTCAGCAAAAACCTTTACTTTATATTTCTACTGAATGACGGAAGATTCAGTTTTCATTTCAGTGCTGCAGCTCACTCTCTTCTATAACAACATTTAGCTGAAAAATAAATACAGGTTCCAGTATTGTAGAGTTCTAGTAATGTGGCATGAAGAAAACCTGTCAAGCAATGATAGGAGTTTGTTTAAAAAAAAAAAAAAACGAGACTGACTCACATGCTGTGTTTCACACACTTTAGTGAAAAAAAATCTTTTTAAATCCCTACACCTCACACATATGGAGTTTTCTAACCTTTCAAGGTGTATAAACATCGCTGATGGTTTGATTGACAGCGCATCTCTCTCGTCGCAGTAATTCCCCATTAAAACTTGCCTGTTTCCCTTTTGAACAGATGAAGCTTTATTTATAGCGGCTCAGTGCTGCTTCTCTGGCCGCGGTCTCAAAAGGAGGCTTGTATCAACTGACAGCTTGTGTGGATTACAGTTTTATTAGACAGGGAGGAAGCAGCAAGATGTTAGGGGGTTTCGGAGCACAAGGGGGAGGCTAGACTGGCTCTTTGCCCACTCCCCAGCTGAACTCCTGCAGTGCCCTCAATATGGCCGCTGCTTTCTCTGAGGAAACTGTACACAGTGTCAGTGAAAATAAGCCCGACATGAAAAAATAGTGTTCTGACCCTTTATATCATTTTCCATTTCACCGTCTATCTCTTTTCGTCTATTCTTTTTTTTTTTTCTTTTGCTTTTTTTTTTTGCCTGTCAGTCTTCCGTCCTTATATTTCTTCTCTCTCATTCCTCTCTAGTCTTTTGCTTTCCCTCGACAACTAGTAATAACTTTCACCCCAGTCCCCTGATAAAAGACCATGTCCTCCTCCGATTGCTCATTAAACGGATATATTGTGCGTGTGGGTGTCCTTGTCATGCTCTCAAAGGCTGGCGAAGCTAATCACTAAGTAAAACACTACATTTGATGAAGTGTTTCTGAAGAGGCAGAGATGCTCCCAATCCGCCCTTAATGAAAATGCTGAGGGCCCTTGAGTTCAGCCCTGGGGATCAGCAGTAAGGCTCTCCTATCAGGCCACCCATCAGCAAGCAGGCTTCTTCCCAAATCCCCTTAACGTCCAGCTAATCACAGTAACCCCACTCTCGCTTACACAAAGACGCGCATCAAAATTCATTGCTCCTCCTGCGCCTCAGTTATACATGAGACACGATTTTGCATTCACGGAGCTATAAGTGCAGATGAAGGAAAAAGAAATTCCTCTGGATGGGTTTTTCAATCTTGTTTGACGGCTGTGTTAATAACAGTGGAACTTATTATCAGCGTCTTTGGCCCTTTTTTTAAATTTTTTTTTTATTTAAAATTTTTTTTTTTTTTTTTTAATATGCTTGAGGTGTATATCCGCATCTATAGTGACCAAACCCCTATGCTTCGATAATAGCTGATCACTGTTTTTTTTCCTGCACTGCTCCAAGTAGCGTCTGTTAAAATGATTGATCAGGACGTGTGTATTTGCTGGTCTGAGGTCATGTGATGGCAGTAATACGAAATCCTCAATTTCCACTGTTTGCTTTTCTGCAGGCTGCAGAGGACGATCATTTCCCCCCGGTGTCTTTCTCCCTCTGCACTGTGCTTACTAATTAAAAATGTCCTAAACGCAACTCTGTGTGCAGTGCATTAAAGTAGATATCTGTCAAAGGAAACAGATTTGCGTGTGAGTATATGTGCAGGTGTCTGAAAACGAGTCTTTAGTTTAGTGTCTATTTTCCCTTTATTAATTCTAGTGCTAAATTTATACTCTGCCTTTGGGTGTTTTTCCAAGACTGACACTAAAGCCTTGTGCTAAAATGACAATAAAACAGGTTTTAAAGGATTGTCTATGCTGTTTAGTGTACATTTGAATGCGGAATGCCTTTGCATGTAAACACTTACTTTTTTTTTTTTTTTTTTTTTTTGAGCGCTGTAAATTAGCCGGCTCAGTTGGTGTGTCTGGCCTGAGTGCCGTTACGGGAGAATTCACTCTCATGTTGCAGATAATAATAAGCTGTGTTCGAGGTGCAAAGTCTCCTGGCAGTGAGTTTTTGTTTTAGGTTTAATCCTTGGAGCAGCCTAACTGCCGCTGGCAGTTTTAGAGTGCCCGCCATTAAGGAGCCTTGGGAAGTGAACACTATCGGACGGCAGCTGTGTGTGAAAATGAGTGCTCGGCCGCTCACAAGACAGATCAGTTTACTTCCTCTTTTCCTCTCCTCCCTTTTTCCTTCCCTCTTCCCTCCTTTATCTCGTTGGTCCCCTCTACCTGCGCCATCATGAGCAGGTGTGGGGAAGTCAGGATTTGGACGAGAGCTTTTGGGTCAGTTTCTAGCCTTGCACAGACCTAGTAATTTTCACAGAGCCCTGATTTCTGCAGGTTAAGAAAAGCCCCACAAAAGATGAGCTCGGAGAGTGCGGCACAACAATGTGATGAAAGTGGTGAGGAGGAGCCGGTCCTAATAGAGGGGTGTGAAATGTAGGGAGCTAGCTAAAGACTGTTATTAGAGAGAATACCTTTTCTCACTCCGCTCAGGAAATCTTAGAAGCCTCAATAGGTCAAAACGTCTTCACAGCTCGAGGCAAACGCATTCTCTCACACTCTGTACGTACTCCTTTTTGGTTTGCAGGAAAGCGTTGGAGGCAACAAGTGTGAGAGAAGAGGCTCTGTGTGTGTGTGTGTGTGTGTGTGTGTGTGTGTGTGTGTGTATGTGTGTGTATGTGTGTGTATATGTGTGTATGTGTGTGTATATGTGTGTATGTGTGTGTGTATGTGTGTGTGTATATATATATATATATATATATGTGTGTGTGTGTGTGTGTGTGTGTGTGTGTGTGTATATATATATATATATATAATGTGTGTGTGTGTTTGTGTGTGTGTAAAACTTTCTGTCTGTCCAGACTGCTTTTGCTTGTCTGCCCAGCATGAGTGTTTAATCTTTTCAGGGTGATGAATTGAAGAAGTGAAAGAGGCCCGAGTTCTCTCCCACTAGGAGCCATGCTGCTTATTCTAAAGCACTAATCGCTGTGCAAACACAGCAGCACTCTCTAGCCCTCGCTCCATACACACCACTGTATACCCCAACTTTCTCTTCTCCTTTCACACTCCCTCATGTCTCGGCTAGACCTGCTTTCCACACCGCGCTGCTCGGAAATCCCTCAGCGGTGACTGAGAGAAAACGTCAGGGGGTCAGCGAGAGAAAACCATCCAGTGTTTTGTAATTTGGCGGTTTTTATTCCCCTGCATCGTCCTGGGAAACCTTTCATGTTTGAGACGGTGTTTGTTTTTTAATTAGTTGCTCAGTCTGTCGCATGATGGTGTAAACATGTGCGGATTCCAGTGTCCGTCAATATTGTGTGCAGTACTCTCCGCTAACCTGCGCCGCAGAGGAAGGGCATTGGCATTTGATGCAAAACAAATAAAGTGATTTGTTCGCTTTTTGTTTTGTCGCCGGCACCTTTGAAGAAAGTTTTATTTACCTCGTGTTGATTTGATTTGGTTTGGGTATTAGCTTGACTCTTGGTTTGGCCTCCGTGGGTGCTGGGGGTTATCTGTCTGCATATGGATGCTAGTGCGCCGTGTTCAGAGCAATGCTGTTTAAAACCTTCCTACAATAAGAGGAACGCTGAGCTGGGCTTAGAGAAAGCAATGTCTTCATAGGCCCGTTGAGACTTTGGCTTTCATTGGTTGGCACTCTTTACAGGGTCTTAGTGAAATGAAAGTCCTTCACCTTGACTGTTATAAATGAGAGATATTTATTGTTCTGTTTTTCTGTTCCTCAGAGAAAGCTGCTCGCCATCTACCTCCACAATGATGACAGTGTTCTCAGCAATGTCTTCTGCTCCCAAATGATGTGTGCAGAGTCCATAGTGTCATATCTGAGCCAGAATTTCATCACATGGGCCTGGGACGTCACTAAAGAAGCTAACAAAGCCAGGTAACACATGCACTGACACTTTCATTCTTCCTCAGAGGTGATGACCCATTCAAAAATTGAGATCGGAAGCATTTTCACACCTAAAATGGATGATCTCTTAATGAGAGATGTTACCCTTCCCCCATCCTCTCGCCTCTCTCCCTTGTTATTCGGTTCTTTGACAAAAGCAGTTGTGTTTACTCTCTGAGGCCCCAGCGGGGCAATCTGCACTAATCTGCCCCGGTAAAGGGTCAGTTATACTCCTAGGTCTTATTCAGTGCAGTGCTGTGAATCTCTTCATTGTGGCAAAGGTGGAGGAGGGTGACATGGTTTGGTATCTTGAATGATTTTTTTTTTTTTTTTTTGTTCTTTTTTTTGGCACACATTTGAAATTGTAACTGGAATTGTAGTGTGCTTGTTGATTTAGGTGTATTATTCCTTTACTTAATTACTTTGGCAGAATCCTCCATTTTGTAATTGTGACTGTGTTTACAATGTGCAGGCACTACCCATGTTGCATTATGCAAATGTATCATTAAATCTTTGGAGATCATTACCATGATTTACCAGAGCTTGTTTAGGAGAAGTGGCTGGATTTGATAGGTTACAGTAAGAAAAACTGGCAGGCCTCTTATTATCTTTTTCAAGAATAACAATTTGGATGAAGAGTGTGTATGTGGTAAATACGAACGGCAAAAAAATAAACTTGAACAAGAGCTTTGCAAATAATGGTTTGCGGCTATGGGAAGAGAATGTTAACACGCAGAAGAAGAATGATCTATATTCATTAATGTGCAGCAAGCATTTCAGACCAGTGGACTGTAAGAGAGATCTGAAAGAATTATTGGCACAGCCACCAGCACTTTCTTCTAGCTGTCACCCATGGAAATAGTTCTGTAGATGAAGGGTTTTTTCATTTTTAAATACATATTGCTACAGATACCTTCAATTAATTTCAGGTAATTGGATCAGCAGAGAAGACCTGTTTACTACTATGTGGCTGAGTCTAATGAGTTGGTACCCAACTACTTAAAAAAAAACAACAACAAAACTTGTCTTTACAGTGTGTCTCCTTTTAGAATGTAGGTTAAATGTCTAACAGCTAGCTACTGGCAGTACTACCTTTTAGTAGGATTTGCATTTTAATTTTGGAATTTTTCTCTCCTGTGACGAAGGAGAAGGAAGGTGAGAGAGGTAAAGGGAGGGAGGGCCTGGTCAGGCAGCAGATGGAGTCTTGATTGGCCCCAGCAGGCTTTGCTGCGGGGCAGGCCCAAGCTTTTCCTTCCACTAGGCTTCACCCCAAAGGCCTCCTCCCGGAGCGGGTTGTCTCCAAAAGGCAGCAAGTGACCCTTCTCCTGCAGGAGCTCCTTCAACGGGGCCCCTACCTTCATTCCTCCCGCTCTCCCCTAGTGCTTTTTGCCCCAGCTGAGCCTTTCTACCGCAGATTAAAGGCGGACAACATCTGGGCCTATTCATGAAGGGAACGGTGACACACACTCACACACGACTGTGTGTTTTTGTGTGCACACACGAAGTCATGTCTTGAGACACACACTTGCACATTCTCACGCTCCTGAGTTGAGTCTAACTGAGTGATGATTGGCAGTGTTCTCAGTTGTTGGCGATTTGGTGATTTGTGTGTGTGTGTGTGTGTGTGTGTGTGTATTTGTGTGTCTGTACACAAGAAGTAGTCTGAGGCTCAGTGTTTCATCTTTGTAAGAATGGCTGCTGTGCTTCTCTACCTGCCTCTTTTAACACACAGATTAATTATGCATAAATCTGCTGAGTATATGTCTGTGTAATTAACACTCCTGAGACAGAATGCTTGTTATTATATATTAGTAAGTTATTTTTATATTTGTATCACTTGTATATTTTTGAACAGTTGATTTATTTCATTAGTAGGTTCTTCATAATGTAATTGGCCTCTCCCTGTCGTGCAACAGTACAGAGAAGTGTTCATGGCACGGTTGTCACTCAAATATGAAACTGAGAAATGAGAAAATGAGAAAGAGAGCAAAGATGTCATTTCCATTAGGAAGTCATGCATGATGAGACATTTAAAATGCCAGGTGTTGCCAGTGCTGAAAAAAAAAAAAAAAAAGAACCACCCCGAGGAGCTATGAAAACTCTTTACGTTTTCACATATTTCTTCCGCTGTCATGAAAATGAAAAGTCTGCAGTGGATGGCATGCCTGAAAATATTGCAAGTGTATTTGTATGATGGCTTGTTTTTTTTTTTTTTAGGTGTACAGAGACAAACTGTATCTAATGTATACAATGCCTTGAGTTCCACTAGTTCACAGAAATGATACTCCACATTTTGCAAAGAAAATGGTAGATTAAGTGCTTCTTTATGATACCTTTTCACTATTACCGACAGACACTAACTGGCTTTTTTGCACTTTTTAATTCCCTTTCAGTGCAATGCTGAATAATTTCATCCGACGTTCTATTCATTCCCGTAATAAAGTACTCTTTGCTTGTTCTCTCACTCTTTCCCCGACCCCTCGTACTTCTCCGTTCCATCAGTCTATTTTACCAGCTTGTTATTAAGGCTGCACTTATTAAAGGAAGAAGAGAGAATCTAATCTATATTTGCATTCAGTCTATAGCAATTCATTAATATTATGACATTTACTGTGAGCTCTGCAAGCCTGCACGCTACCCTTTTCCTTCAGTGAAATGTTAATTTAAAGTTCTGTCTTTGTAATGGAATAAGAAATCCTCCTTGGCCTATCAAATTCAACAAGGCAGGAGTGGAATACTAATTTGGCTCTGTGGTATATTTAGAGTGAGAGAGATGTCACTCAAGAGAAAAGCCAGAATAGTTTTATTTAATACAATGAGCCCTCTTCTTGAGATGTGTGATTTTATGTGGTTCTATTGCTATATAGCTGCTTGTCCTTATTCTACCTATCCAAGAGTATATCCATCTCTGTTCTTATCTCACTCTCCCTTACAGACTACTCACTATGTGCACGCGGCATTTTGGAAGTGTCGTTGCACAGACCATTAGGACGTACAAAATTGACCAGTTTCCCCTGCTACTGATAGTCATGGGCAAAAGGACATCAAATGAAGTTTTAAACGTTATTCAAGGTAACTATGCAGAAAGGTTTCTCATGCCAGCAAATCATTTTCTATATTTTTTTCATGACATAAAACAGTGTTGCTAAAAAGTAAATTAGTGTTTCCCACGAAAGCAGTGCAGTACAGTAACAAATCATTGATCACACATTATACCATTATTTTTAATTACCAAGCAAAAATATCTTTTCACGAACGGGGATTAGGTGATATGACAAAAATATATCATGATACCTGACATTTCTATGATACATAATATGTATCAATACAGGTTTAAGAAAAGGTTTCCTAACAAACTACCAGCAAAACAGTAGTGCTGGATTAAAAAAAAAAAAACAGTGAAGTGTCATTATACTTGTATTTATTATCTGCACAAATATATTATTTAACACTGGAAAAAAAAAGGGGAAAAATAAAAAAAAAAAGTAAAACATTTTAAAATGATTCAAGTAAGCTGCTTCCAGTCAAACTTTGTCATTAAAAACATTTAAAAAGATATCATGATACAGAAGATATCCCAGAAAAGTTTACTGTGACATTTTATCACAGTCTCGGTATTATATGGTCATACACTCACCGTCCACTTTAATAGCAATACCTGCACACCTGCAAATTCATGCAGTTGTCCAATCAGTAACCCATGCAGCAGCAGAGCAATGCATATACATGATGCATATACATCTCTAGAGCTTCATCTAATGTTCACATCAAACTTCAGAGTGTGGGAAAAATGTGATCTCGGTGGATTTGACTGTGGCGTGGTTGCTGGTGCCAGACAGGCAGAACAGACGGACTGGTTTGAGCTGATAGGATTGCTACAGTGACTCTTATATACAGCACTCTTTACAACCACGGTGAGCAGAAAAGCATCTCAGAATGCACAACACATTTAACCTTGAGGTGGATGGCCTACAACAGCTGAAGAGCAGAACGGGTTTCACTCCTGTCAGCCATGAACAGGAATCTGAGGCTATAGTGGGCCCAGGCTTAATAAACTAGACAGTCATAAATTGGAGTAAGACCAGGAAACAATTCCAAATCTTCAACTGTCCTTTTTGATGTGAACATTAACTGAAGCACTTGACCTGTATCTGCATGACTGTATCTGTTGCACTGCTGCTGCATGATTGGCTGATTGGATAACTGTATGAATGTGCAGGGGCACAGGTATTCCTAGCTAGTTAGGGTTAGCGTTAGGATCACCTTTCTACTTAATACTACAGTGTAGAAATATTCAGTAGTAATATTTTATAACGTAGTAGTTCTGTTTGGTTAACTGTGTTAACTAACTTAAATGTGTGTCTCTCTTTACAGGGAACACTACAGTGGATGACCTGATGATGAGACTGATGGGCGCAATGGAGATCTTCACAGCCCAGCAACAGGAGGACATCCGAGATGAGGTGAGAGACACAGCAGCGATCATGTCCTTCCTGAGGTTTCCTACTGATGATTGAATATAAGAATGTTCTAAATGATCTGAACATATTGTATATATAAAGTTAGTGTATCTAAGGGACAGAAGGCAGATACTTCTATTTGTTCTGCACTTGCATACAAGTGTATAGTAGAAGAAAGCTTTATAGGCAAGTTGGAACAAAGAGCAACCGTTTTGAAGAATTTGAATTGTCTCAGTCATACAGAGGGAAAGAATACAAGCTCTGAAAATGCGCGCGCACCCGCGTGTGTGTGTCTGTGTGTGTGTTTCATCCGAGTATTAAGAAGCACAATGCATTAGCTACTTTGGTATCATGTGGAGGTCTGTAGTGATAACAAAGTGAACAGGATGTCATTTCTATATGTGTTTGCTGCATATGGTCAACGCTTGTTTTAAATCAATGGGCACTGTGCAAACAAACTCACACAAAAAGATAAGACTGCATGTGTGGGATGTCCATTCAAAAACAAAACTGTGTTAAGGGCTTTTAAAGGACTTTTAAAAGCTTTTAAATGAGAGGAGGTACTACAAAGAGAATCTGACCCTTCTCACTACATGTCATATTAACTGCTAGAATTGAGCTTTCAACACCAAATTTTGCTGTCATCTGAGATGCATCTTGGACAATATCACTAAGAAACTGTTAGACTTATTTTCCAGCAGTTGGAAACACAGCGTGGGTTGAAAGCTTCTTGTTCATTTAAGTGCTTCCACCCACAAGCACACAGGTGTTTTCATTCAGTCTACATACCATGCGGCTGACTGGAGCGGTCTGTGGTTTACTGGGAAATATTCAGATAACAAGCATGGGTTAGTCATGCCCTCTGGCTGTTTGGCTGATTTGATTTGTGTTGACATCTCTCTGTCTTAAACACCTCAACAGTGGTTGAGTTCTCAGACAGTCATTAAATATGAAAAGTAGCATTAGCCATGTTTGCTTTTTGGCTCTCATTCTGTGCAACTGAAATTTAGGAGTGTTACGGTTTGAAATTTTCATGGTATGATAACATACACAGTTTTACAGTATCACAATATTAATCCACCATTTAAAAGACACACAAGCCAGTGGTGAAAATTAAAGGAAATATTGTCAGTCAATCACTCACTTTCAGTAAGTGCATCTCCGGCTCAGGATTTTAGAAAAGACGTGAAAATTGTTTCCCGACAGGATACGACAGAATGTTTACCAAAATATATTTTTCAGAATGACATTTCCATAAAATCTCTTACATTGTCAGTATTTATCACGTTGTCATTATAAGATGAAATAGAAAGTGGCTATGGGCAAATCTGTTGTGCTGGGCCAAAAAAAAGTGGAAATGCATTTTAATGGGTATTTTGAAAATCAACTGTAACTGTCTGATCAAACACCGTGACTAACTGTGAAATTATAATTGCACTTGTAGTTTTTCTTCATTTCACTATACGATTTACATTTTTTTTTGGAGGTCTTTCTTGATGTTGCAGAACCAGGAGATGTTGTCATAGGTTTGAATTAAACACTAGTTTTTAGATTTGGTTAACTAAGTTGCGATGTTCAGTACATCGTAAAAAATCACTGTAAAAAAAAATATCACGGCATAAATGAGTTCGTTATTTATGTTATTTATTCTTTATAGCCATTAACACCAATGCCAATGAAAGCTCCCATTGGCTGCCCTGCTGTCAGGCTAACTTTCCTCAGAGTGCAGTTAGATTTTGACACACATTGATACATGGATGGTTTGTGATGGAAACACCCAGCTCCACGTGCCCAGGCTATGCACAGTCTCTCTGGGTGTAATTAATGGCTTCAGTTGGCTGGGAAGGGAATGTGAAGTGATAGAGAGGGTGCTGGAGTGTTATCTGGGTAATGGAGCAGAGGTAATTACTTCAGTAGTCCTCCAGCACATCCTATAGCTGCCATATTCAGTCCAGCATCAGCTGGGAGTTGAACTCTGAAGTGCACTGGGTGTGAACTGATGACATTTGCAGTCTGACAGTTTTGCTTGGGACTAAGAGCTCTTCGTGCTGGAAGAGCTGAAGTACAGCTTTTCCCAGTAAAAGTCATAGAATATTGGTATACACATATGACAGCTATTTTTATGGGTGTATATGAGTAATGGATGTTCAGCTGGCTCAGGATGTCTAGCTTACGTCTATATATATATGTGTGTGTGTGTGTGTGTGTGTGTATATGTGTATATGTATATGTATGTATGTATGTATATATATATATGCATATGTATGTATATATATATATATATATATATATATATATATATATATATATATATATATATATATATATATATATATATATATATATATATATATATATATATATATATATATATATGTGTATATATATATATATATATATATATATATATATATATATATATATATATATATATATATATATATATATATATATATATATATATATATATATATATATATATATATATATATATATATATATGTGTATATGTATATATATATATGTGTATATGTATATATATATATGTGTATATGTATATATGTACACTGCCCTCCAAAAGTTTGGAAACGCCTGAACAAAATAGGGTTTTTGGGCAATATCAGCGTAAGTCCTCTTTAGTTAGTGACCATTTTGCATTGATAATAAGGGACAACACAAACTATGAAAACATATTTTATTAAATAAAAAGTTTATGAACATAAACATGAACATAACATAGAAAAATACTCAAATTTTGGATTCATCAAAGAAATCCCCATTAGCAGCTATTACAGCTCTACATACTCTAGGCATCCGAGCCGGTG